>VZQC01009272.1:409483-429281 GCA_009823505.1 Rhizomys pruinosus | reverse complement strand
GAAATATATGTTAAGGGGCTGGAAAAATGGGCTAGCAGTTAAGAGCGCCGACTGCTCTTGCAGAGGACCCAGGTTCGATCCCCAGCACCCACATGGCAGCTGAGAACCGTCTTTAACTCCAGTTCCAGGGGAATCCGACGCCCTCTTCTGACCTCCGCAGCATTGCATCACATGGGTGCACAGACCTGCATATGCAGACAGTACATTCATACACATACAAGAATAAATAAAAAATAATAAAAAAAAGAAATACATGTAAAGCTGGGCATGGTGACACATGCCTTTAATCCTAGCACTTGGGATGCAGAGGCAGGTGGATTTTGTGAGTTCAAGGCCAGCCTGGTCTACAGAGTGAGTTCCAGGATAGCTGGGGCTACAGGGAGACCCTATCTCAAAAAAAAAAGAAAAGAAAACAGAAAAATCATACAAAAATGTACAAATACTGTAGGCCTAATACTGAAATACTGCACATTAAAACTAGTAGAATATGGCTACATCAGAACAAAGAACTTTGAAATGTTGATATTTGAAAACCAATAATAATACCACTGTGCCCTATCCTTAAGAATTTAGTGAAAAAAGAGAAAAACAAACCCAAGTAGGTAGAAAGAAGGAAATTTGAAGTTCTACTTCAAAGGATGAGAGTTCACAAACTACTAAACTCTACATCTTACCTTAAGGCTATAGCAACAGATTATGTAATACGGCCTCTAGAAGATCAATGCAAAAGACAGAAAAAGAGAAATTGGAGACATTTCTTATGGCCATTCTGAGTTTTGACAAGAGCTCCAAAGGAATTCATTTGGGGGAAAAATGTCTTCAGAAAACAATGCTGGAATGAGCAGATGTTCATGTAAAAAAATAGGAAACCCAATCCCTAGTCACATCAAAACCCTAAAATAATGCGAGGTCTATCACTGGTGTCAGCAGAGTAGCTACAGCTTCTGGATGGAAGGAGCAGGTGCACTGAAGCTGTCAAAAGCAAAGGGCCATTTAAAGACACTGAGGGCTGGCTGGGGAGAAGGCTCAGTGAGTGTGAGGAGCCTAGTCAGGATCAACAACACCCAGGTAAAAGCCAGGCATAGCAGCTATGGCCCGAATCTGGAGGAGGTGCAAAAGGGGGCACAGGGAGATCCCAGGGGCTCACTAGCCAGACAGTCTAGCCAAAACAGTGAAAGCCAAGTTCAGAGGGAGACCCTGTCTCAAAAGATAAGGTGGAGTGCTATGGAGAAAGGCACCTTTCCATCAAACTCTGGTTTCTACACACACTGCAAGATAAGTATATGGACACACAGGCACACATACTCAAACACTTTGTTAGAGACAGACTAATTTCTAATAAAAATTAGAAACAAAGCTTAATAAAATTCATTGAGAAAATAAATAGGAAGCTGACATGGTGGCACACCTAGAATTCCAGCATCCAATAGGACTGCCACAGCTTGAGCCCACCTACACTCACCACACACTGCTTGGGCCAGCCAGGGCTACAGAGCAAACTCTATTTCAAAAGCAAAAATAAAGGGAGCCTGGGGCATACCTCAGTGACAAAAGCAATTACTTAGCATGCTCAAAAACAGGGGTTTGGGGGAGCCACAGATTGGGGGAACACATTCACACAATATTGAACAACTTGATTTTGGAATACATTAATAATTCCTGAAGTTACATAATAAAAAAGATCAAAATTTTTTAATGGGCATAGGATTTAAACTGTCTCTACAAAAGCAAGCAAGCACATGAAAAGAGGCAAAGCCCGTAGTCACCAGAAAAGTGTCAATTACAGCTCTAATCACATATATTACACATTTAACATAATGCCAAACATTAAAACACTGACACCAGCAACTGCTAGTGAAGATATGGAACATTGCTGGCAAGAGTATAAAGAGATCATAAGAACTCTGAAAGATAATAGCAGTATTTTAGAAAATTATTCACATATATATACATACACATACACATACACACACACACAAGCACACATACACACACACACAAGCACACACACACACTGACTTAGAAATTGCCCCTCTATATACTAACTTAAAGAGAAATATAAGTATGTCTACAAAATGTTTTGTGGGGGTAAAGGGGTGTGGTTCCACAGTAAAGTGTTACTTAGCACTATTGAGATCCTGAGTCCCATACTCAGTACCATAAGGGTGGAGGTGGGGGGAATATCGTCTTGAAACTATTCTAAGTGCATAACCCATTAAGATGTATAGGAGGGGGCTGGAGAGATGGCTCAGTGGTTAAGAGTGCCGACTGCTCTTGCAGAGGAGCTGGGTTCAATTCCCAGCACCCACATGGTGGCTGAGAACCGTCTTTAACTCCAGTTCCAGGGGAATCCGACACCCTCTTCTGACTTCCGAGGCATTGCACGACACAGGTGCACCAACCTACATGCAGACAGTACACTCATACACATAAAAAATAATAAATTTGGGGGCTGGACAGATGGCCTAGCAGTTAAGAGCACCGACTGCTCTTGCAGAGGACCCGGGTTCAATCCCCAGCACCCACATGGCGGCTGAGAACCGTCTGTAACTCCAATTCCAGGAGAACTCCAGTTCCAGGGGAATCTGACACCGTCTTCTGACCTCTGCAGCACTGCACGACACGGGTGCACAAACAGTACACTCATACACATAAATAAATAAATAAATAAATAAATAAATAAATAAATAAATAAATAAATAAAAAGATGTACAGGAATAAGCGAAGCAATAGCATATTTGTGCAATAGATTCTCTTACTAGAATGTTATAGAGAAAGCGTCCCATGTGAAAATCTATTAAAAAATATATAGAGGGACTGGAGAGATAGCCTAGCGGTTAAGAGCACCGACGCTCTTGCAGAGGACCCGGGTTCGATCCCCAGCACCCACATGGCGGCTAACAACCGTCTGTAACTCCAATTCCAGGAGAACTCCAGTTCCAGGGGAATCCGAGATCCTCTTCTGACCTCCGCATTGCACGACACGGGTGCACAGACCTGCATGCATTCATACACATACAAAGATAAATAATAATAATAAAAAAAAAGAGTGCTAGTTGCTCTTGTAAAAAAAAAAATATATATATATATAGAAACAAAAATAGAGAGCAAGAAAGTGCCAAAGAAATGGGAGATGATAGTTTTCACAGTACAAAAATATTTGCAGAACCAAAATATTGAATAGGTAGGTAGACTGGAAGACAAAGGAAACAAGCTAAAAGCTAAACTGCCCCTACAATGAGACAGATGGTACAGTTGAATCCCTGACAACCAATTTAACACACTCTGAGCAGTAAGACTTCCAGAAAGACAGAAATAAACCCTACAAGAAGGAAATTTTAAATTCTCTAGGCAAAGCATGCTAGTGCATGTCTTTGATCCCAGCACTTGGGAGGCAGAGGCCAGCAGATCTCTGTGTGTTCCGGGCTAGGCTGGGACTAAGGGAGACCAGACTAAAAAATAAACAAAAATTAACAAACAAAAATTTCCTAGAGCCAAAAGAGATGCACCTTTAGATTGAAAAAGTCCAGAGAATCAAGAGAAATAAATGGAAAAAGGAAGTTTTAAGGAGGCACGCCTCTTTGAAACTTAAAAACATCAAAGATATACAAAAAAAAAAATTCTGAAAACTACTAGACAGAGAAAAATTAATTGAGGTACTATAGTTCTACTCAACAATATTGGATGCTGGAGGTCAAGGCAATGTCTTCAAAATTCTAAAAGAAATCCTTTCCAATTCATAGCCATCCTAATTATAAGTCAAAATAAAAATAAATCAATAAATGTTCAGGCATTTAGAATTGCAAAAAATAACCACTTACAGATATGTTTGTAAGAAGTTTTTAAAGAATTTGCATAATTTTCAGTTTTTTAAAGAAGACATAGTTTGCTAAAATATAAAGGTACAGAAAAGTCCCAGAATGACAGCAAAGATAAGCCCAGAGGAACTAGGCACCAAACAGACAGGGAAATGTCAGTTTAAGAGGATGGGGGGCTGAAGATGGGAAAAGGAGGACAGGAGGACCCCAGTAGGTGCCAGTCGGAAAAACTGAGAGACAAGCTTTTGGACATTCAAAACCTCTTACCCAAATATACCAAGAAAACTAAGACAAATGTGTAATTATTTACTCTAGGTGCAAAATCTTATAGGAAAAAATTCATAATTATAGCCAATTATGAATGAGTAGCAACAAAAGTTTATGAACACAGTAATGAAAACTCAGCCAGTAAATGAACCAACCAGATGTCTGGAACACCACAACAGAGGAAGGGAAGCAGGCAGAGCGGTGGACCAGTACTTTCTCTTCTATCCTCATAGTATAAATAATCATGTAAAATTTCCATCTAGACATCCAGAAATATGGAAGAATACGGCACCGGATAAAATGCTGAGTTTAAAGACTGAGTCAGTGATTGGGGCTGGGGAGATGGCCTAGTGGTTAAGAGTGCATACTGCTCTTGCAGAGGACCCAGGTTCGATCCCCAGAACCCACATGACGGCTGAGAACCGTCTTTAACTCCAGTTCCAGGGGAATCCAACACCCTCTTCTGACCTCCGCAGCATTGCATGACACGGGTGCACAGACCTACAAGCAGACAGTACACTCATACACATAAAAAAATAAATAAAATTTAAAAAAAGACTGAGTCAGAGATAAAGACTTTAGCACCACTTTACTCTTAAATATAATGTATATATTACTATGATACAAAATTTGATGTTTGAATTAAATAAAATCAAAAGTTAACACCCAAAATGAGTACATATGCCAGGCACTGTGAACAAAACAGTAAATAAAAAAAGAGATAGCTCAGCGGTTCAGAGCACTTGCCACTGATGCAGACGACAGGGTTCTGTTCCTGGCACCCACACCAGGGCCAGCAGCACCTGTACTCCAGTTCCAGGGGCTCTCTGACACCCTCTTCTGGCCTCCATGAGCACTGCACACCTGGTGCACTTACATAAATACATGCAGGCAAAACACTATATATATATGAAAAAGTTCATGCCCTAAGGAGATTATTTGCACTGGGTAAAAAAGACAACAATAATTAAGTTTATAATACAATTACAAGCAGTGATAAACATTCCCAGAAACCAGTAATTATACAGACTTAATACTAGGGCAGAGGTCTATTTCTGATAAAGCTGTCAAAGACCTCTCTAACTAACAAGACTTGATCAGAAGCCAGGTGGTGGCTCAAAGAAAACAGGTCTGAGCAGTCAGAGTGAAAAGCAACACTCTACTCTCCTGGACAGCTAGGATCAATGTTCAAGACCATAGCATGCAACATGCTGACGAGAATAAAAACATTTAGATAATGAATTCAAGATGTTATTGCTATTTGATTATGAAAACAAACAAAGCTTTGTTTCATTTATCTTTCTGGGTAAAAAAAAAAAATCTGATGACAGCAAAGAGAGAAAAAGACCATGCATGTGAAGAAATAAAAACAAAAAGCAAAACTTCAGAAGTGAGCTTTAAAGATGTCACCCACACATACACAAGTATGTATTTTATAAAAACCACATATGCAACCACATAGACACATAAAATGTTTGCCAAGGTAATTTGATTTGAAATTATTTAATCACCCTTCTAAAAACATGAAGTATACAAAATTCCATTAGACAATACATGGTTTAGTATATCCAGAAACATATCACACAGGAAAAGACACTTGGGACTCTTTAAACAAACCACAAAAATCAGATAAAAGTGAGGAAATGATGGAGAGATAAGGGAAAGAAGTTGGTAAATGACTGTTAGTTCCTTAGCAGTGGCTGCACCTTAGAATGGTCCTGGTGTCCACCTGACCCTACCCACTGACTTAGCTGGTACAATGAAGGGTTGGACATTTTATTCCAATACACAATTCAAACTGTGCACCTCCAAATAAGTATATACTGATAAGGAACGGAAAATGCCAAAACTGACAGTTAATTTTGCTGATACAGAAAACAGGAGTTACAGGCTGGGACTTAAATCTGACCCCACTACTTTACATTAAGCAAACATCTAGTGACCAAACTCTTCAAAGGGTCCACTACTTGCTGTGGGGTTTAGTTTACTGTCCCAGTCAACAGATAAGGCTCCTGGTGATCTCATTTCTTGGTTACCTCTTTAATCTTATCTCTTTTAACCAGAGAAGCAAAGTAGGACTGTATAGCCAGCTTCCTTAAGTGTGCCCAATCTATTCCAGTGCTTCTTTTCATACGTTAGTCCATTTGCCCACAATTACACACCCTATTTCATTCACTCTACCTTTCTTGCCTCCTAAACTCCTGCTCGACAGTAAGTCCAAGCATAGCCTACTGTGCGAAGGCTTCCAGGAACCACTGGAGAATGGTTAATCACTCCTGGGACCATCATTCATTTTTACAAATATGTTAAATAATTTAATGGCTAATTTACTAATTCTTCAGTGCTCTGTGAGGAGGTAGTTGTGTTGTATTCTATTCTTTTTGTTTTTTTGAGAATGGATCTCACTATGTAGCCCTCCCTGGTCTTTGAAGGCACCAGAGATCCATTTGCCTCTGCTTCTGCCTCCTAAGAGCTAGAATATTAAGGGTGTGTGTGTGCTCCACTGCATCTTCTTAATCTTTCTATCTATTATGTTTAACTTTGAGGGCTGGTTTACCAGCTATGAGAAAATGTAATGATACACCATTAGCTCCGAATTTTCAATAGGACAGTTAAAGAAGAAATTCTAAGCAGAAGTGAGGATTTAGTTGCCTTGGACAATTATTTAAGGATAAAAAGCAGGCCATTCTTTTTTATCATCTCCTGTGATTTTTCCTTCCCAGTCTAACTAGGGACTGAGTCCTCCAGTGCAGAGGTAACCACAATAACTAATCACATTAAAAAGGGAGACCCAACAACTCCAGGCTTAAGCCTGGGGGAATGACAAAGAGGTGATACTAATCTTTACTCTTGTAATTCTGTATTGAAATACATAATAAATTTATACAAGCATTAGAAAATATAAGTTGCTCAAAAAATAATGTATCCAATTTAAGAGTAATATCATCTGCAGGGAGTTGAACTCTGACCACATTGAAACCACTTGAAAAAGGCTATTCCTCTGTGCCACTTGCATATATAGAGAGAGGTGTTAGTGTACTTGTACCTCTCCATATTGATAAGCTTGAAAAAAAAAGATTTATTGACCCACAGAACAAACGACTTAAATTCAAAAAACAGATGTGATGTACCTTACTGGTAAGGAATTGGTACCACCATAAAAACAAAACTGCCTTAAATAGGTCATGTCCTCCAAAATGAAACAAAACTTAAAATAGTTTCAATTCTAGGAAAACATTCTGTTACAAAAAACGCCCCAGATTTTATCCTGGGCCCACTTTCTGTAGGTACCGATTCTCTTCCCAAGAGACCGCATCACATTCTGACTCAGAACAGGTTTTACAACTTTTCCCACTTGCAACTTCTAGGTGTCTCCTAACCTGTTCTAGACTAATTACGGACACGTAACATCTTACACATAACAGAAAGCATTTAGTTTTTTTTTTTTTAAGCGCCTACGCAGGGGGGTAGTGTGGGGGGAAATTTCAAGAGCCTGTGGATCTGCATCTCTGAGCCAAATCAGAAAACGGCAAGGTGCTTGGACAAGAGGGTGGAAAACAAAGCAAAACTGGCTGCTTCGTATTTAAGAAAGTTTAGGGCCCTGGACCGACTGGACCTAAGGATGTATCACTGACTCGGGAAAGACATGCAAAGAGAACACAGGCATCCCTGCGCTTGGCTACAACCCGTACAGGTTTGGTCCCGGTCCCCTCGGCTCCCAGGTCCAGAGCACTAGCCAGGTCTACACGCGCACTTGCCAGCGCCGCCTCCCAAGTCCCTGCCGCGCAGCCCGGTAGACCTCACCTTGGTTACAGAAGAGGCTCCACAGTTTTGCGAAGATCAACCCCATCATGAGCCCCGGGCGGGCCGCGGGCTCCCAGGGCAGCGCTCTGCAGCAGGTGCCGCGGCGCCGGCGGTGCGGCCGGGGCGAGACGAGCGGGAGCCGGGGAGCGTGGGAGAGTCGAGAATCCCAGGCTACGCTTGGGGCGGCAGACGATCGGAAGCCCAGGCTTTGCTACGGGTGGACAAGGATCGGAAGCCCCAGCTACGCTTCGGGAGGACGAGGATCGCAAAATCCCGGCTACGCTTCGGGAGGCAGATGATCTGAAGCCCCGGCTACGCCTCGGCCCGCAGCTGAGACTCGAGCGGCCGCGAAGAGCCCCTCGGATCCTCGGACGGCCCCTCGGCCTGGCTCCCCTGTTCAGCTTCCGGCCGCCCGCCTAGCCCCTAGCGGAGACTCCTTTGTCTGGAGCCGCTGAGCCCAACCCCGACCCGTAGTCCCCGAGGTCTGCGCCCACCTACCCTGCACAGCCCGGGCCGGCCCTGAGCCCCGCCCCCGCCCCGCCTCCCCGCCGCGGCCCAGCACCACCCATTGCCGGAAGGCCGGCGAGTGACGTCGGCGCGCTGACGTCAGCCCGCGCCTCCGACGTGGCGGGTCCTCCAGTTTCACTTCCGGAGGGCGGCCTCAGGGCTGAGCGGGGCGAAGGGTGGGTGGAGTCGGGAGTTTCCTGGCTGCGGGCTCCCTCTCTTGTCACCCCAGTGGACCGGAGGCCCAGTTCGTACCCTCCTCCGCCCCGCCGTCTGTGGGGCGCCCCGGTCCTCTAAAACCCTGCATGGAGTCGGGAGTTTCCTGGCTGCGGGCTCCCTCTCTTGTCACCCCAGTGAACCGGAGGCCCAGTTCGTACCCTCCTCCGCCCCGCCGTCTGTGGAGCGCCCCTCTCCTGTTCCCGGCCTGACCCCGGTCTTGGGATTCCATTGAGATTCTTTCACCTTTTTTTTTTATTATTATTTATTTTTGTATGTGTATGAATGTCTATTGTCTGCATGCAGGTCTGTGCACCCGTGTCGTGCAATGCCGCGGAGGTCAGAAAGGGTCTCGGATTCCCCTGAATGGAGTTTCTCCCCTGGAATGGAGTTTACAGACGGGTTGTTAGCGCCTGTGGGTGCTGGGGGATCGAACCCGGGTCCTCTGTTCGTGTGCTCTTAACCGCTATGCTATCTCTCCAGCTTTGAGATCTTAATTCTGAAATAGAATTGACTGGTTGACACAACCGCCATGATATGCTTGCCTGTAGCCAGAATTCAGTTAAGTGACTAAACACACGCTAGCCAAGCATTATGTTCGTTAGCCCCAAATCAAAATCCTCATCAGTTGAAAGGAATATAGCCCGGAATGAGGCAAAACTGTCCTCAATCACTTGACTGACCAAGCTTAACTAAAGAGAATAAGGACGTTAGTCAGTAAGCTGCTAGCGTGTTTTTTTTTAACATGCTAAATTATTCTAGGGTTCTCCTTTTTCAATATGCTAACTATTTCCTTCAGCTGTTTTGAACAAAAAACAAACCAATGAGTCCAGCTGAATCACTATGTAGACCCCAAGATTGTTGAACTCACAGACGATACGACCTTTGCTCTTTCTCCTCCGTCTCGAAAATAAGGTGTGTACCACCATGCCCTGCATTTTTTTTTTTTTTTTGTACTTTTTGAGATAGGGTCTCCTTCCTGTTGCCCATGCTGTCCGGAGCTCACTGTCATGACCAAAGGTTGGCCTCGAACACTGAGAGATCTGCCTGCCTTGCCTCCTGAGTGTGCTCTTCAAAGACCCAAGAAGGTGCGCAGTGCGTCTGGAAGGAGGGCACAGTTAGAGCACCAGCTTCTCCCAGTTTCCAAGGGTCAGACGCCCATCGTTCTGGTCTCCAAGGGATGCACACATGGGAACTTACATGGCAGGCAAAAAATTACTCCTACATTCGGAAATAAAAATCAGGGCTAGGGGCTTGGAGGGATGGCTATAGCCGGTTAAGAGCGCCGACCGCTCTTGCAGAGGACCCGGGTTCGATCCCCAGCACCCACATGGCGGCTGAGAACCGTCTGAAACCCCAATTCCAGGAGAACTCCAGCTCCAAGGGAATCCGACACCCACTTCTGACCTCCGCGGCATTGCACGACACGGGTGCACAGACTTGCATGCAGACAGTACATTCATACACATACAGAAATAAATTAAAAAAAATTAATAAAAAAAAAATAAAAAGTAGCAGTTTAGGGGCTGGAGAGATAGCCTAGCAGTTAAGAGCACCGACTGCTCTTGCAAAGGACCCGGGTTCGATCCCCAGCACCCACATGGCAGCTAAGAACCGCCTGTAACTCCAATTACAGAACTCCAGTTCCAGGGGAAACCGAGACCCTCTTCTGACCTCCGAGGCATTGCACGACACGGGTGCACAAACCTACATGCAGACAGTACATTCATACACATACAAAAATAAATAAAATTTTTAAAAATTTTTTTAAAATTTAAAAAATTAGTAGTTTAAAAAAATGTCAACACAGGTGCAGGATCATAAGTGCCAATTTTATATTAAAGGCAGGTTCTAACCTCCCATTATAGAGAGGAAAAGGGGTGTACTGAGTCTATTCAAACTTCGATTTAGTGATTTTCAGTTGGGCCATAAAATAAATGAGTTTGTGTAGATCCGCAGTCTGAAAGGGACCTTTCTTCTTTTTTTCCCTTTTTTTGCAACTTCATCACTTTATCCAAATCTTCAAAATAGTCTTTATTCTACATTTTTAGTATAAAAAAATCCACAAGTTAAATGCAGCACAGTATAGAGAAAGACATACAACGCTGAACTTCAATAACAGTCAATGGTACAATCAAACATCACATGTACAGGACACAAGATTTAGATGAATTGAAATTATAAGCTTCCCTGTTCATGGTGGTGCGGGTCTGCTTCGACTCGGACGGTTCGAAAGGGCCCTTTCAACTCCATTACTAAAAAAAGCAAACTAGATTCTTTAACGATTTCGTTTTGTGAAGATTTAGAAATTTGAAAGTTTTACTTTGCTGCATGAAAACGATTATTACTGACAAAATATACTTGTATATTATCTATACAAATATAATGCTGATGTACTCATTGATTAATTAGCAAAAAATGGTACCTCAGTTCATATTGTGCAATTTGTTGTATATATGTTAAATTGTAGAAGGAATACTTATCAAGAATTTAATCAAACTTGAAAATTCTAAGCATAAATATATGCTTAGGCTGGCCTTGAACTCACAAAGATCCGCCTGTCTCTGCCTCCCAAGTGCTAGGATTAAAGGCGTGCGCCACCACGCCCGGCTGAGCATATACTTTTTAATTAGAACACATAATGTGAAATGTTTTTCGTAAAATGTTTCTGCAAAGGTTTTTTTTTTTTTTTAATTTATTAAAAATAAACTGGTGTAATGCCTGAGGAGGTCAGAAGGTTGTCAGATCCCCTGGAACTGGAGTTACGGAAAGTTGTTAGCTGCCATGTGGGTGCTGGGAATCGAAAAGCAGCCAGTGCTCTTAACTGCTAAGCCATCTCTCCAGCACCTCTGTAAAGGGTTGTTTGGTTTGATTGGTTGGTTGGTTGGTTGTTTTTTTTTTAATTATTTTGGTCTTTTTGAGACGGTTTCCATGTTAGTCCCAGTGCCCTGGAACTCCCTATATAGACTGGGCTATCCCCAAACTCACAGAGATCTGCCTGCCTCTGCCTACTAAGTGCTGGGGGAAAAGGCCTCTACCACTACACCTGGCCCTTTAAAGTTTTTGTTGTTGTTGTTCCAGTTTCTTTGTTTGTTTTGAAACAAGGCTTCAAAGAGTTCTGCCTAGCTCTGTCCAGGAATGGTGGGATTAAAGATGTGTACCATCCGTGCTTTCTTTAAAGTTTTTTTTTTTTGTTTGTTTGTTTTTTAACAAAGTTCAGTATAGTCCTTGATGTAAAAGTTACTTTGTTCTAGCCGGGCATGGTGGCGCACGCCTTTAATCCTAGCACTTGGGAGGCAGAGGCAGGCGGATCTTTGTGAGTTCAAGGCCAGCCTGGTCTACAGAGCGAGTTCCAGGACTGCTGGGGCTACAGGGAGACCCTGACTCAAAAAGACCAAAAAAAAAAAAAAAAAGAAAAGAAAAAAAAAAGTTACTTTGTTCTACAGAATGGTACCATTTTAAAATGAATATATTTTGAATTATCAAATGAAAACAAATATGATGGAGACAGTACTATCAAAAGTACAGCTTATTTTGTTCTGTGTAAATTGGAAATGATATCCTTTAATTAAAATGGAATCCTGGTAAAAACTATTTCAACGAAATATTTAAAATATGCAAGTGCTGATTTAGCACAAAACAAATGGAAATTTCAAGGAAGGAAAATATTGAACAACTCAGAGTTTAAAAGAAAAACTGTTCAGAATTCTTAGAAGGAACCATTATAAACTTATCAGATGATACTTTAAAAATTGGATGTGGCTGGAAATGAATTCACTTTATGTGCTGGATAGCTTTAGTGTCAACTTGACATACCTGGGTTGAGGGAGCCTCAATTAGAGGATTGGCTCCATTAGATTGGCCTGTGGCCACATCTGTGGAGTATTGTCTTGATGGTCGAGCAGTGTGGGAGGGCCCAGCCCACAATGAGTAGTGCCACCCTGGGCAGGTTGTTGTGCACTGTATAAGAAGACGGGCTGGGCATGAGTTAGGAGAGCAAGCCAGTAAACAGCATTCCTTCATGGCCTGTGCTTCAGCTCCTGCCTCCAGGTTCCTGTCCTGAGTTCCTGCCTTGGGCTCCCTAAGTGATGAACTGTGACCCAGGAGATGTAAGCTAAATAAAACCTTTCCTCCCCAAGTTGGTGTTGGTCAGAGTGTTTTGTCACAGCAATGGAAGACAAACTAGAACACTTTATTAATCAGATTTTTTTAGATCAGCTCATACACAGTTTGAAAGAACTCAGGGAACCGTATGTACTACCAGCTAAGAACGAAAGCCACTCTTTAAAGGCTTACTTCAACCTTTACAACATCAGTTGTGATTTCATTCCAGCTGGTCAGTTTCCAGAGGAGTGGGATTGACTGATTGCCCATCAGGAAATTTTCTTCTGCCATATGGTCTAAGAAATCAATATGATTTCATTCAGTAAATATCTATTAAGAGACAAACACGTTTTATATGCTGTAGGTGACTGAAATTTAACATCTCATTCCCGACAGTGGGAAAGAATATGTTGGTAAATTTCTGATGTTGTTTTTATGGTCACAAAGAGTTTGCTTAGTATCCTGAGTTTCTAAACATTTACTAGGCCAAAGTATCCTTAGGTCTGTGATGGTGGTCATAAATTAATAAAGAGAAATTAACATCTCTTGTGTATTTTCAGGCTCATCATATGTACTTTAGATCTTCTCACATTTAATAAATGTTCCTACCAACAAGTACCTGCCTGCAAGCAGTTATCATGGGCAGTGTAATAATTTAGAGACAAGTTAATGCTCCCTCTTGGCTCAAGAAGATTTGTAAAAATCTTCTTGATTTGGAGATTTGTAAAAAATCTTCAAGATTTGGAGATTTGTAAAATACCTGTTTGCAGGAAGATTTTGAAGCTGATCCATTATGAAATGGTCTTCTTCTCTTTAGAAATAACTGTAGCCTGCCTTTTGGTACAGTCCTGTACTATAGGGTGGGACCTCTTTTTTTATTATTATTATTATTATTTATCTTTGTATGTGTATGAATGTACTGTCTGCATGCAGGTCTGTGCACCCGTGTCGTGCAATGCCGCGGAGGTCAGAAGAGAGTCTCGGATTCCCCTGGAACTGGAGTTCTCCTGGAATTGGAGTTACAGACGGTTGTTAGCCGCCATGTGGGTGCTGGGGATCGAACCCGGGTCCTCTGCAAGAGCGTCGGAGCTCTTAACTGCTAGGCTATCTCTCCAGTCCCAGGGTGGGACCTCTTACACACACATATATTACCCTCGTTAAAAACTTGAAATCTGGGCTGGAGAGATGGCTCAGCAGTTAAGAGCACTGACTTCTCTTGCAGGACCTGGGTTCGATTTCCAGCACCTATATGGCGGCTTAAGAACAGTCTTTAGTGTGGGGTGTGGTGGTGCACGCCTTTAATCCCAGGAGGCAGAGGCAGGCGGATCTCTGTGAGTTCAAGGCCAGCCTGGTCTATATAGTGAGCTCCAGGCCAGCTGGGACTAAAGGGAGACCCTGTCACAAAACGACAAAAAACAAAAACAACAACAAAAAAACAAAACGCTGAAATCTAGCCAGGCATGGTGGCACTCGGTAGGCAGAGGCAGATCTTTGTAAGTTCAAAGCCAGCCTGGCTACATAGGAAGCTCCAGGCCAGCTGGGACTAAAAGGAGACCCTGACTCAAAAAAGACAAAAAAATGAAATAAAATAAAATAAAAAAAACCCTGAAATCTAGCCCAGCGTTGTGGTACATACCTTTAGTCCCAGCACTCAGGAGGCAGAGGCAGGCAGATCTCTGTGTGTTCGAGGCAAGCCTGGTCTATATAGTGACTTCCAGGACAGCTGGAGCAACAGGGAAGGAGACCCTATCTCAAAAAGACAAAAAAAAAAAAACTGCCAGGCATGGTGGTACACACCTTTATTTCAGCACTGGAGAGAAAGAGGCAGGCGTATCTCTGTGAGTTCAAAACAAGTCTACATAGTGAGTTCCAGGACAGCTGGGGCCAATTTCTAGACTCTGTTGCAAAAAGACCAAAAACAAACAAACAAACAAACAAACCCTGAAACCTGCACTCCTACATGGTGTAATAGCTAGCTCCTGACCTACCAGGACTGGGGTCACTTTAGTTCTTCCTCCCACGTGCATTCCCACAGCCGTTCCCCCAGTGCATGGATAATCATACCATTTAACATTTTTTGAAGGTTGACCTTTTCCAACAATCTTTTAAGCACTTTATCTAATTTGTCTAGTCTTAGGTAACATTATAAAGTATAACATATTGGGGGCTGGAGAGATGGCCTAGCGGTTAAGAGTGCCGACTGCTCTTGCAGAGGACCCGGGTTCGATCCCCGGCACCCACAAGGCGGCTGAGAACGGTCTGTAACTCCAATTCCAGGAGAACTCCAGTTCCAGGGGAATCTGACACCCTCTTCTGACCTCCGCTGTATTGCACGACACGGGCGCACAGACCTACATGCAGACAGTACATTCATACACAAAAATAAATAAATAAAATAAAAATTAAAAAAAGTATAACATATCTCCATTTAATAGATGAGAAAGTAAGATGCAAGCACTTGAATGATTTGAATTTGAAGCCTAGCAGTTTGGAACAGAAGTGAAATTCTTAACAATCAAAAAGATATTGCTCATCCAATAAACTGAATAAACCCAACACTTAAAAGTTAAAACTGGGCTGGAGAGATGGCCTAGCGGTTAAGAGCGCTGACTGCTCTTGCAGAGGACCCGGGTTCGATCCCCAGTACCTACATGGCAGCTAAGAACCGTCTTTAACTCCAGTTCCAGGGGAATCTGACACCCTCTTCTGACCTCTGCAGCATTGCACAACACAGGTGAACAAACCTGTATGCAGACAGTACATTCATACACATACAAAAATAAATAAAAATTAAAAATTAAAATAAATAATTTAAAAAAGTTAAAACTAGCCAGGTGTGCCAGCACTTGGGAGGCAGAGGCAGGCAGATCTCTGTGAGTTCAAGGCCAGTCTGGTCTACATAGTGAGTTCCAGGACAGCTGGGGCTACAGGGAGACAGTGTCTCAAAAAGCCCCCCCCCAAAAAACAGTTAAAACTATTCTATTTCAGAAACTACATAATTTGTTCCTTTCTCAGGTAGAATCTCTGTGAGATGGAGGCCAGCCTGTTCTACATAGCAAGTTCTAGCCCACCCTGTACCTCTCGCTATCTGTCACAAAACCAAACCAAACCACCAAACCAAACCAAACCAACACACACACACACACACACACACACACACACACCACAACAAAACACAACACAAAAACCAAACAAAACACTCCTGAGATAAAATGAGGCTTTTGTTTTTCTGGTCATTGAAAAAAAAAAAAACCCAGAAAATGAATCTGAAAGAATTCTGAAAGTTGTGCTGATGATACCAGTAATAGGAAGTACCATGGGGGGGGGGGGATTCTGAAAGAATATAAAAGGAGAAAATCAGTCAGAAGATATATACCCGTTTTGCATTGATAGCAAAATATCTACTTTGGAAATCAGTGTTTTTTAATCTTTTAAGAACATCTTCCTTGTTAGGAGCCTTTCTAGACTTACCCCTACCCAATTTCCTCATGACTTCTCCCCATGAAATTAAATAATAAACTATTTTTTTTTGTGAAGGTAAGCTTTAGAAGGCCACGAACAAGCTTAAGATGATATAATTATATCTAAGATTCTCCCTCCCTTCAGCTCCTCCTGTTAGGGACCATAGGACCCCTTTAAATAACACACAGACTCAGTGACCCTGCCTGTCTCTATTCCTACTGGAGAAACCCATTATATCAACTTCAGAGTTGTAGCATGCTTTTCTTGGCCCCAGTTTACAACACCAGCACAACTTTGCATCCACATAACTATTACTACAATAATATCTAGTCAGGATTAGCATAAATGTCCTACCACTATTAAATTGTTCTGAATTAATGAAGTACATACATTATATATATATATATCGAGAGAGACAGACAGACACACACACACATACATACACATACTTACATATAACACCAATTTCTTTTTCTACTTCATAATGCTTATCTATGAATTCAATTAGTCATTAATGAAGTACATTTTATATTAGACACTGGGGAAGTGGTAGGGAAGTACAATTTCTACCCTCATCAAGTTTTTATTCAAGTTAAACTTGCAGATTTCAACCATCTCTGATATCAAGATAACCAGAAAACTTAGTCTTCCAAAATTCCTTTGTGAGACTAGTTGGCCTAGTCTTCTGAATCCTAAGCCAAAGTAAATATCTTGCAGCAAAATGTCATTTACTTGTTTCTCCCAGGAGGCAGCAAAGCAGGCCATCCTTCCCAGGGTGCAAACCCTGTAGAATCTTGGTAAGAGCAAGGATGGAGTACAGGTAAACATAACCATCCCAGGGTTTGATTGTCCTGCACATTGTCTTTGTCTCAGCCTGTGCTTTAACAATAGATAGCTCTCTGTGCTAGGTTTACAGTAATATTCTATGGTCTTATAAAACAGCTAAAGAAAATGGTAGTTTGCTGGGCACAACACTGGGAATTTT
The DNA here is from genome assembly GCA_009823505.1 of Rhizomys pruinosus. Lineage (NCBI taxonomy): Eukaryota > Metazoa > Chordata > Mammalia > Rodentia > Spalacidae > Rhizomys > Rhizomys pruinosus. The sequence goes on along the minus strand of VZQC01009272.1, from coordinate 412,121 downwards.
GGGTGGTGCCCATGCTGCTGTAAGAAAACCTAGTAAACTCATTTATTTTTCCTACATGGCCTTGCCAGTCTTTCTTTGGTTTCTCTGCATCTTCCTCATGGGGTGAATAGATGATTCTTTTATGGCTCCTCAATAAAGTCATGCAACACTTTGGAAGTGTATGCTCTGGACATTCCTTTTGTGGATTTCAGATGATTAGGCTAGGAAAGAACCCCACACATTCACTGAAGAAATATGGTATGTTGAAAAGAGAGCTTTTAGAAGCCAACTTAGGCTGTTTCATTTTTGTTTGTGTTTTTCAAGACAGGGTCTCTCTGTAGCTCCAGCTGTCCTGGAACTTGTTCTGTAGACCAGGCTGGCCTCGAAGACTGTTTTCTATTTATGAGGCCTTGGAAAGTTGTTTTAGCCCTAATAGCTTTCCTTTATTCCCCTTTAAAACCAATAAAGATAACCACTACTGAATTTCAGCAGTGTGCTACTGTAACAATTTTTCAACTAGTAAAGAGTTGGTGTGCCACAGAAAGTTATTATTATTATTATTATTATTATTAGTCTTTTTGAGACAGGGTCTCCCTGCAGCCCCAGCTGTCCTGGAACTTGTTCTGTAGACCAGGCTGGTCTCGAAGACTGTTTTCTATTTATGAGGCCTTGGAAAGTTGTTTTAGCCCTAGTAGCTTTCCTTTATTCCCCTTTAAAACCAATAAAGATAACCACTACCGAATTTCGGCAGTGTGCTACTGTAACAATTTTTCAACTAGTAAAGAGTTGGTGTGCCACAGAAAGAAAGTTATTTTATTATTATTATTATTGGTCTTTTTGAGACAGGATTTCCCTGCAGTCCCAGCTGTCCTGGAACTCACTATGTAGACCAGGCTGGCCTTGAACTGACAGAGATCCAACTGCCTCTGCCTCCTGAGTGCCGGGATTAAAGGGGTGCACCACCACACCCAGCTTGGGAACAGTTAAATTTTATATGGCCCATGTGAAAACTGAAAAGATTTAAGAAAAAAGCCTTTCCTACGGTTATACATTAATGCGATGTACTGCCTTCCAACGACCCTCCTCCCCCAAATAAACCAACTAAGTAAATGATCACAACAGGGCTCATAGGTCTCTGAAGTATGTGGACAATGTAACTATTAGGCTCATGACAATTTGTAAACACTATTTGTGGGTAGCGAGTTGTACCCGAGTCTTCGTGGATATTAGTACAAGATTCAAAACTGTTGATCCATGGCTGATGTCAGATCTGTGTGTCCAAGGGAATGAATTTAATGAAATCCAGTGGTAGCTGGTGACGCCAAATGCATTCTGGCTCCCACCTCTACTTAGAGGTCACCCAAAACCCTAACTGGGAATCTCCATGACTTGGGCTGGTGAGGTTTTTCCGCCGCAAGCGGCCCTCCGTGAGGCAGTCACCTCTGCGGGCCGCCCAGGGCTCCACAGCTCCGCCCCCAGACCCCGGGAGCCCAACGCCACTGAGAGTACCGCCCACAATACTCCAGACCAGCGGTGATTAGCTGCGGAGATTGGACGGGCGCCGGAAGTGACGCAACCGGAAGCGGCTTTCCCAGCCAGGGTGAGGGGCGCGCTTTTGGAACTTGAGGTGTCAGAGTGGAAGCTAGGAGTGGGTGTCCCCTGCTCCGGCGTGTTAATGACCACGGATTCGTCACTGAGCCGACTTTGGCTCTGCGTTCAGCGGTGGGCGCAGGCGCGCCGTGACCTCCCGAGCATCTCCACGGAGTCCGAGCTTCCAGCCGCTGCCGACCCGCTGCCGACCATCCCCACTGTGACCTCCTGACCATCCCCGCAGTGTCCTCCCGACCATCGCAGTTGCACCCGACCATCCCCGCCGGGTCCGAGCATCCCTGCCTCATCCGAGCACCCCGCAGCTGCCGACCACCTCGCTGCACCGGAGCGGGGAGCCGCGGCCCAGACCGCTGGAGCTCCGGCCTGGCCTCGCACTCGGAATGGAACTCGGAACCGCTCTTTGTGCTTGGGCTGTTAAGACTCGGTTCGCTAGCTGTGATTAGGAGGGGAAAAAAAGTCGGTTCCTAAGGTTTTTCTTGGAGAATTTAAACAAACAAAAATGCCTATTTTCCCCAAGATATCTTTGAGACCTGAGGTTGAAAACTATCTTAAAGAGAGTTTTATGAATAAGGAGGTAGGTCACATAAATATATTAGATGTTTGCAGCAATTCAAATACCTTTCTGGAGAACTAGAAAAAAAATCTAAAGGGAAATCTTAGAGCCATGGGTTTTGTCACTGGTCTTTCATTCAGTTTAAAAACTTCATAGGATTGGCAGCAGCCAGTACTCTTAACTGCTGAGCCATCTCTCCAGTCTCAGCGCGTAAGTCTTTTTTTTTTAAATTTTTTTATTTTTTATTTTTTTTTAATTTATTTTTATTTTTATTTTTAAGGGATTCTACAATACAATGACACAGTTGTTTGCAGATAACAATGATGTTACTCAGTATGTCATACAATTAAGTAATTGGTGCATTTTGCAAGTATCTATGTCCAAATTTTGAACAACCCAAGGTTCCCATAGTCCAGTTGGAGAAGCTTGTATGCACAGGCATGTTGATCAATCAGGTGTCCAGACTATATTCCTATAGTCTCATGATTCACCCCT
>VZQC01009272.1:255534-406503 GCA_009823505.1 Rhizomys pruinosus | reverse complement strand
TAAAAAGCTGGGCATGGTGGCACACACCTTTAATCCTAGCACTTGGGAGGCAGAGGCAGGCGGGTCTTTGTGAGTTCAAGGCCAGCCTGGTCTACAGAGTGAGTTCCAGGACAGCTAAGACTACAGGGAGACCCTGTCTTGAAAAGACCAAAAAAAAAAAAAAAACCAAAAAGCTGATGTCTTGTGGCATCTTTGGGTGGACAGTAAGTTTATCAAGGTTATTTATCTTCACATATTGCTATTTTAAAAGTCTACTAACCAGTTTGCCTGAGAATGTGATGTTAGTAACTAAAGAAGTCTGAAATAGTTCCTACACTCCTTAATTTATGAATAAATGTGCCAGGTACTATTTTTATCATGTTAGTTCATTGGAGTTCAGGCAATGATGTTTTTCTGACCTCTTTATGCCAGGTATTTTCCTAGTTGCTTATCACTGTAATTAAACTAAACATTCCTGCTAACACAAACAAATCGCCAAAATGAAATAGAACCAAAACATTGCTAAAATGTGTCTTAGTCAATGGAACAAATATATAAGTATATTCTGCAGATTTATGTTTTTACTTTTTATGCTGAAATTAGAACACTTTCACTGGTTCATTCCACTTTAGGTTGTATCTGCTTCAAGAAAACAAGAAGCGGAAAGGAAGTTTGAAACTCTGTTAAATAACTTGTCACACCCTCCATCATTCACAACTGTCAGAGTGAATACTCATTTGGCCTCAGTTGAGCATGTGAAAACCCTGCTGCATGATGAGCTTCAGAAGGTTTGTGCAGTTCTGATGTGTTACGTGCAATTACACTTCTAGACACTGGCATATGTGCTCCATTCAAATCCTGTGAATAATAGACTATTCCATTTTTGTAAATAAAGAAATTGTGGGTCATGAACATTAAGTTGTTCAAGGTTACATAGTAGGCGATAATGTTGAAACTTGAGCCCCAAACTTCTGATTCTAAATTCATTAATATTTAGGATAAATTTCTAAACTCCATGAGCTTCATAAAATATGTCTGCGCAGATCATTCATTCTGATCCTAGACCTGTGGGTATAATGTAGAATTTTATAGTAAGTTATCTGCGGCTACTATTGTATCCCTTTTCCTTTGTGTGTATGTTTGTGCTAGTGTGTATTTGCATGCATGGGAATGGCTAGGTGCACATGCCCATATGTGCCCTTGTCATTGCTCAGGTGCCGTCCAGCTTGCCTTTTGAGATAGGGTCTCTCATTGGTTTGGAGCTCACCACCTCCCCAGTCTTGGGATTATAAGTGCTTACCACCACACTGGCTTTTTTTTCTGTCTAGTATAGGCTCTGAGGGAATCAAACTCAGTTCTTCGTGCTTGCATGGCAAGCACATATCTGACTGAATCTTCTCCCAACTCTTCTTTCTCTTTCATCTCCTTATATTTATACAGTGTTTGTCATGCTGTGCTCTGTATTTTTTTTAATTTTAATTTTTTATTTTCCATTTATATATATTTTTTATATAAGATTAAATTACAAATCAAATCTAGTCCCATGTCCTCCCCCACCCCCTCTCCCCACCAGAGCTCATGCATTCTGCCAAACATGTTTTTCATTTTTTTCTCAGTGTTAAAATTCTCGATGCAGAAGTTGACTGTTTCAAGCAGAAGTTCACCATTTCAGTCAGTTCTTTGATGCGGTCTTTTCTGTCGTTGTTGTTCTTTCAATATGCATCACTCCTAAATACTTGGACAAAAGCTCAAGGAGCCCTTGTGCTCTGTATTTCAAATTGCAGTAGATGACCATGTTACCAGAAGAACCAGGTAGGGAACCTGTGGGAGCTGCATTAGCAGCTCATGACTCCAGCCCTGCATGCATTTCCAGTCTGACCAGCCAAGTATGAAAGAGGATATTGAAAATTCTGAACCTCTGATAGACCCACTTTTTTCAATTGTCAAAATTAACATAGTTTCCAGCATTGATAGTATATGAAATATTTGGTCATTTCGATCTTTAATGTTTTGTTCTGAAACTGTAAAGATTATATATGTATGTATGAGTTAGGGTTTGATTATATAGCCAAGGGCTACCTGTAACTTCCTGTGTAGCCTAGGTTGACCTTGAAGTCACAATCTTCTTCCTTACTTTCCCAAGTACTGGGAATACAGATATGTACCACCATACCCAGCTTAGAAAAGATCTGCATGTAATTCTAATTGAATATATGTCTTCAAAAAATAAAAACAAATGCAAAACACTTACAATAGCCATGGTTTGTGGGATTTTTTTTTTTTTGTTTGCTTGTTTGTTTTTGTCTTTTTGAGATAGGGTTTCCCTGTAGCCCTATTTGTCTTGGAAGTCACTATGTATGTAAACCAGGCTGGCCTTGAACTCAAAGAGATCTGCCTCTGCTTCCTGAGTGCTGGGATTAAAGGCATGCGCCTGGCCCATGGTTTGTAGGGTTTGTTGTTGTTGTTGTTGTTATTGTTTTTCTTTTTTCTTTTTTAAATTTTTTTGTTATTAAACTTTTTCATACATCATACATCATTTCTCAGTCCAATTTAGACTCATTTCCCTTTCCATGTCCCCCACCTCACAAGAATTCATGCATTCTGCCATACATGTCTTGCATCTTTTTCTGAGTCTTTCCAGAGTTTTTTTTTTTTTCAAAGCAGAGGGTTATTATTTTGGGGAGGACTTCACTGTTTTCAGTTGTTTTTTGTTTGTTTGTCCCGGTTCTTTTGTTGTTGTTCCCTCCAACTTGTATTGTTTCAACGCATATAGATAGATAGATAGATAGATAGATAGATAGATAGATAGATAGATATAGATATATAGATAGATATATATCTAGATATAGATATACTATACTAGTATAGATATACTATACTAAAATTACGTCATCTGAAAACAAGCTGTATGTTATTTCCAAATCATACTTCAGGATTCACATTTTTCCATTTTGATTTTATATTACTCTAAAATATGCATACATACCCTCCACCCATATACCAAAATTCCAAAGTCTGAAAATAAATGGTAGGTTAATTCTAGAACTTGTTAAGGGATTCACAATATAAGAGCACAGTTGTTTTCAGATCACGAGGAATAGAACATTACCATTGCTCAATTTGCCTTACAACTAGGTTTTAGCATCCTGTAGGTAAGCCATTATATCATCAGTAAAAAGGGATAGCTTGACTTCCTCTTTTCCAGTTAGTACTCTTTTAATTTCCTTTTCTTGCCTTATTGCCCTAGCAAGTATTTCAAGCATTATATTGAAGAGGAGTGGTGACAGGGGGCATCCTTGCCGAGTTCCTAACTTTAAGGGGAAAGGTTCTAACTTTTCTCCATTTAGGATGATGTTGTCTGTGGGTTTGTTGTATATGGCTTTGATTACATTGAGGAATGATCCCAGTTTGTTTTTTTAAAGTCGAACAGTAAACAAAACCAAGTCTTGTGAAGTCACAGCCAGACATGGTGGCTACTGTGCATAAACTCAGCTGCTATGGAATCAGACACAGGATTGCAAGTTTGAAACCAGCTTGGGCAATTTAGGTTCATTCTGCACTTGCCTAGTATGCTTGATGTCCTCGGGGCTCAGCTCACAGGACTCCCTTCCCCCAAAAGTTAAGATATCATTAAATTAGAGAGGGAATATTTTGACATCTGTTTATTTTATCTTAGTTTTTAATTTTTTTTAAAGCAGGTCTCACTATGTAGACTAGGCTGGCCTTGAACTCACAGAGATCTATCTATCTGTCTCCTATGTGCTGGGATTAAAGGTATGGTACCATGCCTGGAAATTAAAAAAAAATCTATTTATTTATTTTTGTCATTTTGAGACAATGTCTCCCTGCAGCCCCAGCTGTCCTGGAACTCAGTATGTAGACCAGGCTGGCCTTGAACTCACAGAGATCTGCCTGCCTCAGCCTCCCAGATGCTGGGATTACAGGCGAGTACCACCATACCCGGCTTGGTAAATTTATTTTTATAGTATTCCATGGAGTAAAGTGAAATGGGCCTAAATCAAGGGGCCTGCAGTGGTAGAGACACTGACAGGCCTCATGAAATTGATAAAATATATTGATTGCTTTATAATTGATGTATCTTTTTCTTCTACAGCAGTTCAATGGATTAAGTGTTCCAGTTCTTCAACATCCAGACCTTCCGGATGTCTTACTTATTCCTGTCATTGGACCTAGGTCTGTGACTGTTTCATTTTCCCATTATTCTTATAAATAAAACTGGTCCCGAGACTTTGTGGAGAATATTGTGGCATTCTTAGCAACTTTACATACACAGGAAGTTTCAGACTGCTCATCATAGTACTCTCTATGACAGAGCCTGGATCACATTTATGCTTCATGGTTTCTCACAGAAAGCACTATGTTGTACAATCAGGAATAGGCCTGAGTACCTTGAGAATAATTATTTTAGATCTAGTTAGTGTAGCGATTGTTTTTCTTTTCATTTTTTGAGAAGTTTCATTTTATTTACTTTTGTTTCTTACAAGATTCCAGCAGGAAAAGTTCTTTTGAGCTAGGTAAAAATATAAAGTATTATATTTCCTACTTTTATAACTGAACTATTTATAAAATTTTATACTTAATTTAATAATTATATTAAGTTACTGTGTGCCAGGTATGGCCCTCCTCACATATGTTTGGAAGACATATTCGCAAATTAATAAAGAGGCTTCCTGTTATATTGGGAGTTCTTTTCCCAAGGAGGACAGTAAAGTATCTAGTTGTGCTGTAAAGAAGTTAAATTTGCTGGGTGTGGTGGCTCACACCTTTAATCCCAGCACTTGGGAGGCACAGGTGGGTGGATCTCTGTGAGTTCAAGGCCATCCTGTTCTACATAGTGAGTTCCAGGCTAGCTGGGGCTGTAGGGAGACTCTGTCTCAAAGAAGATACACACACACCCACCCACCCACACACACACACACACACACACACACACACACACACACAAGGTTAAAGTTGAGTTATGATAAATATAAAAATGCTTATGCTGCTAAACCTTTAAAGTAATTTAATAGGAAAAAAATAGTTTCATAAATTATGGTTTACCCATGCTATGAAATACTATATGGTTTTTATGATGGAAGAAATTTTAAGAAGTATTTTATTATTTTTCTTTTGTTATGTGTATGAGTGTTTTGCCTGCATGTAAATGCACCATGTGTATGTAATACCCACAGAGGCCAGAAGAAGGTATCAGATCCCCTGGAACTGGACTTACAGCATGCTGGGAATTGAACCCAGTCCTCTGGAAGAAAAGCAAGTGTTCTTAACTGCTGAGCTATCTCTCTAGCCCCATACTGGGAGGATTTTTTTATAACAATATGAGATGTTTATGATCTGTTACTATCAAAGACAAACTGCCACACTTTAGGATAGTTATACTATTTGCAGTTAAAAACATAAGACTATACATTTTTGTGCATTTACATATACATCAATGTCTAGAAAGTGTAACACACCCAATAATTAACAGTGGTTCAGCCGGGTGTGGTGGCGCATGCCTTTAATCCTAGCTCTTAGGAGACAGAGGCAGGTGGATCTTTGTGATCAGTGGTTCACACTAATGAGGCCAGACTGGAAGAAAGAGGATAAGAAGGACATTTTTCTCTTGTAACATCTTTGTTTTATTTTTCATTATAAGCATTGTATTATTTTTACAATTAAAATTTATAGGCAATACAATTGAATAGAGGTAGGATTTATAGACTCAAAATGTAGCCATGTCCAATGTATAATTTGCTAAATGTTGCCAAATATATGCAACTGTTTACCCAAGGCCCAGTCCACCATCATATGGAGCACTTCCATCAGCTCAGAAATGTTTTGTACTCATGTGCCAGGCAGTTTTAAAGGAGTTACTACAGAAGATCATGATCACAGGTCATTTAGATGATATTTTGTTATATGGACAGAAAATTACAATTTATTAGATTCATGTGTTGGCTGTCATTCTGTAATAATATTTTTACTGTTTAATTTTCTGTTTTAGTTTTATTTTCTCTCTTCACATATACTGTGAGGTATATGTCTTTGTAAGCTATGTAGCCCAGCCTCCTTCCAACTCTTAATCCTCCTTAAGCTTCTCTAGTGCTGAGATTATAGGTATCCACCGGAATACCTGGATTTAGTTTTTTGGATTTGTTGTTGTAATGAATAAGATTTATATAGGCTTTCTTACTCTATGGAAAGAAAGACTATTTTATTTGTTGTCAAAATTAGTGTTAAGAATATTTGTGGACTTGTGCATAGGCTGGGCGTGGTGGTGCATGCCTTTAACCCTAGCACTTGGGAGGCAGAGGCAGGTGGATCTTTGTGAGTTCAAGGCCAGCCTGGTCTACAGAGTGAGTTCCAGGACAGCTGGGGCTACAAACAGGAGACAAAAAAAAAAAAAAAAAAAAAAAAAAGAATTTTGTAGACTTGTGCAAGCTTGTTTGTGGAATTAATACATGTGACATGAACTGCTAATGCTAATTCAGAAGTTCTTTGCTTACTCTGGTCATGGACTATTTCACAGTGACCCTTTGTTGGAATACATTTATTTTTTTCCTGGTTTGTTTTCCTTCTTTCTCAAATAGAAACTAGTACATGCTAGTACTAGGACTGTGTTGAGGCTTCAGTAATTGGTTACAGTAATGCAGGTCACATTGTAGATATTCATTAAGAATTAGCAATTCTTGGGGCTGGAGAGATGGCTTAGTGGTTAAGAGCACTGGCTGCTCTTGCAGAAGACCTGGGTTTGAATCCCAGCACCCACATGACAGCAGCTAACAAGCATCTGCTAAGTCCAGTTCCAGGGGATTTGACTCCCTCTTCAGGCCCTTTGGGCATTACATGATATGGGTGCACTTACATACATACATATATATCACTCATACACGTTAAAAAAAAAGAATTAGCAATTCTTATGTACTTAAATAAATTTACATTTCCTAAAGTTTGCTATCATTTGTTCCCTAAAGTCAAATAATTTACTTTTGTTTTTTGTCCATTTTCATTGTTTCCTACTGAAAAAAAAAATTTTTTTTGTTTTTAAAAATAATTGCCTGGCTGGTGGTGCACACTTTTAATCCCAGCACTTGGAGGCAGAGGCAGGGCAGATTTTTGTGAGTTCAATGGCCAGCCTGGTCTACAGAGTGAGTTCCAGGCCAGCTGGACTAAAGGAGACCCTGTCTCAAAATTATCAAAAAAAAAAAAAAAAAGAATTAAATCTTCAAAAAAAAAAATACAGAGACATATCAAAATATTTTCCTTTCTTGTAACCTTCTTTAATTATTGTGTAGGTAGGGGATGTGCTGGGCGCATGTGTGTGTGTAGATTAGAACAGGAGTCTGCTCTCTTCTTCCACCACCCCCCCTTTTTTTTTAAATTTCTGTTTTTTTTTTTTTTTTTAAGATGGGGTCTCATGCCTCTGCTGGGATTAAATTAAATGTGTGTGCCACCACAGACAGCGAAATACATTCTTTCTAAAAATATTTTATTTATTTTATTTTTATGTGTATGAGTGTATTGCCTGCATGTAAGTGTACCAGTGTTGTGCAATGCCCACAGAGGTCAGAAGAAGGCATTAGATTCCCTTGGGACTGGAGTTATGGACCGCTGTTAGCTGCCATGTAAATGCTGGGAACCAAACCGGGTCCTCTGGAAGAGCAGCCAGTGTACTTACTGGCTGCTCCATCATTCCAGCACCTAAAAAATTTTCTTTTACATGTATGTATGTATGTATGTTTGTATGTATACACACATCTATATGTGTGTGGGCTCACATGTGGAAGTCAAAGGACAACTTGTGGGAGTTCTTTCCTTCCTTGCACCATGTGGGTTCTGGGGATTGAATTCCTTTATTCCCTGAGCCATCTCTCTGGCTCATCTCCTTAACTTTCTGATTAACACTGTAGAAGTAACTCATTTCACAAAAGCTTTTGAATTTGTACAGTATATAAGATGCTTGAGTGTTACAAAGATCAATGAAGCATAGTTGTTTTAGAACAAGTAAGACCGGGTGTGGTGGCTCACACCTTTAATCCCAGCACTTCAGAAGCAGAGGCAGGCAGATCTCTGTGAGTTCAAAGCCAGCCTGGTCTACATAGTGAGTTCAAGACAGCTGGGGCTATAGGGAGACCCTGTCTCAAAAAGACTTAGAAAAAAAAGAACAAGTCAGGTATCCTTAGAACAAGCCAGACAGGATCGTGATAGTTCAAATATAACTAAAATGCCATTCGAGCATAGAGTGGGAAAGTTTGAATACTTAGTTATTGCTTAGTAATTGATAAAGACTCTTATTTCAGTTGCACTTAAAGATTGAGTAGAGATTGGGCTGACGAGGAGATAAAGTGGGCAAGGGTATGCTATTTAGGAAGTCAGTGAGAAAATGAAAATGTATGGTGGTTCTTCATGAGACTGATCAAATTTGGCTACTCAATTGATTTTCAGAAGGATGGGTGAAAGATGAGACTGGAGAAGTTGGGAGAGGCAAGCTGTGAAATACAGAGGATAATTTTGTTTTTACTAAGACAGTGGGAGCTAGAGGTGCTATTATAGCAATGATTGGAGCTCAGAGATGTGATACTCAGGAGTTAGTGTACTAATTAATTAATTCTGCAGTTTTATTATGAACATTTAAAAAATAAATGGGATGTTTACAATTCATATAGTAAATGTGTTCATGAAATGTTCATTGTAAACAGTTCTATTTATTTCCATACATTTGGTATTCATTCATTTTCTTAGATCAGATTATCACTGAAATGTCAAGAATTCCTTTTTTTGGCCAGGTGTGGTGGCACTCGCCTTTAATCCCAGCACTCTGTGAGTCCAAGGCCAGCCTAGTCTACAGAGCAAGCTCCAGGCCAGCTGGGACTAAAGGAAAAATACAAAACAAAACAAAACAAAACAAAAAACCTTTTTCAAAAGTAGACAAGTTAAGAAGCTGTCTTAGCCTTTCAGTTCCAATAATGTATCAAAAACTTGATCTAAAAATGCTTCTGCTGCACACATCCAGGAATGCCAAATAGAAAACAGACTAGCCTGTAAAATGTAACACCATGTAAGAATGCAAGTGATGGTAAAGGATTTAGGAGTAAGAGTAACCCAAACCAGGAAGAAGGGAGTGAGCTGGTACCAGGGATCTGGGCATGAGAAGGAGGTCATGGCTGGCTTTCAAAATTTAGAGGCTTTGGTCTTAGCAGCAGGTGTTGATTCTGGGAGTGAGAAAGACCACCAGATAGTAGTTAGGAAGCTGCTCTCTTATCATAAACTTGGAAAAAAAAATTCTGAGACTGGAGAACTATAGTTCCATGTCCAGGCTTGAACTGACTACTACCCACATTCCCTTAGAAACTACAATCTGCAAAACAGATAGAAAAATTTGGTCTTTAGTCAATTCTTGAAAGGCTTGGCACAAACCAAGCATAACTGTTCTGGAGTTATGTACTTTGAATCCAAGTCACACACTGTTCTCATCACTGCAGAGCATCTTGGGAGTCAGCCCACCATGTACAGTAAACTGAAGAAGTTATTTTCCCCCAACTTTAACTAGTAGAGCTATCTGCTAGAGACTTAATTGTTGTCTTACCATGATTGAACATAAATGACCTAAGTGGGAAAAGAGTTTACAGTGAAGATATAAAATGAAATTTCAGTGAAATTAAAAACTTGCTGCACATGTTAAATTTAGACCCAGCTTTAAAGTTATTGAATTACGTGATGACTCTGTGAGGAAATTACCTAGAATGTGGCAGATAATGAACTCAGAAACATGAAAGTAAAGTTGAGAACAGAAGGAAAAGGCAGTTTGAGTCCCAGATGTAAAGAAAAGAAGAAGTGGGTCAAAGCCAGTGGTAAGAAATGTAAAGAATAGGATTTTTCCAGAATCAGTGAAAGACAACTTTAGGAAGTATAAGCCTGAAGTCTAATGAAAAACTATATAAATCTGCTACGCCGGGCGTGGTGGCGCACACCTTTAATCCTAGCACTTGGGAGGCAGAGGCAGGCAGATCTTTGTGAGTTCAAGGCCAGCCTGGTCTACAGAGTAAGTTCCAGGACAGCTGGGGCTACAGGGAGACCCTGTCTCAAAAAGACCAAAAAAAAAAAAAAAATCTGCACATAGATACTTCAGAATGAACGTGTACAGCAACAATGATGTAAAGATGTGAAGGAGGCAAAGGCAAAGATGGTATCTTTTATGATTAAAGAGGGGATGGGCTCAGGAGAACTGTCAGGTTGAGGCAGCGTGATGCTCAGTACCTCAGCGAATGTCAGGTATATGAAAAAGCATTTAGGGTTGTGCAGAGTGTCTTCGTCTGTGCTATGTTTGATAGTTAAGAAGTTCTAGACATGAAGGTTCAAACAATTGGCTTTTCTGCCAAAGCCTTACAAGAGGAAGGGTGTAAGTACAAGAAAGAGCGAGCCCTTTTCTGTGGGTCCCCTTAAGAGCAGCTTTAGTCCACTCATGAGGGCAGGAGACTATATCCCAATACTGCTGTATTGAGCATTAAAATTTATAACATGTGAGTTTAGGGAAACACATGTAGGCCATAGCTCTGAGACTTCTAATTTGATTATTTGGGCATATTTTATTCAAGACTGTGAACATGATGAAAAGACCTGGTTTCATACCAAGGATTTAAGGCATGTATAAGCAAAAAAAATACTGCTTAGGACTTGTTGAGTTTGGAGTAACTATAGGACATCTCTAGTTATATCTATATGATTAAAAATGTCAGTTTAGAACCTTAAAAGGCTAAATGTTAAAGAGTACTTTTTGTTTCTTTGCATTTGGTGATGTGCCTCACTGTGTTGTTCAAGCTGGTCTCTAACTCATGAGCACAAGTTACTGTCCCAATTCAGCTTCCTGAGTAATTGGAACTACAGTCTTACATCACTGTGGGTTAATTTTGAAATCATAAGATTGCCAAGGGTTAGACTATAAGGTGTAATGGTGTGCTTAGAAGGTAGAGAAAAAGTGAGCAGTGAGATTGCATGGGACCAGGAAAGTGTGAAGTTGACCTGTATAGTGAGACTTGATCATCAAGTACCATGGAGGGAAGATGGGATACAGTTCACTCAGCAGTGAGTGATGACAACACATGAGAAACGATACTAGCCAGGAAAGCTCATTTAGTGCCCAGGAGTATTATTCACGGCCGATCAAATTAATACCTCTTATCCTTGAAAAGTCTTCCTGAGTGTCAGGAATGAAGCCTAGATTTTAGTGGCCTAAGGAATGAGTGATGTGGGTGTGAGAATTCAGAGAAGACTCAAAAAGGTAGGGCCATGTGGATAGAATTGAGGTCATCAGGTTTAGTGAGTGCCTTTACCCCCACCCCCAGACATCTCACAGGCCCCTTTTTTTTTCTTTTCCCAAGCTCCCATTTTTTTTTAACATTATGGTAATTTATTTATAACTATAAAAATGGCAGAGAATACCACTGTAGATTTGTTCTAAATTTGAAATAGAGATTTATACAATAGTTCCATGTTTCCTATTTAATATACTGTTTCTCTGTATGTGTTCCTTTTTTCAGCTTTCTCATTCTCATTTATTCAGGAAAATCTATACTAAAGAGGCTATTTATATGAAGTTCTAAAAAATATTCTAATTCTTACTATTTTTAGTATTGCTTCTTAAAAAATAACATGATTATATTGAAAAATTTTGTGTAGATTGAAGAATTCTAGGGAATATCAAATTCACATTTCAGCAAAAGTGATAAATTTCACAGTATTGTTGAATCTTGGTACTATAGTTTTGTCAGAAAATAATACTAAAAAATTATAATAGACAAATAGAATTGCAAATTTACATTATAATACAGTTGCATATTTTTAGTTTGAAAATTATGTTAGTTTAGTTATCATAGTGCTTTTGTAGACTTCTCAGACTGATCTTTATCTTTGGAAATTCAGTTAGATAATTTACATTTTCTGTTGGGCATAGGTGAAGGTACAGTGGGGCTGTAGAAGAGTAATAGAAAAATGATGGAAAAACCATATGGTCCCTGGGAACAGGAAGGTCCAGTGACAAGGCCTGAGTGCTCGGAACCACATGTGGAATCAAGATTATAGCTGCCCTCAGGGGAGGTAGGAAGTCCATTCTAGAAAATCAGTCTGCCCAAGACTAGAATCTGCAAATGACAGAGATCTCCCCTGTCCCCAGCATAAACCCAACAGAGGCAAAGCCACTGCTATCCATAACCTGGGACCTCTGGGGAGGGAGTTGTAGGAAATGCAGCCACTCAGAGAAAGTCGAACCTGCGGCCTGACATTGGGAAGTCCTCTATCTGCCAAGCTGCTCCACCATCAGCCTACCACCAGACGAACATGGCTCACAGTTGGGGATCAGAGTACCAGGCTCATGTGAGAGGACCACAGCTCTAGCTCACAGGAAGAAACCAAAGCTCTGGCTCACTGGAAAGAACTAGCTCATGGGAATGAAGATTTCTTTTAAGTAATATTTTTCATTCTTTGAAAATGTCATACATTTCTACAATGTGCAGTGACCATATCCATCCGCTGCTACCTCTCTATAATGAAATATGGCCTTGGAGGACTATTATCTTAAATCTCTCTGTTCTTTACATTCCTAGAAAGAATATAAAAAAACAACAGTGTGAAGCCATTGTTGGAGCCCAGTGTGGCAATGCAGTGTTAAGAGGAGCCCATGTCTATGTTCCAGGAATTGTGTCAGCTTCAAAATGTAGGTATAAAGTTATGGCTCTCTGCAATTCATGTGCATGACCAGAGAGAAAATTTATTATATTATCACCCAGTTGTTTCTTTGAAAAAAAAAATCTTTGTTGGGTATTTTCTGAGCTTTGTATGTAGTATGGTCATGGAGTATTATATCCAATAAAAATTAATAAATTTATGTGATTGCTAGCTTTAGTTCACCTGGCACAATGTAGCATCACATGAGAAAGGAGTCTCAGTAAGGAGTTATCTAGATCAGGTTGGCCTGTAAGTCTTGGAGGGAATGTCTTGATTACATTCACTGAGGTGGGAAGACCTGTCCACTGCACTATTCCCTAGGCAGATGATCCTATATTGTCTAAGAGTGAAGAAAGCAAGCTGAGCACTGAGCACTAGCATGGTTGCATGAATTCACTGCTCTCTCCTCTTGACTGTGGATGTATTATGGTCAGCTGCTTCAGGTTCCTGCTGCCTTGACTTCTCTACAGTGATGGACTGTAACCTGGAATTGTGAGCCAAAAAACCCTTTTCTTCCTTAAATTTCTTTTGTCAAAGCATTTTATTACAGTGGCAGGATTTATATACATATATGGGATTTATTGGCTTGGCTTCCAGGGTAGGTAGCATGTGGGTAGTCCAGCAGTGTCTGCGCTACATTGGAGAGGCAGAATCTACTAGGTGCCCAGCCCATGATGCTGGATGTCTCAGAAGTTCCAGTATGGCACTGAAGGCCAGGAGGATTCCTAGAGACCTTCTGATTTTCAGTCTGCATTGGAACACAGTGAAGTTGGTTTCTATATAGTGAAGGAATGCCACAGCCAGATAAGATCACCCACCAAAGTGAAGGCAGGAAGCAAAAGTTTCCTTCTTCTGTGTCCTTTTATCTGGGCTGCTGCCAAAAGGTGCCACCCACAGTTAGGTGGGTCTTCTGACTTCAGAAACTGTGATCAAGAAAATCCCTTGCAGGAGCACCCAGCAGCTTGCATTTTAGTCGATTCTGTCTTTAATCAAGCTGACAACCAAGATCAGCCATCACACACATAAAGCTTTCTGTCACTTTTTTTCTTTTCTTTATAAGAACCTATGTGATACTTGTCTAGGAAGCCACAAGTGATATGGAATGTAAAGTGATAGTGTAGAGGCTGGAGTGATATTTCAGTGGTTAAGAGTATTTGTTGCTCTTACAGAGGACCAGAGTTTTTAGTTTCCAGCACCATGTCAGGTAGCCCACAACCATCTGTAACTCAAGCTCTAGGGGAGCTCATGTCCGATTCTGTTTTGTGGTACACACACACACACACACACACACCCAGAGAGAGAGAGAGAGAGAGAGAGAGAGAGAGAGAGAGAGAGATAGATTGATTTATAACATGGTAGTGAAGTTCTGTTTTGTACTCTTTACTGTCTTAAAACCTCTAGCTGCTGTCAGGACATTGGTGAGGGCATCCAGAATCTGGACTCTGAACACTGGGAGGACACCTGGCAGACACTTTGTTGAATCATGGTGTTGATGGTGTATTGCGTCTACTTAGCTACTTCAGTGGTACCTTACTAATTAGGTTTGAAATCTGGACACACTGGTTTGAATCTATTACTATAAAGATGTCTTCTGTTCCTGGACTGTACCTATCTTGTGTGTGTGATAACTGCAGCCTAGGTTGGCCCTAGTTTGTTTATATTGGAGTTTTAATGCACATTTTTGAAGAATCCTTTTGTAAGCAGTTTAAAAATATATTCTTTATTTTTATTTTATGTGTATTTGTTTCCATGTATATGTGTATGCACACCTGCATGCCTAGTGGCCAAGGAAGCCAGAAGAGGGTAGCATATACTATGGAGCTGGAGTTCTAGGTGGTTGTGAGCTACCATGTGGGTGTTGGAAACTGAGCCTGGTTCTGCAAGACCATGAAGTGCTCTTCACCGCTGAGCCATCTTTCTAGTCCCAGTTTTGTAGGCAGTTTAGAAATTGAACATTAATCATAATACCAAAATTTATGTAAGCATTTTTAAGGATTGTTAGATTTGGGAGCAATAATTTATATAGGAGATGCCCATGTCTGTTTAGTTGAAGGTTTCCAATTAAGTAAGATGTTTTGAGAATAATGTTCCCTTTTTTTGGTGAGGGAAAAAACAAAACAAAAAAACCCACTCCAGTTAGATGGTAGGAAACATTTGTTTATTTATATTTATTTATTTAAAATATTTTGTTATTTTAAGTGTATGAGGGTATTGCCTGCATGTATGTAAATGCACCCATGTTGTGTAGTGCCCACAGAGGTCAGTAGAGAGCATCAAATTCCCTGGAACTGGAATTACAGACAGTTGTTAGGTGCCATGTGGGTGCTGGGAATGAACTCCGGGGCCTCTGCAAGAGTAGCCAGTGCTCTTAACCACTGAGCCATCTCTCCAGCCCCATGAGGGAATATGTAAAAACTTAAAAGTTAGGTTTTCTGTTGAGAATAATGAGCCAGTTTGAATAGCTTCATGTCCATAATTGATGTCTCTATAGATCCCTATTTTAGCTTGGAGAATTTTTGTTAGTCTACCTATTAGAGATTAATGCAATCTGATTTTCTTCTTGTCTAGTTATGAAAGCTGGAGATGTTATTTCTGTATATTCTGATATTAAAGGGAAATGTAAGAAAGGAGCCAAAGAATTTGATGGAACAAAGGTATTTCTTGGCAATGGAATTTCAGAACGAAGCCGAAGAGAAGTCTTCAGTGGACAACCTGAGCTGAGGTATGTCAGGAGTCCTTCCATTCACAGAAAACAGAAACGAAGCGACGTGAAAGTGTAGTGAACCACGTTGCATTAGATGAATTCTTAAACGATTTCAGCTAGGAAAAAAATGACCCCAGATTTCTTTGATTTTTGGTCAAAAAAGGTAAAATACATTAAAAGCTAAAGCAGTGGACTGTGGGTATAGTTTGGTGGTAGAGTGTTTTCCTGTTGTGCCCAAGCCCCAAGTTCTTAGCACCGTAAAAACAAAAAGCCCAGGCAAGCAACTGGACATGGTGTAATTGTCTAATAATTTGATTTCTCCTTTTGAATTTGAATTGTTTAAACCTGAAAGGACAAAACTCATCCTCATAGAGAATCAGATGAGTTATCTTTTTCTTTTTTCTTTTTGGCTTTTTGAGACAGTGTCTCCCTGTAGCCCCAGCTGGCCTAGAACTCCCTATGTAGACCAGGCTGGGAGATCCATCTGCCTCTGCCTCCTGAGTGTTAGGATTAAACGTGTGCACCACCACACCTGGCTAGATGACTTGTCTTTTATACTTTCAAACATTCTGATTTTATCAAAGAAAAGTTTGATTTGAATATAAGTTAAATATTAAATTATTTTAAATAAAAATAAGCTGTTCTGGGGCTGGAGAGATAGCCTAGCGGTTAAGAGTGCCGACCGCTCTTACAGAGGACCCGGGTTCGATCCCCAGCACCCACATGGCGGCTGAGAACCGTCTGAAACTCCAATTCCAGGAGAACTCCAGTTCCAGGGGAATCCGACACCCTCTTCTGACCTCCGCGGCATTGCACGACACGGGTGCACAGACCTGCATGCAGACAGTACATTCATACACATACATAAATAAATAAAATAAAATAAAATGAAAATTAAAAAAAAGCTGTTCTGGAAAGGCAGCACTCATATGTATATTTATAATCAAAAGTAAATGTTTTGATTTGTTCAAGCCAATTAAGTTATAGTTCTAAATCATGTCTGGATGTTGGTAGCTAAACAAATCCAATCTCTAGCGAAATCAGTCGCTGTTCTATCTAGTTTCATCATCTTGTTTTAGGAGTGCTATAGAAACTTACTCCAAGAATTACAGCTGGTAAGCACCTGTTGAGAACTATGACTCAGTCTCCCTAGAATGGGACTGTATCCCTCATTCTTGGAACAGTTTGTCTTGTTGGAGCAGTTTTCCTACCTCAATGACATTAATTGTCCTATAGAAACAGATCATCAGACTCTCAGGATTTAAGAAAGCAGTATTGTCAAAATGGCCCCAAACTGATTGTATTTTCCTTAAAACGTTTTGTAAATATTATGCACCTGCACATAATATGCTGTGTTTGTCTTTCCGTCCGTATTGGGAAATTGACATTTTGACTGCTCATGTTAGTTCATTGCTAATGTGATACTGCTCATTCTCTTACCAGATACAGTGGTTCTAGTTACTGTGTAGATCATGTTTTCTTTGTTGGAGAGAATAAAAGCAGCCATTCTTCAAGAAGCTGGTTGGTTCCTCTGTCAGTGCTTCTGGTTCTCTCTCCCTTTTGGTAGTCATGACCACACCTCTTAGGTTGCAGTGTTTGTCTTTATGAATCACTGTATACCATGCCGTCCTGTGCCCTGGCCCTTCCTGTTCTCAGCAGCTCCACTGCCACTCATAAAATGGGACAAAGGAGAGCAGGTCATTTGGGGATTGTGCCCATGTCATGCAGTGCTCTATAAAAAGAAGAGAGGAAAGCAGGGTCCTGCCTTCTTCATTGTTCACGCAGCCTGAGCCCAGGTGTTTTCCCAGTTAGCAGAGTGCCTTATGAATTCAGTCATGCACAAAACACTTTTGATACAATTAGAAAGAATCAGAAAAGAATCAGGCGTTCTTTGCTCTCTGATTTATTGGCATCTCTAAAGAAACTCTTGTGTTTTAACTAAACTAGTTATGTGACTTTACCCTCATCCCTTTTTTTTCTTTGTTTTTTGAGACAGGGTCTCCCTGTAGCCCCAGCTGGCCTGGAACTCACTATGTAAGTGGGGCTGGCCTTAAACTCACAAAGATCTGCCTGCCTCTGCCTCTGCCTCTGCCTCCAGTGTTGGGATTAAAGGTGTGCACTACCACGTCCCCCCAAACCCTCTTTTTTTCTGAGACTTTCCTATTCCAGCTGAAAATGCAAAAACGATTCACAGGACTATCTACTTTGTTGTTATCAAGTCTTTTTTTTTTTTTTTTTTTTTTTTAGCTTTTTGTCCTTTTTTTGAATTTTTGAGGCAGGGTCTCTCCCTTTTAGTACCAGCTGTCCTGGAGCTTGCTCTGTAGACCAGGCTGGCCTTGAACCTCACAGAGATACAGAGGAAAAATCCACTACCCTACCTCTAGAAGGCTGGATTAAAGGTGCGTGCCACCACTCCTGGCTTGTTAACAAGTCTTTAAAATGGCTTTAAAAGGGCAGAACATTTTAGGCCAGCCTGGTCTACAGAGTGAGTTCCGGGACAGCTGGGGCTACAGGGAGACCCTGTCTCGAAAAGACAAAAAAAAAAAAAAAACGGACAGAACATTTTATATTTTATGTGCCATTTGAGATAGATATGTTCCTATCAGTGTATTTTATATATTGTGTAATTTGTACAAACTAATGTTAAAATTTCTTTTTAGAGGTATAGGCATAAGAATGACAGAACCTGTGTATCTCAGCCCTTCATTTGACAATGTACTGCCCAGATACTTATTTCTACAGGTAGGTTATTCATATTTAGTAACATTGAAACATTTAAGTGGATTATATGAATTCTAGTTTCTTTTTTCTTCTTCTTTTTTTTTTTTTTGGGTGTGTGTGTGTATGTGTGTGTGTGTGTGTATGTGTGTGAGATAGGGTCTCCCTGTAATCCCAGCTGGCCTGGAAGTAGACCAGGCTGGCCTTGAACTCACAGAGATCTGCCTACCTCTGCCTCCCTAGTGCTGGAATTAAAGGCATGCACCACCACACCTGGCTTAAAGACCATTCTTAGCCACCATGTAGGTGCTGGGAATCAAACCCGGGTCCTCTGCAAGAGTAGTCGGTGCTCTTAACTGCTGAGCCATTTCTCCAGCCCCGAAATCTAGTTTCTTTCACTCTTTGTTAAACAGTCAGAAAGTGTTATACTCTTTTGTTTTCCTACATTGATTTTAAACAACTTTTCTCTCCTCTTTGTACAAAGTGATTTAGTGACATAATAAAATTACTACTTTTCATCATACAAGTTTTCTATTTTTAACAGTAAAATTCAAATTGTTTACTGCTAGCAGGTTTTGTCTGGCTGTTATTAAATGCTGTGATATAATAGATAATTTGTTTAATATTTTCTAGCGTGTTAGGTACTTCCATGTAAATTAATTCATTTGATGCTATGATTATTATATATAATGTGAAAATACTGCAGACTAGATCCATTGGGTTTTTTGGTCAACTTCACACTACTAGTAGTTTGTTCAGTCTGAAGACAGGTGCTATATGTGTTCCTGTCTCCCAGTATTAAATCAAAAGGTATTTTACAAATTTGGAGATTGTTTCTGAATGTTAGGACCTGTAACCTTATACCTAA
Organism: Rhizomys pruinosus; assembly: GCA_009823505.1. Taxonomy (NCBI): domain Eukaryota; kingdom Metazoa; phylum Chordata; class Mammalia; order Rodentia; family Spalacidae; genus Rhizomys; species Rhizomys pruinosus. The sequence continues at coordinate 387,511 of VZQC01009272.1, read as the reverse complement.
ATGGTTTTAGGTAATTGCGTTTACTTAGTTTTCATTTTCTGCTTGCTTACTATGTAATCCATTCAATTACTTGTGATCATTTGAGAACATAGCCATACAGATAGAAAACAGAAAGGCCAAGATTTGATCCCAGGTCTTTTGCTCACGTCTGCCAGTGCTTGAAATGTGGCTCTAGGAGATGCAAGTCTTATTTACAGTGTAGGTCCTGGGCCCTTGTTCAAACTGACTTGAGTGCAGAGTCCTTTTTTTTTTGAGACAGGGTCTGCCTTTAGTCCCAGATGGCCTGGAACTCGCTATGTAGATCAGGTCGGCCTTGAACTCAGATCCACCTGCCTCTGCCTCCCGAGTGCTGGTATTAAAGGCATGTACCACCACGTCCAGCTTCTGAGTGCATATTCTAAGTAAGTCCCATGTTTCATAGGCTTCCCAGATGCTGCTTTTATAGTTTTCTACAGCTCTGTGGCCAGTGTTTAATTGGTATGAAAAATTAGTTGAGGGTTTTATATTAAATTTCTCCTTGCAAACTAGTTCAGAGCTACCAGATTCCTACCTGGGCTATATTTGATCTAGGAAAATCTGAATACTTTGGTTGAATATACTAGTTTCCTTAGAAAGCAAGTTTACTTAAAATTTTTATTTTTATTTTATTTATTTTTTTATGTTTTACTGAAGTTTTGTGGATTTCATACATCACTTTCAGTTCAATCCAGATTCGTATCCTCCTCTATGCCCCCATTCCCTCCCAAGTTCATGCAGTCTGCCATACATGTCCTGTTTCCCCTTCTGAGTCTTTTCAGAGTTTTTCAAAGCAGAAGTTTATTTTTTTTTGTGGGGGGGTGACTCTACTACTTCAGTCAGTTCCCTGTCCCAGTTCTTTTGTTGTTGTTGTTCCCTCCAGTCCGTATTGTTTCACCATGTGCATTTATGTATGTCACACATGTATTAAAATCATGTCCTCTGAAAATAAACTCTGTTATTTCCAAATCATATTTTGGGATCCACATTTTTCCCTTTTAATTTTATACTGCTCTAAAATATGCAAACATACCTTCCACCCTTGTACCAAAATTAAAAGTCTGAAAATATGTATAGGTTAATTCTAGAGTCTATTAAGGTATTCACATTCTAAGACCGTAGTTGCTTTTAGATAAAGAGAAATATAACATCAGTGTTACTCAGTTTGCCTTACTTGATGCTAGGAGGGATACCAGCCGGGCGTGGTGGCGCATGCCTTTAATCCTAGCACTTGGGAGGCAGAGGTAGGCAGATCTTTGTGAGTTTAAGGCCAGCCTGGTCTACAGAGTGAGTTCCAGGACAGCTGGGACTACAGGGAGACCCTGTCTCGAAAAGACAAAAAAAAAAAAAAAAGACCAATAAATAAACAAATAAATAAAGGAATAAATAAACAATAAAAATGCAAATTAAACCACTCTAAGATATCATCTCATTCTGATAAGACTGTCTAGGATCAAGAAAATAAAAGACACCAAATGCTGGAGAGGTTGTGGGGAAAGGGGAGCACTCATCCACTGCTGGTGGGAATGTAAACTCATACAACCACTATGGAAATCAGTGTGGAGAACCCTTGGAAGACTTGGAATGAGCTTGCCACCTGACCCAGTCATACCACTCCACATGCCCACAAGTCTCATCTTACTGCAGAGATACATGCACAGCCATGTTTATTGCAGCTCTCTTCACAATAGCAAAAAGCTGGAACCAACCCAAGTGCCCCTCAACTGACAAGTGCATAGAGAAAATGTGGTACATCTAACAATGGAGTTCTACAGCCAGCAGTTAAAAGCAAGATGAACTCCAGAGGTCAACACGTCCCAGCGGGGACTAGCATGGTGGGAATCTCTTGAGAAGTCCTGCAAATTGTGGCGTCCACTGCTTTTTGCCAAAGCATGAGAAGACACAGCTTTCAAACTCCAATATGGACTGAAGACTTCACCTTCTCTCAAGAATCTTCCAAAATCTTCGTGAGACAGGGGGACTGTACTGGACATCCAACTTGTGGATGAGTACTACTAGGGGTTTCCACTCTTCCTAAATATACACTGCCATTGTTGGACTACCCAGGCTCGTATCATGGAAACCAGTACAAGGAAGATCAGACAGGACGTGTGCTTACGTACTGGACTCATTTGGTCCCATGGGAAGGGAAAACCCCAGTCTGGAACACAAAGGGCAGGAACTGATGGTGTTTGGGCTTGCCAAGGAGGAGAGTCTTTCAGCCTAATTTAAAAATGACCTTCTTCCAGCCAATTTAAAATGAACATCTTTCAAGCTAAATAAAAAAATCAAAGCTGAAAGGTAAAACCTAATGATATAATGAGCAGCTATGTGCATATTTTGGAGTGATGCGTATTGGAAAGGAACAACAACAGAAAGACTGCATCAAAGAACTGACTGCATAACTTCTGCTCCAAACAATAACTTCCTGATGAGAATTTTGAGAAAGACTGAGAAAAAGATGAAACATGTTTGGCAGAATGCATGAGTCTGGTGGGGTTGGGGAGGAGGGAGTAGAGTACGTACAGGTCAGATTTATTTGTAGTGTAATCTATGACTGAATGCACGAGCCTTCAGTAAAAACATTGCTAAAAACACGAAGATGACATCATGACTTTGCAGGAAATGGATGAACTAAGAAATATTATCTAAGTGAGAGTAACACAATCCCAGAAAAAAAAAGGCAAATGTTTTCCCTTATTTGTGGACACTACACCAAATCCCATTGATGCCGCTGAGTAACGTCATATTTGCTTTTTCTAAAATGTTTGTGTTATACCTTCTTGTTTATTGAACGCAATGGTGGTTGTTATAATGTGAATTGCTATAGCCTGGAACTGGCTGCAATTGACCTACCCCCTTATTTTCAAGACATTGCAATACCGGACTATATGAGTGGCGATATGTATTCATATTTGAGTAATTATACACAAAATTAAGGGAAAAGTACGCTAACACATATTTTGGGAATTCACATCCAACGTTTATCTCAGCGGTCCACAATTGATACCATATGTGCATGTTATCATAGCTATATTTGGGTTTTTTTTTGGTTTTTTGTTTTACTTGTCTTATTTGGTGTAGATTACTGTCTGCATGTCGCTTTGTGAGAGACAGATGGCTAGATCAAGACAGATGCTTCAGGATGAACCTTGTTGTCAAGAGGTCACACAAAAGAATCAAAGACATGCTCTGTCCTTGACAGCATGGAGGTATCAGAGATCTCAATGAAAATAATTTCTTGAATTGTTAGAGACATGAAGCAAATTGGATCAGGGCTGGAAAATGAACAGTTGACACATCATGCTTAAAGAATTTCAGAGACTGTTGGCTGTGAAAGGGCAATTCACTCATTTGAATATTTTATTCATGGTTCTAATACGATGTATTAAGCAAAAATATCAAATTTTAACAATAAAGCATTTTGAAGATCCCTTGAATAGATGAGCTGCAAAATGTACTTGGAAGTAGTGAAAAGGCTTGGTATTACATACAGAATTGTTGAATGCTAGCCAAGTAATTGTAAAAAAAGAATGTATGTCCAAATAATGGTGATTTCCTTTTTTCTTTTTGTAGATGATAACAGTTCCTTTTTTCTGCTTTCATTTAAAAGCAGGATTATTTTTCTATTAGGGAAATTCTAGTCAAATGAAAATAAAATCTTATCAGAATACAAAAGTTTATGTGCCTTTCTTATATCAGTTAATAGAACATACAAACCTTGTAATTCAATTAGAGGCTGTTGAGAATCACTCAAGATGCTTAATTTAAGAAATAATTATTTTTAAATTATTATGCATCACCATAAACAATGGAAATGATAAAAGCTGTGAGAATTTTGGGAAGCGTGAATGTAGACCCTCATATGATTCATTTAAATATATATTTAAAATCATCTTTTTATGAGTTTGAAGGAAGATGAGTATGACAGAGCTGTTGCAGACAGATCAGGAGCAGAGGCCCTAGGTCCATTAAGTAATGACCTTTTCACTTAAACATGTAAGATGGCGGATTTCTTTCTACAAGACAAAGACTTGATGGGTTTTTTTCCCCTGCTCCTCTTACACACATAGGGTGAGGGGATCTTTGCTGGGAATGTAGAATGGGGCAGAATTAAGTAGGACTCCTCTGACAGGAACCAACCAGTTTCCCTTTCTTTTTTTTTTTTAATATTTATCCAACCCCCCTGCAATTGTCAAATCAGCCAAGTCTAAGGAGAAAGGGAATTCATCTCAGCCCCAAGGACAGAATCCCTTCCAAACTTCCCTGAAGATTTAGACACCAGCTTTGAGTCCAGTTCCCATCTAGGGAAGTCTGTCTCTCTGTTATTTTTGCTGTGACTGTGCTTCCACTTTCTATAAAAAATGGCTGAAAATAGGTAGTAGGTTCATCCTAGAGCCCGTTAAGTGATTCACATTCTAAGAATATAGTTGCTTTTAGATAAAGAGAAATATAACATTAATGTTACTCAGTTTGTCTTACTTGATGCTAGCATCCACAAATGAGGGATACTATTGGTCATTTGTTTTTCTGGGATTGTGTTACCTCACTTAGCATAATATCTTCTAGTTTCATCCATTTGCCTGCAAAGTTCATGATGTCATGTTTCTTTACCGCCGCATAGAACTCCATTGTGAGGATGTACCACATTTTCTCTATCCACTCATTGGTTGAGGGGCACTTGGGTTGATTCCAACTCTTTGCTATTGTGAAGAGAGTTGCAATAAACATGGCTGTGGATGTATCTCTGTGGTAGGATGAGTCTTGTGGGTATATACCCAGGAGTGGTATGACTGGATCAGGCAGTAGGCTCATTTTAAGTCTTTTAAGGGCTCTGCTTTGCATATGTTGAAACAATACAGATTGGAGGGAACAGCAACAACAACAAAAGAACTGGGACAGGAAACTGACAGAAGCAGTAGAGTTCTTCCCCCCAAAAAATAATCTTCTGCTTTGAAAAAGTTTGAAAAGATGCAGAAGGGGAAACAGGACATGTATGGCAGACTGCATGAACTTGGGAGGGGCGGGGGGCATGGAGGGGGAAATGAGCCTGGATTGAACTGAGAAGGGATGTAGGAAATGTGCAAAACTTCAATAAAAGATAAAAAGGAAATATTTTTACATACCAAGAAAAAAAAAAAACTGGCTGAGTGGTGAAACCCAGCTTTTCCCGTCTTTTTAGTCTTTAAATTGGTGCAAACTTAGATGAACTCACCCTGGTGGCAACAGGTTTTTATGTAAGTACATGACAAAATTGTAGGATAGAGTAAAACAAATGAGTCAGTGAGTAGGAAAGAGGATGGATATATAGTGAAATCATGTCAAATGTGTGATTTTCTTGAAAGTTGGACCTTTCATAAGCTCTTTGAGGTAGTGTTTTCCAAAATTTTCTTTTTTTCCAAGTATAGTTTTTATGGTGGTTAACCCAACTATTAAAAATAATAAAATTGGGCTGGAGAGATGGCCTAGTGGTTAAGAGCGCTGACTGCTCTTGCAGAGTACCTGGGTTTGATCCCTAGCACACACGTGGCAGCTGAGAACTGTCTTTAACTTCAGTTCCAGGGGAATCTGACTCCCTTTTCTGACCTCCGTGGCATTGCACGACACGGGTGCACAAACCTACATGCAGACAATACATTCATACACATAAAAAAATAAAAATTAAAAAAAATTAAAAAATAATAAAATTGAGGTGGGCACCTTTAATCTCGGCACTCAGGAGGCAGAAACAGGCACATCTCTGTGAGTTCAAAGCCAGCCTGGTCTACAGAGTGAGCTCCAGGCCAGCTAGGACTAAAGGGAGACCCTATCTCAAAAAGACCAAAAATAATAATAAAATTAAGGTTTGCAATAATACTTTCTCAGGTGCAAATAATAGATGAGATAACTCCAAATGCCTTCAAGATAATAATAAAATCTAGTATTTCTTATTTAGTGCTTTTTAGATGTTTTGTAATGTTTAGATAGATGATTTATTTATAGATAGATAGCTAGATAGATAGGCTCACATAACTATTTCTAACATAATCATATGAGTTTGATAGTTTCTCATGGCCATGATATATATGAATAAATGAAGAATAGATACATTAACTTTTCTAAGAATCATAATAAGTACAAAATTGATCTAAACCTGAGCACATCCAATTTCAGCCTCCTCATATTTGACAAAGGGTCCAAGAAGACTCAATGGAGGAAAGACAGCATCTTCAGAAAATGGTGTTGGCTAACTGGATCACCACTTGAAGAAGAATAAATAAACCCCTACCTTACACCATGTACAAAAATCAACTCCAAATGAATTAAAGGCCTCAATGTGAAACCTGAAACACTGAGGTGATTAAAGAAAACTTTGGCAACAACCTATAAGACATAGGCCTAGGAAAAACTTTCTAAATCAGAGAGCAGCTGCACAGGAAATAAGTTGACAAGTGGAACAAAGTCAACGATTGACAAGTGGGACCTCATTAAACTCAAGAGCTTCTGTACAGTGAAAGAAACAATAAGGGAAATTAAGAGAAAATGTTCAGAATGGGAGGAAACCTTTACCAATGATACACATGACAGACATTAACTTCCAGAATATATAAACTTCTCAAAATGCAAAGAAGTAAGAAAACAAATGACTCACTCAAAAGATGGAGTAAAGAGCTGAACAGAGACTTCACCAGTGAAGAAATAGAGATGGCTGAGAAACATCTTAAAAAGTGTTCAACATTGCTAATAATTAAGGAAATGCACATTAAAACTACTTTAAGATACCATATCACTACAATAAGGCTGGCTAGGATCAAGAAAACAAAAGATTCCAAATGCTGGAGAGGTTGTGGGGAAAGGGAAACACTCATCCACTGTTGGTGGGAATGTAAACTCAAACAACCACTATGGAAAGCAGTGTGGAGAACCCTTAAAAGACTCAAAATGGTGGGAAGCATAGAAAGGGAAGTGACTCTAGATTTGATTGAGAAATGATGTATGACTTATGGAAAAAGTTTAATAACAAAAAAAGAAAAAAGTTAAAATGCTATGTTATGTTAGAGAATATTCGCATAATGAAGAAGTGGATGATTTAAAGAGTAATAAAATTTGTGAAACACAGAAGACTTAAATTCAATGAGCTCTATAATAATATTAAATGTGAAGACAACAAGTAATTGAATACAAAAATAAGAACTTTGCAGGGAGAGTGCATGTAAAACTAGGTTTTTTATTCTAAAAGAATAAACCCTATTTGTTATTGAAGCTGAAAAACAAACAAAATAAAATAAAATAAAGACTCAAAATGCGCCTACCACCTGACCCAGCCATACCACTCCTGGTTAAACACCCACAAGACTCATCCTACCGCAGAGATACATGTACATCCATGTTTATTGCAGCTCTCTTCACAATAACAAAGAACTGGAACCAACCCAAGTGTCCCTCAACCAATGAATGGATAAAGAAAATGTGGTACATCTACACAATGGAGTTCTATGCAGCAGTAAAGAAAACATCATGAACTTTGCAGGTAAATGGATGGAACTAGAAGCCATTATGTTAAGTGAATTAACACAGTCCCAGAAAAACAAATGATGAATCGTATCCCTCATTTGTGGATGCTAGCACCAAACATCTAGTTGTAAGGCAAAATGAGCAATATTAATGTTATATTTCTTTTCATCTGAAAGTAACTGTTCTCTTATAATGTGAATCCTGAATCCCTTAACCGGCTCTAGAATTAAGCTACCACTTATTTTCAGACTTTGTAATTTTGGTATATGTGTGGAGGGTATGTATGCATATTTCAGAGTAATATAAAATTAAAAGGAAAAAATGTGAATTTTGAAATATGATTTGGAATTAACATGCAGTCTATTTTCAGATGACATAATTTTAGAATAGGTGTGACACACAGGCACACATATATGCATATTTTGAAGCAATTCAAATTGGAGGGAACAACAGGACAAAGAACTGACTGAACAGTAAACTTCTCCCCAAATCAATAATCCTCTTCATAGAAAAACTTTTAAAAGATTCAGAAAAAGATACAAGACATGTATGGCAGAATGCATGAACTCAGGTGGGGTAGGGGCATGGAAAGGGGAACGAGTCTAAGTTGGACTAACAAATGATATATCAAATGCACAAAACTTCAATAAAAATATTTTTAAAAATTGTGTTCCATCTCATTCACTGCTAGTGGGAATGCAAACTTGTGCAACCCCTATGGAAAGCAGTTTGGAGAACTCTTGAAAGCCTCAAAATGAGCCTACCACCTGACCCAATCATACCACTCCTGGGTATACCCACAAGATTCATTCTATTGAAGAGATACATGCACATCTGTGTTTATTGCAGCTCTCTTCACAAAAGGGAAGAACTGGAAGCAACCCAAGTGTCCCTCAACTTACAAGTGTATAGAGAAAATGTGGTACATCTACACAATGGAATTCTGTACAGTGGTAAATAAAGATGACATCATAAGGCCGGGCGTGGTGGCACACGCCTTTAATCCTAGCACTTAGGAGGCAGAGGCAGGCAGATCTTTGTGAGTTCAAGGCCAGCCTGGTCTACAGAACGAGTTCCAGGACAGCTGGGGCTACAGGGAGACCCTGTCTCAAAAAAAAAAAAAAAAAAAAAAAGATGACATCATAAACTTTGCAGGAAAATGGATGGGAACTAGAAGCCATTATGCTAAACGAAGTAACACAGTCCCAGAAAAACAAACAATATATGGTGTCCCTCATTTGTGGATCCTAGCACCAAATCTCTATTTGTAAGGCATACTGAATAATTATTTTTTTCTTTTTTAATAAATATAATATCTGACATTACTCATCATCTTGCTATGTAGAATGTAAAGTAATATTTTTTTTTTTTAAAATTTTTTAAAAATTTATTGTCTTTATTTTTGTGTATGAGTGTACTGTCTGCATGTAGGTTTGTGCACCCATGTCATCGTGAAATGCCTGGAGTCGGAGGTCAGAAGAGGGTGTCAGGCTCCCCTGGAACTGGAGTTAAAGATAGTTCTCAGCCACCATGTGGGGGCTGGGGATCGAACCCAGGTCCTCTGCAAGAGCAGTGGGCACTTTTAACTGCTAGGCCATCTGTCCAGCCCCCAGTAATATTTTTCTTTACCTACATAAAACTCTACTGTTCAAAATGTGAATCCCTAAACATGGTTTGGAATTAAACTATAGCTTATTTTCAGATGTCATCATTTTGGTATATGTGCGGCGTATTTTGGATGCATATTTTGGAGTGATACAAATTGGAAGGAACAACAACAACAACAAAAAAGACTGGGTCAAAGAACTGACTGAAACAGTAAACTTCTGTCCCAAACAGTAAACTTTTGCATCAAAAAATTAAAAAAATAAAAGACTGAGAAAAAGATGGAATACATGAATGGCAGAATTCAGGAGCTCTAGTGGGGCGGGGGCCAAGGAAGGGGGAATGGGGCTAAATTTGATTGAGAAATGTATGAAATGCACAAAACTTCAGTAAAAGTAATCTTGACAAAAATACTTTTCCTGTTCAGTCGTTTTTAAATAAAATATGTCAAATGAATTCATATACTCTGGGACATCTAGTAGAAGAGGTCTTACCCACAAGTTTCTTTCCTACTTTCCCAGTACAAGGTTTCTCATTAATTTCACGCATCCTATCAGACCCCAGTGCAATAAAGCTTAGTATCAACGCCAGAAAGAACCTTACTAGCTACAAGAACACATGGAGACTAAACAACACACTACTGAATAATAAATGGCTTAAAAGAGAAATAAAGAAATAAATAAAAGCATTCCTGGCACTAAATGAAAGGGATGACATAACACAGCAAAACTTATGGGACACTGGAAAAGCAGTCCTAAGAGGAAAATTCATCGTTCTAAGTGCCTACATTAAGAAAACAGAAAGAGCACAAATGACTTAACATTGCAACTGAAAACACTTGAGAGGCAGCAACAAATGAATCCTAAACCTGGAAGACAGGAAGAAATAACAAATATCGGAGCAGAAATCAATGAAATAGAAGGCAAAGTTTATCACAACACAACCCAGTACCAATTTTCTGTATTATATTTCTCATCACTGTGACAAAAATGACAGAAGCAACTTAAGGGAAAAAAGATTTTGGCTCCCAGTTTTAGGGAATTTCAGTCTATCATTACGGGAAATGCATGGCACAAGAGTGGTTCTGTTCCTTGGGGCAGTAACATAAAGTTGCCACTCTTCACATCATAGCCAGCCAGAAAACAGATAGCTCTGGCTGGAACCAGAGGTAGGTGTAACCTTCAAAGCCCTACTCTTATGGCCCATCTCTGCCAGCTAAACTCCATATGCTAACCTACCAAAGCAGTCTGTCACTAGCTAAAGACCAAGTATCAAGATATGTGAGTGGGCACTGGAGAGTTTGCTCAGTAGTTAAGAGCATTGACTGCCCTTGCAGAGGACCCAGGTTTGATTCTCAGCACCCACGTGGTGATACTTACTGTTAGTAAATCCAGTTCCAGGGGATTCAATGCCCTCCTTTGACTTCCATGGGCATTGCATGACATGGATACAGCACATGCAAGCAATACACTCTTAACACATTAAATAAAATAATTTTAATTTTTTAATTAAAATTATACAAAAAAAATGCATGAGTGTGGGGGCATATATTTCATGTTCAAAGCATTATACATCACACTCAGAAAGATTATATTCTATTTCTTCCAACTACACCCCCAGATTTTCATACTACAAATAAAGTTATTACAGTCACTTCAGAAGTCAAATACAACATACCTTCTATGGAAATAAGAAGAAAGTTACTCTTTTCCAAAAGTCCCAAAAAACCTTTCCTTATATTTTGTTGGTTATAATTGGATGGTGTGCCTATCTGAGAATCAATGTCTGTGGCTGAGAAGGTGAGATATACCAATAACTTGAGACAAATGGGGCTCAGTTATGACTGAGAATAGAGAATACGTGTTTCCTCAATGCAAAGAAGAGACTGTTCCTGGATGGAGGAAAAATGTAACTTGAACAACACACATCAACCCAATAGCCTCATAGGTCCACCATCCTATTTTTCAAATGCTGATAGAACAACTGAAAGTCACATCCATTTTCTATAGTCAATCAGGACAGGGGGAAGTGAATGTTTTCTCTGTTAGGTCTCAATATAACTTCTTAGAGACTTTAAACCTAACACTGAATTTTTTTTAGTATTTTATTTATTTTGTATACATATGAATGTACTGTCTGCATGCAGGTCTGTGCACCCATGTCATGCAATGCCGCGGAGGTCAGAGAAGGCGTCGAATTCCTCTGGAACTGGAGTTAAAGACAATTCTCAGGCGCCATGTGGGTGCTGGGGATCAAACTCAGGTCCTGTGCAAGAGCGGTCAGCGCTCTTAACCACTAGGCCATCTCTCCAGCCCCACTAACACTGAATTTTAAAAATATAACCACTACAATAAATACTCTAGTTGTCATGGCCAGGGAAAATATAATGACTATGCTTTATTAAATCACTTTGTAGTTTTAGAATACTTTAGCTCTAGGAATGGATAATCATTGGTTAACAGACTGTTCAAATGGAGTCTCACTTAGCCGATAGGTTTGTGACTGAAAATTATTTCGGATCTCTGATTTTTTTAGATTTAAGAGTATTTATATGATTATCATGAGATATCTTAGGGATGTTAACCAAATCCAAACATGTAATTTATTTATATTTTACACACACATAGCTTTGAGGTAATTTTATACAATATTTTTAGCTTGTCTGTGTTTTAACCATATCCCATAACGTGAGGTTGTGTGTGAGTTTTCTACCACAATGTTATGTTGATAACCAGAAAGATTTGAATTGGATTATGTAACATGAGTCATATTCTCTCTTACAGTGATAAGAAGTCTCATCTATGAACAGTGAAAAGTCCTTAGATGGCCAAGTGTCTGTGAATTCTCTGAGACAATCTTCCTTGTCTGTGATCCCCTTGGCCACTTCAGTGGGGCTTGGGAAAGGAAGGCCCTTTCTGGGATTGTGACTTTCAGTAGCTTTTTTTTTTTAATTTTTTAAATTAATTTTTATTTATTTCTGTATGTGTATGAATGTACTGTCTGCATGCAAGTCTGTGCATCCGTGTCGTGCAATGCCGCGGAGGTCAGAAGAGGGTGTCGGATCCTGGAACTGGAGTAGTCCTGGAATTGGAGTTTCAGATGGTTCTCGGCTGCCATGTGGGTGCTGGGGATCGAACCCGGGTCCTCTGTAAGAGCGGTCGGCGCTCTTAACCGCTAGGCCATCTCTCTAGCCCTCAGTAGCTTATTTTTAAATTTGATGTCTACCATGTCTGGAACTTTCTCTGAACTGATTAACCAAGATCAGAGACATTTCGAGTCTTTGTCTAGACTATTTTTTGCAAGTGGAGCCTACAGATTTCACTTTCTGTCTTTCATCTAACTCCAGGAAAATAGGCTTTAACTTGCCTCGAGGAAATTCCAAATCATAGTCTAGGTTGAGGCATTTCTGCCTGCCCACTGTCTGCAGACTGTGTCTCAGCTACATGGTAGCTAGTGCCATACAGGTACCATGTACTATGTAGAGGCAATGTACTAAAAACCTCACACAAATTTACTCATTTTTCACAACCTATGAATTGGTGCTATTATCCTTCTAGATTTATGAGGTGTAGAAAAGTCATATGGCCTTCTCTAGGTCACTCAGCTTGCAAATAACCAAACTAGAATCCAAAATGAAGCTGTTTGATTCTAACTATATAGACTCTTAGCCCTAGCATTCTCTGTATACATATTCTCCAAGAGAACAATGCTGTCCCTCTACCAGGAGTATTTGGGCAAATCAGGGTTTTCCTAAGCTTACACCTCTGCCTCCTGCTTTGATTCTCTTGTAATCTTAGATTACAGACTTCGGCCAGTACAGATCTTTGATCCTCTTTTGCCGAAGACTAACCAACTTCACACTAAGTTTGGCTCTTGTTTCATGGGGTTATATTTCAATATGGAGAAATCGTTCCAATATCCTGAAATTTCATATTTGAATTTTACTAAAGCTATAAACCTATTCAACATATCTTTTAGTTATAGGTAAAAGTCAATGATCATTTAACTTCTTATTAGTTTACTGAAGAATAAAATCTACTAATTTTTCCCCTTTGACTTGGGAGTCAATCATTTGCAACTCCCTATTATAGGCAACAAGTTCCCACTGTGATAAATTTTCTCTTATCAAGTAATTGAAGTCCTACTTTAAGAGGCTGGAGATATAGCTCAGCAGTTAAGAGCACTGACTGCTCTTGGAGAGGACCCGGTTCGATTCCCAGCACCCACATGGCAGCTAAGAACTGTCTTTAACTCCAGTTCCAGGGGAATCTGACGCCCTCTTCTGACCTCTGCAGCATTGCATGACATGGGTGCACCAACCTACATGCAGACAGTACACTCATACACACAAAAAAATAATAAATAAATTTTAAAAATTAAAAAAGAGGCTTAATATTAAATAAAATGTAGTGGTATAGGGTCTCAAAGTTTAAAGTGTTTCTGGCTTCAGAAAAGGCATTTGATAGCACAAATTCATCATCAAGGATTCAACTTTCTTCATCTTTTCTTTCTGGATTTCAGCATGCTAACACTGTCCTTAATAGCCATGGAATGAGCCTTGCTTCTTTCAGCAGACAGCTCCTCAGCAAATCCAAACGTACAACTTCATACCACAGGCTCCAAGGACAAAAGAAAGAAGCTACTCTTTCAAGCCATAGAAACACATGGCTTCTGCATGAAATACTGATCAGGTCACAAGAAGAGACATCAGTTGACTAAGGCTAAGAATCCATCACAGAACCAGCAGCAAGGGCAGGAACCTCCCACCTTCCCTAAATCACAAGGTAAAAATAAGAGATGGGGTTTTCCCAAAGGGGCTCCCCAAAATTCGGGAAAGTGAATCTTCGCCACTAAAAATGGAAGTCAGTTGCAGTTTCACAGAGTCAAAGCAACAGTACTGACTAAGCTTTCTAAAACCTGCATGAGTTGTTATGATCAAATGAAACAAGAACTAAAATCTCAATGAAGTTGTACACTACAATTCTAAGATGTCTCATTTAGGTCCATTTTTCTGAGAATGTTAGATTTCATCTTCCTTTTCTTCATTTATTTTATATATCTGGATTAAGTAGAATGACTTTTATATAAACAGGAGCAGTAAGCTTTGAATGGCACTCCCCAAAGACATTTTATGAGTATAAACAAGTCTGATACATGAAAGCCTAGACTATGTGTTTAGAAAAAATCACCATAACACAGACCCAGAAAAACAAACGACAAATGGTATTCCTCATCTGTGGATGCTAGTGCCAATTACCTAGTTGTAAGTATTTCTTGTGCACGGCCCCTTGAGCTTTTGTCCAAAGCAGTTGGGAGTGATGCATATTGGAAACAACAACAACAGAAAGGACTATGTCAAAGAACTGACTGAAACAGTGAACTTCTGCTCAAAACACTCAACTTCCACATGGAGAATATTGAGAAAGACTGAGAAAGAGATAAAAAGCGTGTTTGGCAGAATGCATGAGCTCTGGTGGAGTGGGGGGATGGGGGACACACGGGTCTAGATTTGATAAAAAAATATGTAAATAAATAAATTTAAAAAAAGAAAATTCACTAGTAAAAAAAAAAGAAATAATCACCATAAATCTGAATTTTCTACAGAGAATTAATTTTATATACTCCCTGACCTACTTTTCCTACACAGCAATGGGTTATCTATTCATTAGTACTTATGAAATAAGTGATCTTTCAGAGTCTTCCCACTATTAAAAGTAAATTTCCTCGCTGGGCGTGGTGGCGCACGCCTTTAATCCTAGCACTTGGGAGGCAGAGGCAGGCAAATCTTTCTGAGTTCAAGGCCAACCTGGTCTACAGAGCGAGTTCCAGGACAGCTGGGGCTACAGGGAGACCTTGTCTAGAAAAGACCAAAAAAAAAAAAAAAAGTAAATTTTCTCAATCCCCATTATTTCAAGTAGAATGTAACGCAATTATATTTTCATAGTTTTCATTTATTTTATCACGTTTTGGAATCTTTTGCCAAGTCATGACTCACTATCAAACCTGTGCTATTTAGTAGCACTTTAATGTAAAAAAAATAACATTTAAAAACTTATTTTGTCTTAGAAGATGAGGTCTATTTGTTGTTTCCCAAGATGAGGGTCCATTGCTCAATCTGGTCTCAAACTCAAGTAATTCTTTCATCTCCAGATGCATCATTGTGCCTACCTGTCGTACATCTTCTGTACCTTGCTTGTTGCATGCTGGAGTTTCCTTTCTTCAAAAGGGAGACATTCTGCTCATGATAAATGCTTCCGGAAACTCTTCCTTTGTAGGTGGCTCTCAGCATGAGAATGACTTTGTAGAGGAGTCATCGCCTGGGTGGTCATATTCATCCTGCACCTCACTGTCATCCTCGTCACACAGCTCGGGAGCTCCACCTGCTCAGCCCTATCACACTGAACTGTTGCATCACCTTTGGGCTGCGAGTCCTCTTGCAGAGCCAAGGCAAGCTTCTTCTGGATCTTTCCACAGGTGATTTCTGATCCCTCCTTCTCCTTCACCTTGGAAGTCACCTGGGAGCTCCCTTGTATGACAGAGTGTGGGGAGACTTGAAGCTTATAACCTTGCCAGCTTTTTGATAGAGCCTTCCTTGCTAAGAATCAGACAGCCCTGCCTGCTAATTTCATGAAAACAGCCTATCTTGTATACATCATCATCTTTAGCATCCTCTTCCACTTTATCATCTTCTAAGTCCTCCAACCTATAATCATATAGATCTTCAACATATAGATCACCTTTTCTTTTGGAGCGATGGTGAAGGCCTCAGTTTCCCTGTCTACTTTAGGCTCCAAATCAGAACTAGAAAGCACACATCCTGTTGGGTATTGCTTGTTGGTCACCTTGGATTCATTTTTTATCTAGGAATGTTGCATTAACTAATCCAGAGAAAGAAAAATGCTTCAGACTATCATGTTATGTGATCTTAAAATTAAAAAGATGATTATGTGTATGTGGAGTAATGTAGGTATATGGGTTTGTGTATCTGTTGAAACCTCTTCTTAACCTGAAAATTTTATCTCTAGGTGAGTCTGTTCCAAATGATAAATGAACACAGCTACCTTTAAAATACAACATTTCGGCACTCAAGAGGCAGAGGCAGACAGATCTAAGTTCAAGCCCACCTGGTCTACATAGTGAGTTCTAGGCCAGCAGGGACAACAGGAAAACCTTATCTCATAAAGACTAAATAATATTAATGATAATAATAATAGTAATAGTAATAACAATAAAATACAACATTTACCATTTGAGGTTTTAATACTAGAGTTGATACTCAGTTTTTTTTCAAAGCAGTTTCAATAACTAATTCTTGTTTCAGTAATAGGTGTCAGTAATAAGTGTCAGTAATAGGTGTGTGTATATATATATTTCTTTTTTTAATTTAATAGCTACATATTTTTAAATTTTTTTATTTATTATTTTTTATGTGTATGAGTGTACTGTCTGCATGTAGGTTGGTGCACCCGTGTTGTGCAATGCCGTGGAGGTCAGAAGAGGGCATCGGATTCCCCTGGAACTGGAGTTAAAGATGGTTCTTAGCTGCCATGTGGGTGCTGGGAATCAAACCCAGGTCCTCGGCAAGAGCAGTCCGTGCTGTACTCTTAACCACTGGGCCATCTCTCCAGCCCAATAGCTACATATTTTAGAAATGTTTTATTTATTTATTTATTTATTTATTTATTATGTGTGTGATGGGAGGGTGCACACAGAAACCATAGTAAACCTGTGGAGACCAGAGAACAACTTTGCAGTCAGTTTTCTCTCTCCACCTTGATGCCTCCCAGAGATCGGGATCAAGTCATCAGGCTTGCACAGCAATGCTTTTACCTGCTGAGCTAACTTGCCAACCTAATAGCAATATTTTAAAGGCATTCTTGCCAGGATATAATTGCTGCATTTAAAATGCATTTTGAAATCCCTTTTTTAATATTCAGGTGATCCCAGCACAGTGTCTCTCACTTTCAAGGTCTGCAGGTTCTCAGCAACAATGCAAGGCTCTCCTATCCTGCACATTCTTTACTGTCAGAGATCTGTTCAGAGGTGTTAGGTCAGAAAATAAACTCATCAGGGAGGATTAGAATGCCTGTGAGTGATAGTTGATTAACTGCTAAAATTGCCAGAAGCTAGATATACTCATTTAAAAGAAAAAAAAAAGCCGGGCATGGTGGTGCACGCCTTTAATCCTAGCACTTGGGAGGCAGAGGCAGGCGGATCTTTGTGAGTTCAAGGCCAGCCTGGTCTACAGAGTGAGTTCCAGGACAGCTGGGGCTACAGGGAGACCCTGCCTCAAAAAGACCAAAAAAAAAAAATAAAATAAAAAAAAAATAAAAGAGCTAAAAGAAGATCAGTTGGTGGAGAGCAGGATCATAAAAGTTTAGGACAGTGAGTGGACTTCATAAATATGGCAACTACCAAAGGATAAAAATGTCTATTTAGAATGTCATAAAAGAAAGTAATGTAGGGCTAAGAATATAGAACTCGGTGCTAGAAGACCTGCTTAGCATCCATGAGGTGCCAGGAAAATGGGAGCTGGGCAGACATGGAAGGGAGAAAGCTTCCAGACATGGAGATGTCATAACGTAAAGACACTTCTTTTGCACAATACTCTAACAAAGCCACATGATCTTTGATTTTTATAGGATTTTATAAAATTTTAAAAAATTAAGTCATGTTAAGAGTAGTCAATTAAGACTTCTGCTCTACCCTGGTGACTTAGAATAGCTAGGGGCCTAGCTGATAGGTCATTTAATTGGAGTTGCATTTACACCATCTATGAATGCTATATGAATATATTAACTGATATGGGATTTCATAAATTTGGCAATTCTGAAAAATACACACCATAAAAACCAATGTAAAGCTGTGAAGCTTCCATAAACTTTCAACGTCATCAATTAAAACAAAAACAGAAAACATGGCAGAATTACTGGATTCAGCCTTACTCTCCCATAAAAGTTGCCATATTATGGAACAAAATACATGAAGTTTTTCCATGAGACACTAGGGTATGACAAGACTATGATGCTCAAGAGCAGGAAAGCATAGGGTTGCCATGGCTTTCTCCTAGGGAGCAGTTTACCAGTCTCGAAGACTCAGCAGAGAGCAAAAACCCATCTGACCTGAGAAGGAAGACACTGGAAAGCAAAGTGCTTTGGAAGGCTGGGTTTCCTGACTAGGACTCATAAATAAATAGCACAGGGCTTCCTCCTGGGTCTTTGGACGATGCTAAGCTGCCCCTGTGCATGGTAAAATCCTGCAAGATCTAGTTGGCAGCAGTAGCTCCTTAGTCTGACGTTGGACACTGTGACAGCTTTTGGAATTCTGACTCTAAGTGGGAATAGAGATTGTATTAATCCATCTGGTCACTTCATCTGAGAAACCAAAATATACACATTGGGAGTAAAACCATAATATGGATCAGAGAAGAAAAAAAGAAGAACAGAAGGATATATTAGGATCTGACCCCCACCCACAGAAGCAGCGAACAGGAAAGCTTCAAAGTGAAGCAGCTTAGTATCTCGTCGGGTTGGCAGAGCACAGAGATGGGGATTCCGGAGAGGCTTGGATTCAGAATGCCCATAAGGACCATGAGATGGGAGTTTAAGCCAGGATTCTGCTGCCTGAGGAACAAGACAGATTATCAAAACGAATCTAGTGAGCAGTAACGAGCAGGCATACGAAAGGGTCAGACTTAGAACAAACGGGAGGACTATGGAGATAGAGTTGCTTCGGTGCTTTGGTATGCAATCAAAAGTCACTCTAGAAATCACGGAGGGCAGAAGTTGAAGTTCAGAAGGTAAGTGGTCGCAATTATAGGTATTTGAGGAGTAGGTGAAGCGGGGGAAATCTATGCAATCAAGGAATGGACAAAGCAGGACTGTGAGTCTGGGTTCAGAGCAAACAACAAAACAGCAGCCATAACGGGACAGTCGACATCCATGGAGAGGCACAGACATAGAGGAAGCACTGTGCAAAGCCAGTAGTGCAGAGGCTGTGAGTGGCTCTGATCACAGACAGCAGGCTGGCCAGGGAGACAGCATTGCCCAGTGGATCAGGCTGAGTTTGTTCCTGTTGTTTTAAATGCACAATCCGGTTCTTAATTAGATCTGTGTCACTCCTAGACTAGAGTAGCAGTGACCATTATGTTTCTAAAATTACCAACAAGTATGGGCATGAAAGAACTGAGTTGCATTCCCGAGATGGCTCTGGCATCATAGGTCGACATTCTTAATGTAGGTCACAGAAGTAATTAACAATCAAAGGAAATATTTTTGCCGCAGAGTGGTCTACAAGCCGATTGCCTTCTAAGTCCTGAGGAAACCAAGCATCAGGAATCTGCTCAGAATTCTTCAGAGCAGAAATAGCTTCGCCCATGATAATTATAAGAGACTGGACCTAACACAGGAGGAAAGAAAGCCGGTGATAGCAACCCGGAGTTGCGGAATGCAGAGCTTGCTGCTTGGCTCTAGAGGCGGCATAAGATTGTATTTGGTGGCACGCGCCTTTAATCCTAGCACTTGAGAGGCAGAGGCAGGCCAATCTCTGTAAGTTCAAAGCCAGCCTGGTCTAAAGAATGAGTTCCAGGACAGCCAGAGCTGCAGGGAGAGCCTGTCTCAAAAAGACAAAAAAAAAAAAAAAAAAAAAAAAAAAAAAAAAAAAAAGATTGTATTTGATTCTGCAAAAATAAACAGCAGAATTATGATAAAAAAACTGTACACTCTAGGTATGGGGATGCAAGCCTGTAATTCAAGCATGGGAAAGGTTGAGGCAGAAGGATTGTGAATTCAAGGCCAGCCTGGAATACAAAGTGAGTTCCAGGCCAACCTGGGCAGTAACATAGTAAGGCCCTGTCTCGAAATAAAGAGCCAGAAAGGAAGTTGCTGAGTAGATCAGGGGCACAGAGCAAGATACTAGGCTCACTCACCAGTACTTCTAAAGCAAACAAAAACTAGTGTACATAAACAGACACGTCTATGAACAACTGTAGGTGAGAGGACAAAGTGCTTGAAAACACAAATAAGTTAACTTTGCTTCATTAAAGTGTTTAGCCATTTCCTAAATGCATATGTAAAACTTAATCCTGATTTTAAATTTATGCTCTTAACTTTTATTCATTTCTACTTCCTGCTTGAGCTAAAATTTTATGCCCAGCTATTTATTACATTTTAATAATTTATATTGTTAATCTCTTTAAAATTTGTTTTGAAATTTATATTTCCATTATGTTTGTGATCATTATATTAATTACTTTTATTTTTCATTTCACTGATTTTTATGACTCATTAACAGGACATTTCAATATAGCTACAACCATTCTCCAAGGACTTTTTTTATTAATTCATCTCTTTGTCAGAAAATATCTCTGAGTTATATCATCAAGGGTGGAACTTATGCGGTTCATCTTCCGAGCTGTGCATAGTATAGAATGTCTTTGTGCTAACACCACAAAGAAAGACTACATGGCTGCAAGGGGGACCCTCAGTCACCACATTTTGACTGGCTCCCTCACCACATCAAGTACCAGCTCTGCCATCCAGCAGTCGAGACATCCTGGACTGGCTGATATATTTTTTTTTCTATGCAAATAATTTGATTTTTCTACTTGAATGTTTGAAGTATATTTTTTTATTTGTCCTTTGAAATTCAGATGCCTCAGCAGGATGTATCTAAATATTGGCTTCATTTCATTAATACTGCCTGCTTCATAGTAAGGTGCTTATTTCTGCAGACTCAACACTTTCTAGTTTGGAAAGTTTTCTACGGGCACAACTTTGATGGCTGATCCTCCTACACTCTTTCTGATCTCTGTTGGTTCTGTTGTGGGAACGCTCCTTAGCATCTGCTTTTCAACTCCACTGTTATCACCTTCTCACCTCCATCCTTTTGCCCTGTGTCCTAGGAAAACTTCCTTAATATGTGTCCCATATCATAGGTGTACTTTTGCCTGGTGCCAGGTTTGTCAGGATGATCCCCAATACACATTTTAAATCTCAGCAATGCCCATGGAGGTTAGAAGAGGGCTTCAGAACTACTGGAATTGGAGTTACAAATGGTTGCTTAGCCCCCTTGTGCATACCAAGAATCGAACCCAGGTCCTCTGCAAGAGCAGCCAGTGCCCTAACTGCTGAGCCATCACTCCAGCTCTCTTGTTACATTTTAATACTATTTAATAATACTCATTTTAAATCACTGAAATTATAAGACAGCAGTTGTCTTTGATTCTGTGTACTACAATGAATCATTGTTATATCAGCATTTAAATGTTTTTCTGCAGTGACACAAAATCTGTTCATGGATACATTTTCACACATTCTTCTATTTATTCACACATTAAACCAGGCATAATGTAGGTTGATAATTGGGGCACAGGCCAGTGACCTTCATGATTTCTTTAATTGCCATCTGTATAGTCTTAAGATCTCCTTCTCAAACATTAATCTGGAGAGATAGTGGACCTGTGATCTAGTATTCCCTGAGGATCTTCTGCTACTTGTGTGGCATTGTTTAGTTTCTCTGCTAGATTAAGGAAGAGGCTACTGCTCTCATACACGTTGTCCAAATACGCGGGTGGACACAGTGCTTGCACAATGGGAAAACAAACAAAAAAGCTAACAATATGTATTTTGACAAGAAGCCTGAAAGTAGATGTTCTAGCACATGTTGCCATATTGGTAGAACTCAAACCCAGCCGGTGGCAGAGATGGTTTTGAGTACCTTCATCTCACTTTAGACTCATATGAAGATGACAAGAATGTAACGATCTGAAGCACCATAGAGCTATTCCTTGAACTTCGGAATTATTATGTTTAGTATACCATAACATATGCCAAGTATAATGGAGATTAAACAATAGTTATTTTTTTCAGTTACTTAACCTGGTTTGCAATTATACTAATTTCAACTATTATGTAAAATATTGTGATAAAGTGCTTAATCCAAATGGTGAAACAAGAATAACTGCTAAAGAAACATAGCTGAAATCTAAAGACAAATACCTGCCATTAATTTGTAATCATTTGTCTTCAAAAAGTTACTTTATTGACTAAGCTGTACTAAATTCTCAAAATTCTATCTCAAATCTCTGCAAATATAATCACAGTTTTGTCTTAGCTATTCATAGTATATTTTTATATACATATTTCTATTATTTTCAGATAATACTTTTCTTAAAAGATTTCTTCCTCAGAAATCCTAGCAATTATAATAGCTATGTATTTATGTGCATATGTATATTCAAAAGGTTATTATCAGAGATTTGCAATACCTGGTTTCATGTATATCTAATACATGTAAGTAAAGAATTTCTAATAACTTCTAACTTTGTAAACCAAATTCCTTTACCTGTATTTATTCAAAATTCATTTCCTGAGCTGGAGAGACAGCTCAGTGGTTAAGAGCACTGAATGCTCTTACAGAAGATGTGGGTTTGAGTACCAGCACCCACATCATGGCTAACAACTTTCTGAAACTCCAGTTCCAGGGAATCTGATGCCCCCTTCCAACCTTTCTGGGCATTGCACAACATGTCAGCACTTACATACATGCAGACATAACACTTGTTCTAGTTTGTCTTCCATTGCTGTGACAAAACACTCTGACCCACAGCAACTTGGGGAGGAAAGGGTTTATTCAGCTTACATCTCCAGGGTCACAGTTCATCACTTAGGGAGCCCAAAGCAGGAACTCAGGGCAGGAACCTGGAGGCAGGAGCTGAAGCACAGGCCATGGAGGAATGCTGTTCACTGGCTTGCTCCCCTGGCTCATGCCCAGCCTACCTTCTTATATGGTACACAACAACCTGCCCAGGGTAGCACTACTCATTGTGGGCTGGGCGCCTCCTCTTCTATTGTCTCTGCAATCAAGACAATACTCCACAGAAGTGGCCACAAGCAATCCAATGGAGCCAATTCCCAATTGAGGCTCCCTCAACCCAGGTGTGTCAATTGACACACTAAAGCTATCGAGCAAAATTGACCCCTTGTCAACTTGCACACAAAACACATCACTATTAAACCACCCCTTTCCAGTTCTTATCCCCAAAGTATGATGTTAACATTAATCACAACCTAGGACAGTACAACCTTAAAAACCCCAGTCCTTAAAATGTCAAAACACTTAAAAGTTCACAGTCCATTAAAAGTCTCTTAACTGTGGGCTGTTTAAAATCCAAACAAGTACTGTCTTATTTCAGAGGGAAGAATCAGGCACTCTCAAACAAAAACCTAAGTCCAGCAAAGTAGCTCAAGGCTGGACACCTGGGATTCACTCACGATCTTTGGGCTCCAAAGGGTTTCGGCAGCTCCCCCTCTCTAACTCTGCCGTCCGTGGCACACACAGCTCATCTCGCAGGCCAGGCCACCTCCATTCCACACCTGCTGCTGCTCTTAGTGGTTGTCCCATGGTCCTGGCATCTCCAAAAAGCTGGGGTCTTCACTGAAACTGAGGCAGCACCTTCACCAATGTCTCTTCTGACCTCTCCTGAAGCAAAGCCTCAGCTTCTCTCCATGACCCCTGCAATCTGGGGTCTTCACTGAACCGAGGTGCACTTCCATCAATGGTCTTTCCTGACCTCTTCACAGTGCCAAGCTCGGCTGCTCTCTGTGACCCCCTCAAATTTCAACACCAGAACCATATAGGAGACTCTTTTTTTTTTTTAATTAGTTTTTCTGATGCTTTGGTGATTTTATACATTTTTCCAATTCAGTTCAGCGCTTATTTCCTTCCCCCCCCCACGCCCAGACCACCACTCCCAGATCATGCAATTCTGCCATAACTGTCCTGCATCTTTCTCGTTTTTTTTTTCATTTTTAGCTAAAGTGATAATCCTGAGTACAAAGCATCCTTCATAGCAAAATCTATCTGCAGGCTGTTTTGTGCCAAAGCACCTACAGCCCCCCATCCGTGGGGAGGTGAAGTTGTTTGTTCATCAAGTTGATCGAAATGGTGGTCCAGACTACATTGCTGTGTTTCACATTCACCCCAATCGCAGCCCCTTACGATTCTACCACGCCCCTCTTCCGCAAGTTGTTCCCTAGGCTTAGAAAAGGGGCACACAGGTGGATGAGAGGTAAACAGGTCCACTTCGTCTCTGGAGCTGTTCATTTGATGACTCTGGTCAATTCTGGCTGTTTCCTTCATGGGCTGAGTTTGTCCAAGAATAACCTTTTCCGATCCAACTAAGGAAGAACAAGCAGATTAGATATATAGGTATTTAAGCAGCACTAATAGTATGGTAGGTTCTTTAGCATAGACACATGTTTGGTTTATGTAATTATCCATGACATTACAATTTCCCCCCCTGTTAAATAATGACAGGGTCTTACTGTGGCTTATAACATCTTCCTAACCAGTAGAGGATGTAAGCTTGTGGCATCAGCCATGGGTTATTTCTCCAAGGGGAGAGCCAATAGCCAATTAGATTTGGGATATACAGGCACATGGCTGCCTCTGCTGCACAGTATTTCCAGGCAGGTGAGGTGTAGCTGGTGCTGACGGTGGAGTCTTGCTTGACTCAGGGAGACCCATATTTGCTTTATTGGTTTAGTGGCCTTTGGTAACACTCTCTGGCATTCCAGAGGCCATCTGATTCTTACACACTACCAAGTCCTGCTTCTGGCTTGACATGGAGGCTCAGGCCCCTTCTGGATCACAGCTTCTGTGTGCTGACCCTGAAGAAATTCTTCCCAGATTTCACCACAGTGATGCTGGTCTCTTGTTACTTACAGCTGATTTTTCAGCACCAGCTAACCAGCATCAATTGTCCCAGTACAACAAAGATTTCACTTCAAGTTCTGGTCTCTTGTTACTTACAGTTGATTCTTCAGCCCCAGCTGATCAGAACCCATAGATTAAACAGTCCTGATGATCTCTGCTTCCTTTTGAAACTAGAAACTTCACAAGCCAGGCCTCCATCTTCTACAACTCTTTCAGCAAAACTGCTCCAAGCTCCGCAGCAATGATCTTTAGGCATTCAATGATTTTCCCAGCCCAAAGTTCCAAACAGCACCACAATCCTTCCCCAAAACACCAAGGTCAGGTCTGTCACAGTAATACCCCACTCTTCTGGTACCAATTTCTGTTCTAGTTTGTCTTCCATTGCTGTGACAAAACACTCTGACTGACACCAACTTGGGGAGGAAAGGGTTTATTCAGCTTACATCTCCCAGGTCACAGTTCATCACTTATGGAGCCCAAAGCAGGAACTCAGGGCAGGAACCTGGAGGCAGGAGCTGAAGCACAGGCCATGGAGGAATGCTGTTCACTGGCTTGCTCCCCTGGCTCATGCCCAGCCTGCCTTCTTATACAGTACACACGACCTGCCCAGGGTGGCACTACTCATTGTGGGCTGGGCCCTCTCACATTGCCTGACAATCAAGACAATACTCCACAGACCTGGCCACAGGCCAATCCAATGGAGCCAATTCCCCAATTGAGGCTCCCTCAACCCAGGTGTGTCAAGGTGACACTAAAGCTATCTAGCACAACACTCATACACATAAAATAAAATAAAAAAAATTGTTTTAAAATGTGTTTCCTGCACAGTTCTTAGATATTGGTTTATAAATAGGAAGAAGACAGAAACAGTCTCCTAGTCGACCATGGATGTAATCCTTTGTTCTCATGTGACATTGGTTATACCCAGTTGTGTGTTTCACATTGCAGAATGGCAACCAATTTATGTCAATTTTATTTCTAATAGACTAGCAAATCCTGTTCCTCCAGAGCTTGGACCTGCCTTCTTAGTTACACAGGAATTGTGATAGGCTCATATCTGCTGAACTGTAAGTCACTTCTAGTTGGCACCTGACAAGCTCTCTCTTCACCCTAAGACCATCCTTAATAACTCCTCTCTAATGGGACCAAAATTGCTACTTCTTATTTTGGGTAACCACTATGTCATTTTCTCCCCTTCCTGAATTTTCTTAATTCCTCAAGCCATTTCTTAGAACCAGTTGGGTTTTCCAAATATCACTTCAGTTTTCTACCCCTAACCAAGGCTTATCACCGTATTGTATGTAGTCTTGCTATGTTTTCCACAACTGAATTGCCATATTTCATTTCATACAGTAGGTATGCACTTACCTGAGTAGAAATGCGGTTAGCAAAATTGTTGGTGCTGTCACAATTACACTTCATCATGTTTAAACCTCTTGTCAGTTAAAATACTGTGTTAGGTACAGGTGTAAACATTTTCAGTAAGTTTTTGTTCCTTTTGACTTTCAATAGTCATTTACCATAGTGATTCAGAGTGAAGTTAACCTGGGGTAGCTATTTGGAACAATAAAATATTGTCCTCTGGAAGCTTTTCTAGTGCCTGCCTGCTTCTGCCTGCCCTCACATAAGGACTGAAATGCAATCATTCTATATCAGAACAATTGTTCCTCCATCTATGATGAAGTGGCCTTTTACTGGATATGGCAGAATGAACTTCTGTGAAAATTCCTTGTAGGCAGAGTTGTGGACAGCTGCATTCTTCCCAAGCACACTTCCAAATAACCCCTTGTTTCTGGCTTTCTTTGTACTATTGAGCCTTGCAGTGTTGCTGTACTCATAGTAAGTGTAATACTGGAACGTGTCCTTTATGCTGTGTATATGTAAGATATAGTATAGTAACTTCAGAATGGCACACACACACACACACCATTATAGATATAAGAAATAAAATTTGAACATCTCTGAAATCCCTATCACTGGAAGTTTTCCATATTCCAGACCAAAAAAAGAATTAAAGGAAGTATTATACAAAGGCAAATACAAAACGATGTCATATGTAACCTTACTACTAAGGGCCATACAAGTCAGCTGGTCATCTTTATGTGATGAGATGGAATATGAAGATAAGGAACTCTGGGTTCTCTCTTATGACTAATTCCTTAAGATCTTCATTGATCTATTTTGCTTTATTTGAGGGAAATGCAAGCAAGTTTAGATTTTAGAGTGTGTTCATTCTCCCCAGTACTTGGCATTTTGTAATTATAGTTTTAATCTTATCCCAACCTCCAATAAGCAATTTTAAGAGTCAGCTCTCAAATTTGCAGAATGGTGGAATGAAAATAATGTACATTATTTTGTGTCTGTCCACATGTCCACCTGGAATGTTGACTCATCGTCTTGTCACAAATCTGTCTGTGACCTGAGGAATGGACCAGACTTACCCATGGGCCTGGACACAACTTGATACCAGAGACAGAGATGAAAAGCTAACAAGTCCAATTAGCACTAAATGTCTGCTCTGCAGTTCTACTAAGCATCTTCCTAGTTCATGATGAATGGTTTTGTCACTTGATTTTGGTTGTTCAGAAAAGGAAAACTGACAGTGACACTCTGGGGAACATGCTCACTAGAAAGTAAAGGAAAGGAGTGGTTATGCTTCCTTTCCACATGTATGCCAAGTCAGTTATAAAACACCAAGGCCAATGATTGAAAATTTAAAAATAAGAACTGACATAGTCATTCAGTTAAGCAATGTGGTATGATAGCAAGCTTTTGTCATAAAATTGATTCAAGGGTATGGGTTTTAAGATCGGCTCTATCGCTATGTAAAAATTTAGTGAATTCAAACTTTCTAATCCTCCGGTTTTCCTTCCTAAAGGAGAAAATGCCACACACCATCCTTTGGAGGAATTTGTTTTTGTTTGAATGGAAATGGCTTGCTGACTTGAGGGAAGAAAAAAAGCCAACAGTCACTCCCAAGTTCAGAGCTTAGATTCAGTGTCAAAATAGGATTTAGAAATGTATCTGCTCAACTTTATTTTTAAGATGAAATTTGTCCATTTGAATTTATTTATTGTGTGATTTGTAATAATGGAATGTCCATTCACTAGCCATGTTTGTAGAAAAGTCCAATACTTTGAGAAAATAACAAAACAATAAAATCTCCATACATGCCTCATAGCATAAGAAGATAGCCTAAATGTGGTTCCCCTTAGTTTACCACTAGATGAGATGCAGTTTGACATCGGATAAGCAAAATCTGGATAAAAAAACAAGATAAAGAAAATCATTGTTAGACAAGGTGGAAAACTTTAATGAATGCTCAAATGGTAAATTCAAAAATGTTTCAGAAGGTTTAAAAAGTAAGGAATAGTTTGGGATCATGGTTTGGAGGAGAGAACAAATGTTTGTTCTGGTTAGTTATGGAGAGATGCAGAAGTTGTCCAAGGTATAGCTGCCACTCAAATTCATTTCTTTACTAATTCATGTATGAATTTATATCATGACACTGTGTATCAGGCAAAAAGGAACCTATCTCCTAATCCTCAGAACCAAGGAATATATCTACTTGTCAGGGAGGCTTTATAGGTGTGATTAAATTCAGCATCCTGGTATGCGAAGACTATATTCAGCATCCTAGTATGTGAAGGCTATCTTAGATTATTCAGTGGCTCCAACATAATCGCAGGGGTCCTTATCTAAGCAGAAGATAGGAGAATCAAATTCAGACGCGATGATGGAAATAGGCTCATAGAAAAAAAAAATGAGAATATCCTGATGCTCCCTTTGAAAGTGGGAGGAAGGGACCATTAACCAAGGAGCACAGAAGCCTCTAGAAAAAGAGATACAGAATCAGGTTCTTGCTAGAGTCTCTAAGGACAGTACAGCTCTGCCCATACCTTAATTTCTGCCCAGTGAAATCCAACTCACACTTTTGATTTCCATGATTGCAAGATACTATGGATGTTTTGAGCTACTAGCTTTGTTTGTTAAAGCAGACCTAACCACTACACTTTGTTATGCCACTCGCTCATCCATCCCTGCTTCCAAATGTTCCTGCTCACAGTAACCCCTTCTAAACCTTCAGTGATCAGCCACTATTCAAGTGAAACGGTCTGCCCAGGGCTTGCAAACATAAGCTTATTTTTTAAGCTTTCCTATGCATATAATTTTGATTCCATTTTTAAAATTTGGTGGTGGATTTCAGATGAATGCTATATTTACATCATTTCCCCCCATCCTCTCCATTCCAATGCCTCTCTTGTCCCTCCTCCACTAGTTATGAACTCTTCTTTTAATTATTGTTGTTACATATATGTATGTATGCATGCATGTATGTACCTATGTATTAGCCCATTGTTGGCCTCTTGAGATCGGATAATCGATCAGGTCTCACATCCCTGGAGCAAACTGATTCTCTCTCTCAGCAGCCATTGATTGCTCATAGCTCTTTATCTAGGGGTAACATCTTGTGAAATGTCCCCAATCCATTTGCATGTGGGCTGGTGTTATCAGTAGGCAGGTCTTATTGATGCAACCTTATTGCTGAGAGTTCATAGACACAGCATTCCTGTCATGTCCAGAAGGTGCTGAAGGAGAGTAAGAGATAGTTCAGAATAGGCAGTCAGGGGAGGAGGCCTCAGTCAGGGGAGGATGCCCCAGTCAGGGGAGGAGGCACTGGACAAGCAGAGATCTCGGAAGGAATTCAGCTGTGTTCCAGTTCCTCTCACTTGTATCCAAAATGGCCTACTTCTGGCTTTTTGTCCAAAGTTAGCCCTTTGGGTGGGCTTTCTCCTCTTCCCCAACCCAGGCAGGCTCTCCCTCAAATTGTCTGCCTTTCCTCCACCCAATTAAACTCCTACTTTCATATGAGAATGAAGCAACCAACCACATGCTTCGTACTTTCCTCAATCCAAGTGAAAAAGGGGAGCCCATTCTGTCCTCCCTCCTATGGTAGAGAATAGAAAAGCCCAGACTGTATGGGGATAGACATGCTTCACCTTGTGGGGAGTTGGTCTCTTAACTGTGTATAATGTTGCTTAGGCTTCAATAAACCTTGGCTGTGCACTGTGACTACAAAGTTCTCCTCTTGTAATTCTTCACCTAGTGAAGAAAAGGATGAGAGAACAGACCGTAGCTGGCTTCAACACCATCTAGCAGCAAGCACTCTAACCCTCTGGCAAATTAGAGAATTACATGTCATGTATAAGACAACAGGAAATGTATGAAAATGTTATGAGAAATTAGTTTATGAGCACATTTGTATTTCTATTAAAAATAGCTATTGTTCAATATAAAAGAAGATGACAGCAGTAGTCACTCCGGAAAGGAAACTAACATGTAAATACATAATTCCCTTCAAGAATGAGGTGTATTAGAATAAACAAGCCTCTAGACCGGAAACAGACCCCAGGGTAGGAAGGAGAACACCAGACAAAAGCAATGTGGAAAGGAGCTTCACCTAGAGTGACAAAGGAGGGCTAAAGAGATGACTCAGCACTTAAGAGCACTGACGGCTCTTATAGAGGACCCAGGTCAGGTTCCCAACACCCACACAGCAGCTAACAACCTTCCATGACTCTCGTTCCCTTCTTCTGACTTCTGTACGCATTGCACACATTGGCACACTTACACACATGCAGATGAAATACTAATACAAATAAAATAAAAATAAATAAATATTCTTTTCAGAAAGGAGTGAGAAATGAGAAAGAGGGGCAGAGAAAGAGAGAGATGGCTTCTGTGAGAGGACAGGGGTGCCAGGAGAGTCCAGAGGAGCGTCTTCAGAGAGCAACCTTTAGACCACCTCCCTGAGGGGTCTACCCAAACCATGTCCCCCAAACAAAGTAGAAATCTGACTTTTCCTAACTTTTTAGGATGGTGGGAAGTCCCATATCATGTGATTTAGTTCACTACAACACATGTGACAAAGAACCCTCAGAACCCAGGTACTGGTTAGGACCATGAATCAGGCTCCTGTTAGGCCATAGCACACAGGGCTTCTTGGCTCAATGCTTTTTTTAAAGTCTACCCATCTCACCTTCACTCCAATTCCCCAGTTTTTCAAATTCTTATTTAGACTACCAAAATATTTTGCTTCTTTGCTCCCAAAACTTTGCACAATAATTCTCATGAAACTTTTACCCAGGAATAACTTTGACCCTTGAAACACCCCCCCCCAGAATCAACCTAGATGTCAAGTAGTTTCTCAGAGCAGAATCACAGTCTCTTTATGTTAAAGCATCCCCCCTCCCTCTCCTGGTGTTGAGGAAAATCTAAATAAACCCTCCAGATTCACTAGCTATTAGTTGACCTAACAATCATCGATTCTGGATGTCACACATCTGGCCAACACATTTTGAGTTTCCCACTAGTTTGCTGGAGGTAACACCTCTGCCCTCTGTGTTATAATAATGGTTGCCTATAATAATGGTTGCCTTGTGTTATAATAAAGGTTACTTTTCAGGGACTTAAAGACCACCTCTATTGAAGACACTGATTCCTCACTTGACCTGCAGATGTCTGGCAGTTGGGCAAAAGGGGATGAAATGGCACCTTCGTCCTCATATTGTATCTGCATCCTTTGTTGTCTTAACCTTTGGCTCAGCTCCTGCCCAGCTCTGTATGTGGAGATGTGCAGCAAACGTTTGAGACTATAATATAGGGTTGACACAGCCTTGCCTTGCCAGGCTTCCCTGTGCCCTCTCCCCTGTGTCAAAGCTAAAGATACCTACCAGCAATTGTGACTGGAAATACCAGCCCACAAAAGGAATGAGGAAGAGGTCACGGAAGATCTCCTATGCCCAGGGAATCACATATATCTTCTTCCTCCTTGATTAGTCAAAGTCTCTCCCTTGACATTTCAGCCCTGTATCTGTAACCTCTCAGTCCTTCTGGAGTCGAGAAGCCTAGTAGTAAGCACAGTTCCCTTTTCTCCATCCTTTCCACATTAAGTTTTTGTCTATCCCAACGCACCACTCAAACATTGTTTTGTTTCAGTGAGATGAGCTTCCAGACTCAGATGCAGCTACAGAACTAGGACCTCGCTACTTTTTCTAAGTCTTTTATGAACATCAGAAATGGGATAACCACATTTCTCTTTGGGATTGTTTCTTTTTATTGTGACGTATTAATATATGCATAGAAGCCTGATTATTAAATCAGTATAGTAAAGCCTTTCTATCTCCTCAAACTCTGATTGTTTTCTTTCTGTGGAGCTTCTGTGCTCTTCTAGTCATTTTGTAACATCTCAGACTGCTGTAGACAATAGCTATACCATTGTGCTATAGAAAATGAGAGCCAATTTCTCCCATCTAACTGTGTTTTAATGCCCTTTATGTAACGTCTTTGCGTGCCTCATCTCCCCTTCCCTTCCCATACTGACCACTATTCCATTCCACTCTTCTATGAGATCAGTTTTTTTGTGTCTACAAATGAGTGAGAATATACAATACCTGTCTTTCTGAGTCTGGCTTATTTCATTTAATGTAATTACCTCCAGTTCTATCTAGTTCACTGTAAGCACAAGATATGCTTCTATTTATAAATGAATGATATTCCATTATGTATATACAATTTTTTAGCCATTCATGCATTGGGGGGACTCTTGATTATTCCCTGTATTGCCTCTTGTTAATGGTGTTGCAACAAACATGGAAATGAAGGTAGCTCTTTGATATAATGATTCCATTCTAATTGCCTATATAATTGGTGGTAAGACTTCTGGATCATATGGAATGTTTGATTTTAGTTCTTCTGAAATCTCCATATTGTTTTATATAATACAGGTACTCATTTACACTCTCAAACTGGTGTCTTTTTGGTAATACTCACCTTACCTGCAGTCAAGGAATGGGCTATCATTTGTGTCAAGTTGACAACAAAGCTATCCAGCACAGCTTCTTTGTCCCTTACCTGCTAGAATAAACCAGTCTCTACTGGTTGAGCATTTCTGGCTATGCAGGAAGTGGTGTGTCTGATGCCATACCAAAAATTTGTCAGGGCTGGATTTTTCTCCTCTACCTTGCCACTAGGTTAGTCTGTTATCAGGATTCCTTGCTAGGATTAGAAACTCTTCATAATGGAAGTATTTACTCTGAAGGATAAAAGTGTCAATTTTAAATTATTTGAGAGCTCACCAAACCTTTTGGCATATTGTCGCTGAGTTAACTAATCATCCCATGGGCTAGTCCTGGAGCTTGGTTAGTTTCCCTGACCCAGTGCATTTGCCTTTCCTTTGCCAGAGACTCATGTTTTTTAAAGTTCCAGAATATGTTACAGAACTACCCCAGTGCTCACAGAGCCTATAAGAAAGTAAAGAAGACATCATATGATATTTACCATTTACCTGATAATATATAAGGCCTAAAACCTTACAACTTGGATTAAATAAATGTTTAATTTATTTTATACGTGTGTGTATGTGTGTGTGTGTGTGTGTGTGTAATATGAATCAACAGGGGTAAAATTAGCGACGACTCAGTTCTCTTTCTTAAAAATATATCTTCAATGAGGAGCAAAAAGAAAGCCTCAGCCCAATGAAATCTTCAGTATGTGATAGGATATAAAGGCCTAAAATTAAAGTTCAGTGCTATGTGCTTCCTTGACATCTGGCAAAATCAGACACCCTCATATGAGCCAAATACAAGGCCCCCCTTTCTCACAGATAAGGTCTCCTAGCCAAACAGCTGTCCTTATCAAAGTTACCAGGCACAATTCCTACTCATCCCTGAGTACTGAGTTCCAATTTCCTGCCAACCTGCAGAATTATTCAAAGACAATAATGACACCCTCTCACAGGAACTATTGAAGGGCCCACCCTCCAGACACTGCATAGGCTGTCCACCTCTACCTCTATTTATTTGCTCTGGAACCAGCCTCTGTGCTGCTCTACTTGATATATGCTGTCTGCCTATCTCACATCAGGAGGATAAGTTGCTGCTAGTTTTCCAGAATCCTAATGTGAGAAGCCCTTCCTCACCAACCAAGTGACTAAAATACACTAGTCCTGAAACATATCTAGCATGATATCATATATGAATTTGTCCTTACTGTTTTTCCCACACTAAAGATCTCGGAAGAATGTAGTTTCTTATAAATTCTTCACCGCAGAGTTTGACTAAATCAGTGGCTTGAGTTCAACAATTCCTTGTACATTCAGTCTAACTCTCAGTTTGGTTTTCTCAGGCACTCCAAACATAAGCTGCCATGTGAAGAGCCAAAGGTCTCTCTTCCACCCCCTAAAACTGCAGAGCAGACACTAAGATATTATCATCACTATAATTGCATCAACTTTAGGTCAAGGGGTTCTGAGAGAGAAAGACTGCTGGGTACAAAATGTTTTGAACACTAATGGAAGCAAGATGTTCTTCATACACAATTTCAAAACCTTATAAGCCAGAATCTGAATGGTTTCAAATAATAGTTTGAATGGGCATTCCATGTGTTCTTTATTTTCATTTATATCCTTGTGCTCTTTCTACTATGCTTAAGAAAAATAGCAAATGAATAGAAATTTGATATGGTAACACTGTAGTTATCTCCAAAATTCAGTCTCTAGCTACCACCTGGATAATGAGCTAGAAACTCAGCGTTGCTAGCCTAAGGGCTATATTCCCAGCCTCCTTCCTTAGAGTGTTACACGAGACTGTACCTCAGTGCTGAGTAATGTATCCTTGCAATGGCTTCCATTAATTCTTCATAAAACAAAACAGCCCTTTTCCCCTTCACTTTCCTCTTTCTCGGGGCCTGGAACATAACATGATGGGGAAAGTCTGAGATGTTTTGAATCATTAACAGGATGCTGAGTGTGGCAGAGCACCAAAAGAAAGGGCCTAGATTCCGAAGAACTAACCATCTAACTAGCCATTGATCTTGCATTGAAATGCCTATCTCTAGTCTCTTACTTAAAAAAGAAAAAACAAATTCCTAGATTGTTTCATCTACCTATGCTGAAATTCAATAAGATATCTAAAACTTCTAGAACAATATAGCCAGAGTTTACTGAAATATAACTTCATGTAAGCTGTTGGACAAACCCACTAAATTGCATAACAGACAGAGATCGAAAATTGAGCTTATGTATATATATATATATATATATATATATAGAGAGAGAGAGAGAGAGAGAGAGAGAGAGAGAGAGAGAGAGAAATGTGTGTGAGCTACTGAGCAGGCAAAGGAGCTGGTAGTTATAGTGACACTTCTGGTCACATCTGCTAGTTCTCAGTAGCACAATATTTGCAAGGATAATATGCTGAGGAGACAGCAGGAGATGTGGTGCTGGCAACAACATTATCATCACTAGTTATGATAGAATCTCAAGACATGAACATGCAAGGGTGCACCCAGCCACCTCCAACATAAAAATCATAGATGCCAGAAACCTATTGACTTTCAACGTAATGAAGTCACTGGAATAGTATTCTATGGTCCTCAATATTAAATCATGATTCAAATATGAATGGGATAGTCAGCAATTGCCATGTCACAAAAGATGTCTAAACAAATCAGAAATGTATTGTATTGGGGAGTTGTACAGATGGCTCAGAATGTAAGTGTGTTTGCTATTCTTGCAGAGGACTTGAGTTCAGTTTCCAGCACCCAATTCTGGCAGCTCACTACTACCTCTAACTCCAGTTCTAGGGCTCCAACACCCTTTTCTGGCCTCCAGAGATACCTGCACACACATGTCATATACTTACACAGACACACACAGATACACCTAAATAAAAATAAGAATACATCTTTTTAAAAATATGTTATGCTGAATTGACAGTCTATATGCCACTGCTAGGCATGGGGATGCATGCTTGTAACCCCAGCATAAAGGAAGTAGAGAAAGGAGGATCAGGAGTTCAAGGCTATCCTTAATTACACAGCAAATGCAAGGCCAAGGTGGGTAATATCAGACAGTGGTGGGGGTACTGGGGTATGAGGTGATCATCTAGGTGAATCATTCCATGGTGAAACAAAGAATTGAATGGCCAGGAAACATGAAAATAAAACCCTTTGTTAAAGCAAGCACACATCTTCTGTCAGGGCTGAAGTGGTCTCCAGAGCTGGAACACTACCCAGAGAGTCCAGGACTGACTCTTTTATGGTGTCCCGGCTTGAATCACCTCTTCTCCTTTCTTATTGGTCCTAGTAATGGTTCCACCCAGGGCAGGCTTGTGCCTTCCTGCAAAGGGCTCTTCTATCCACAGTTCATGGTCAACAAGTCTTTAAACAAGAAACAGCCATCCCAAGAAGGCCAACCCTTCCTTCCCCTTTTTTCCTAAATTCCTCTAATTCTCCCTCAAGACCTTATCTCAAAAAATAATAATTGTTATTTTTATGGTACTATTATGGGAATTGCTGCATTCTGAACAGGTACTAGACACTGAGTAGAGCTTTATCCCTGCCAGCTTGAACTCAAGGGAGTAGACTCCAAAGCCTGAGCTCCAAACTACAGTTACTCAGAACATTTATAGACAGTTTGGCATCCTTTCCGGTCTTTTCTGCCATTGGTGAGTTGAAGTTCCTGCCTATATGACTGTAGGCCAAACACAGGGGTCTCCAGCTTATGTGACTAAGAGCCATGCATTGGGGTCACTAGTCTCAATGACAGTAAAGAGCAAGAGGGATCTCCCAGTGGCCGACATGTTTACAGAAGTGTGACAGTGGCCTAGGGTAGGTTGTATCTTTCATGGACAGCTGCATTTCAAGATAAAGCATTACGATTTCACTTATCACTCAGTTTAGGCTGCCTGTCTCAGCACTAAGCAAGCAACTGATTAAATGTATTTGTGTGACTGCATATATGCATAGTCTCACTTAGAGAATAAATGCATCTTTGTTGATGCATTAATTTATATCACAGCAGTTGTTACATCTTTCTCT
The DNA here is from genome assembly GCA_009823505.1 of Rhizomys pruinosus. NCBI lineage: Eukaryota > Metazoa > Chordata > Mammalia > Rodentia > Spalacidae > Rhizomys > Rhizomys pruinosus. The sequence continues at coordinate 350,800 of VZQC01009272.1, read as the reverse complement.
ACTCTAATTATAGATAGGATAGAAAGCAAGTCTCAAACTGTAATTTTCACTTAAGAGAAGCTGCTTTTTAATATTTGCTACTCAGAATATCAGATTATTGCCTACAGCTACCACTTAAGACATGCACAGTAATGATTTAACTGCAATAAAAACATCTGAAGGCTATGCTAATTTAGAAACATCATTTTTTTAAAAAGAAGATGTGCTTGATGAAATGATATCATGAAGCAAAAAACAATTAATGTAATAATCAATGAGGAAAGGTCTATAAAGATGTAATTGAACCATGGGAAACAGAATCTCCAAAATCTTGGGCATCTCAGAGTAATTCTTGATCCATCATAGTAGGAAACTGGCACAACTATTTACTAGATATCAGTAATAATCTGCAGTGCCTTATAAGAAAATTTTACTTCTTATGTTCTACCTACTATTTTCATTTTCCATAATGATACTCCCATCCTCTTCTTCCAAGTTTCAAAGCCTAAGATTTTTGGAAGTTGCTAAACTTCTTCTATCAAGGACTTTAATAATAATTGCAGAGGATTCTCTGCTTCCCCTCCATTGCTCCTTTGTCAGACTGAGTTAAATATAGTCTTTGGCAACGGCATCTTACAATATTTCTCTTACTCCCCATTACGATCTGCATAATTTGTATCCCGATACTAAGCATAGTGGTCCTCATCGCCAGTCTTTTGGTCTCTTCCATCGGAAGCACTTGGAGAAATTGTTAAATATTCAGATTTCTAGGCTTATACCCCATAAAACAGTTAACAGACTGGTTTGCAAAATCTCCACCACCACCTCAAATAAAAACACAGTCAGATATGGGAAACACAGTTAGAGAAAATGGCCTTTGCTACTTGGCGAGGCTAAAGCCTCTGACTTTTGTCCAACCTCTCCACGTTCTCTGGGGGCTTCCCCTTAGTGCAAATACTGAGACAGCAATGGGAAAGAATGTGAGGTTGTTACCAGGACTAGCAGAGTCCCTGGTACCAGGTCCATTCCTTTGAGAGGTGTCAGTCTTCTGCCTCTTTTCTTTAGAAATCAGCTTCAAGCTGGGACTCCTACATGCCTATAAAACATAATAATTTTGCAAGGGAATAAAAGGTCACATCGTGTAAGCCAAGAATGTAAGTGTCTCTCTTTAGAATCTCCTATCAGGATTTCAGCAAGAGATCACAATGACGAAATCTCACTCCTAATTTTGATAAATAAATTGATTTCCAGATTCCAACAAATACATATTCCATATAGGAAAATTCCCCAAAAGACACGTCTTATATTTCTTCTGTTCAAATACCAGCAAGTATTTCCCATGGTTCCAAAACCCTTGACTAATATTATTTCATCTTCTCAGGTGACTAACTCTGACCACTGTGGAGAGAACAATGATGAATGAGCACACTTTTTTTTAAATTTTGTTTTTTTTATTTTCTATGTGTATGAATGTACTGTCTGCATGCAGGTTTGTGCACCCGTGTCGTGCAATGTCGCAGAGGTCAGGAGAGGGTGTCGGATTCCCCTGGAACTGGAGTTCTCCTGGAATTGGAGTTACAGACGGCAGCCACCATGTGGGTGCTGGGGATCGAACCCGGATGCTCTGCAAGAGCAGTTGGCGCTCTTAACCGCTAGGCTATCTCTCCAGCTCTGAATGAGCACACTTTTGACTGGGTCAGGGATCATCAGAGGCAAAATGAGGAATTTGGATTCAAACAAATTTGGGTATGCAGATAGCAATATATGTTTAAGAATCTCAAAAGTCCCGGGGCTGGAGAGATAGCCTAGCGGTTAAGAGCGCCGACTGCTCTTGCAGAGGACCCGGGTTCGATCCCCAGCACCCACATGGCAGCTGAAAATTGTCTGTAACTCCAATTCCAGGAGAACTCCAGTTCCAGGGGAATCCGACACCCTCTTCTGACCTCCGTGGCATTACACGACACGGGTGCACAAACCTACATGCGGATAGTACATTCATACACATACAAAAATAATTTTTTTTAAAAGTCCCATAAATTGAAAACCTTAAAACAAAAATCTGAAGAAGAGAACAGGAAATGGTTTCAGACAGGGCTGAAGAGATGCGCAGATTCTTTGTTGTTGTTTTGAGACAGGGTCTCCCTGTAGCCCCAGCTAACCTGGAACTTGGTATGTAGATCGGGCTGGCCTTGTTCTCATCGATATCCTCCTACCCCTGCCTCCAGAGTGATGGGATTATAGGGTATCCCTGTAACCGAAGCTGACCTGTAACTTGGTATGTAGACCAGGCTGGACTTGATCTCACAGAGATCTGGCTGCTTTTCTGCCTCCTGAGTGCCGGGATTAAATTAGATGTGTGGCACTATGAATGAACAGATTCTTGAAGGTCAACAAAGGAAGAGAATCCAACAGCATAGAGAGTCAGAAGCAGTGGCATCCATGAGTAGAAACAGTAAAGAAAATTTAAATGTAAAGTAGCTAATGATCTTCTCTGTCTCTTTTAAACCTCCTATTAGAAAAGTGTGGCCCCCAAGACCAAAGGTGTGTAACCACTGACCGAGTGAATAGATGCCAAAATGTGCCATGTGTGTCTGCCTGAAGACCAGTGTGAGCACTATTGGGAGCACTGAAAATCCCCCACAGCCAACTCATTCCTCAGTGTTTATTAATCCTTCCTTTGTACTTTACAAGGTGAGTTGTGGACCCCACATGCTGTATGTTTATACTGCAAAAAGACCTGAAGAAATCTTTTCATCTCAAGTGTAAGTAACTTAATTTCTCATTACCTTTCAGAAAGGGCAAGTCAGTGGATCAAACTCTATTCAGTTGCTGTAGAAATAAAAGTGATCTAACCCGTGAAAGCCTCCTGGTATTCCACTTGAACAAGAGGGAAGTAGTGAATGAGAAACAGAGAGCTCTGGGCTGTGACCTGCAGCAAATCATTTACTAGGTTTTAGAGACACCGATTGTAAAATCAATAGGATAACACCCAGAATATTTCATGAAATAGTTAACATACAATGAGTTAACACATACAATGAAAAGCTTTAAGAACTATCAATCATAGAGCCAGGTGTGGCAATGCAGGAGACTGAGGCAGGAGGATCTCAAGTTCAAGGCCAGACTATGTTCTGTAGTAAATTAAAGACCAGTCTGGAACAAGTAGTCATGATACAAGGGAAAAACAGCCTCCTTTAGAAGGTACTTAGTTTCATTCATAAAGGAATTTAAGAATGGATTCAAATGGAAGGTTTAGGACAATTTTATTGGACTTAGAGAAAAGTCCTCAGGGCAGACAAGCTGTGAATCAGGCAGCGGCCTTGGGGGGAAAATGGAGTGGAGAATTTTAAAAGCCTTGAGGTATGCTGGTTTAGAGCCTGCATGGAGGTTAGACACATGGTGGACTGACCACCACATGGCAGGGAGAAGGAACCATTAGAGATGCTAGGGTAACCCAGAGTGTTCCGGAAAGCGTGCTCAGAAAAGGGGTTGAAGAAAAGGAGACATTATGCTTTTCTGAAGAATTCACATGGCTTTGTGAGAGGATTAATTGCACATAGGCCCCAGTTGACCCTGTTTAAAATATGCCATGAACCTAAAGCAGTGTTAGTCTGTCCTAACAAACAGATACAGATACTTAAATTGGAAAAGATATCCAGATCGAAACTACAGAATTTCTTTTCTCCATTGTCAGCTTGCATAGCACTCTCTTAGATTATGAGTTAGTACTCAGGGAGGAGGCTTCCAGGTCAGTTCCAGCTTGACTCCTCCAAGCCCTATGTCCCAAGTGTGTGGTGTCTTCAGCAATAAGATCTTACCTTCAAGGTCTGGGAGAAAACCAAAGGCAGTAGCAGCAGCCTATGTTGTTTGGGGAGTCAAAGAGAGGTTTTCCTTGCCTGGCTGTGGGGTTTCTGTTAAATAGCTGAGGACTCTTGGGAAGCTTTATCACCCAGTGTGGCATAATCCCATTAAATATATATGCATGTATACATATGTATGACTAAGCTTCTGAAATAATAAGCTTCTGTAAGGAGTTTTCAGATGTCCCTAGTGATAGATATTATCTTCCCCTCCTCCCTATGACTGTATTACCTCCCCTCCCCCCTTCCTATTTCCCCCTTGATAAAAGCCATGCCTACTAACCCCCTCCCTATAGCTCCATCTCTTCCTTCCCCCCATACTCTCATATCTTTTTCCCTGGCTTCTGGTCACCTCAGGTTATTCACTCACATCTAAAGATTGAGGACTAGGATTCACAAAAAAAAAGAGAGCACATGAACACATGATGCTTGTCTTTCTAAATCTCAGTGACCTCAGTATTATGTTTTCCAGTTCCATCCACTTACTTGCAAATTTCACTGCTTCATTTTTCTTACAGATGAACAGAATTCCATTGTGTATATTTACCAGATTTTCACTATACACTCACCAGTTGAGGGATATTTATGTTGTTTTCATTTCTTAGCTATTATGAAAACAGCATCAATAAACATGGCTGAGTAAGTCTTTCTGCAATAGGATATCAAAACCCTGGGATATATGTCAGAGAATGATAGAGCTGAATCATACAATAGGTCTACTTCTATCTTTTTGAGAATTCCCCATACTTATTTCCATAGTGGCTGCACCAGTTTGCCCTCCCACCGGCAGTGAATGGCAGTTTTCTTTCTCCACATCCTTGCCAACATCTGTAGTCAGTTGTTATCTTGATATTAGCCATTCGAACTGGAGCCAAAAGTCTTACCCATATGTAGACCTGACAGATCACAACAATGACTGGATTTCCCCAATGGTGCAATAGTGGCATGTTTATACTGTATATAAACAATTTATACAATATCTGTCTAATTTGACTTAAGACCTGCTCAAAAGAAGGGAATCTATGCTTGGTACTGTAAACTTAGTCAAGTATTCATGATTGGACAGGTCATAGACCATAGAAGATAATCTATTACTGCCATTACTCTAAAACAATACGATTTCTAACTGTATTCTAAATACCTGTATTCACAGATAAGTATAACTCTCACCTCTCACAGATAAGCTTCTTTTTACAACAAATGGAGGTTATTACAGAGATCCACAAGTAGACAAAATGTAGGGAATAACTGACCATGGGGTACCCAGATCCAATAGATACATCTATAATACACTGCCATTCTGACACTTGAGCTTCAGGGAACATTGAAAAAGAGGGGACAGAAAGATTGGAAGAGCCAGAGAATCAGGACACTGGCTTCTAGAAAGTATCTTCTTTATATGACAGGAAAGCTGTACCATGAGATTTCAACAGCATGGTTGACTAAACAAGACATGCCCAATGACAACACCAGTTGACGTGTCAGCGTCGGGTGAAATTTCACAAGGTCCCACCTCTAAATGAAGATCTATCGACAATCATGGCTGCAGAGAAAAGGAGAATCAGTTTTTTTTTTTCCTAAGGACAAGTTCGTTGACACATTATCTAACCCCAAGAGGCCAGTCCTAAACATATATACACACAAACAATACTAAATGAGTTCAGTAGGTTACACACAGATGCACACACACAAAAATAATTAAGAGGTCACAAATTAGAGAGGAAGCAGTGGAATGGAGAGGAGTTGTAGGAAGTAGAAAAAGCAGCATAAAATATGTAAATTCAGTACTCATATATGAAATTCTCAAAAAAATTGAAAATTGAAAAAAATTTAGGTGGAACTGCCTTCACAGTCTCTGTTCCACAGGATGGAGTTTGTGAAAATTGTCAAGAATAAGACCTTCGAATTCACATGGATGGAGAGGTCATAGATCTTAGAGAAAGTCCCAACGCTGTCACTTCCCTAGACTAATGTAACTTCTTTCTAAGTGAAAAAAAATATATCCTTATATTTACAGACAAATATCCCAGTCACCACTCATCAAAGGAGCTTCTTTAGCACCAGATGAAGACTATTGCAGAGTCCCACATCTGGTCGCACACAGACATTGTCTGTGAATTGCCTAAGCCTAAGTGGCACATCTACAAGGCAAGGTTTACACAACATAGAACAAGGGACCAAGAGGACATTGATGAATCTCTCAACTCTCATTAAGGAAGTTCCCTCATGCACAGAAGGGCCAGGAACACAAGTGGCCAAACCATGGAGATCAGGAGTCTGCAGAGTGTGGGTCATATATTCATCTTCACTCACCCAGGGCTCAGGGACCATTGCAGAAGAGGAGCAGAAAGACTGTAAGAGCCAGGAAGGAGGTGCATGACCATAATGAAATAGAATCCTACGAGCTCCCGAGACCTTGCTCATATGAACCTACAGCAATGGTGTCTCAGCATGCACAATTCCCATGCAAATTCAAGCAGACAAAAACCTAGCATGGAGCTGGGGAAATGGGCAGCAGAAGCCAATCCAGCTGATTACCATTAGGTAAGAAAGAGCTGGTCTTCTTGGGCTGGAGAGATGGCCTAGCGGTTAAGAGCGCCGACCGCTCTTACAGAGGACCTGGGTTCGATCCCCAGCACCCACATGGCAGCCGAGAACCGTCTGAAATTCCAATTCCAGGAGAACTCCAGTTCCAGGGGAATCCAAGACCCTCTTCTGACCTCCGCGGCATTGCACGACACGGGTGCACAGACTTGCATGCAGACAGTACATTCATACACATACAGAAATAAATAAAAAGTAATAAAAAAATTTTAAAAAAAAGAAAAAAAAAAAAGAGCTGGTCTTCTTAAAGCAAGGGACTCTGGCTAGGCTTACTAGACCTCATTAGATGAACTTGCATTGAGGAACGTCTGGGGACACTAATTTGGCACAATAGACCTTAACACAAATGATGGAGTGTGTGAATTCCAGTGGTGGCTGTGGGAGGATCCCAGCGGAGAAGGGGGCATAAAGGTGATTAAGACTGACTGAGATGTTCCGTGTGAAATGGACAAAAATTCAGTAATTAAAAAAAAAAAACAATAAGACCTTAAAAGACACTAAGAAAAAAATTAGAGGACAATAAGAGGGCAAAACTGACTATTATGTTTGTAAACAGATACAAGATGATAGCTCATGTAAGGAACAGAGACACTGTCACAGAGATTTCCTTATTGGGTTCCCTGGTTACCAGGCAAAACGCAAGGAACAGACTCTCCAATCTTAGTTTGGGGCAGAGCAGAAAGCTTAATCAGGCTTGCCTACAAAGTGATGTGCACAGGATATCACTTACATGCCAAACACCAGCTCTCTTTATCCAAGATGGCCGCCAGAGTCCCTGCATAGACTTGGTGTCCTCTGTCCATGGTGACAAAATGGTGAGAGACCCCCAGCTCTGGCTGTTATCTGTCTCTGGCTTCAACATGGTTCTGGTGGTTTCCCGTGCCTCAAAAAGCATCAGGGGATTCTCGCTGTGGGCTGGGCTCCATCTTTGTAGTTCACAACTTATCCCATGGTACATCCACTTCAAAGGAAGGTGTATTTTATCCCACAGACATCATCTCTCTGATTCCTTATGTCCATATACAAAGGGATATGACAGTCTGCACAGCATATGCTTCATGTGAACCAATATATGGTGTGGAAGTTGGCCTGACAAATTATGCTATAGCCTACTCTACGGGCCTGATGCTGGCCCACAGGGTACTCAGTAAGTTTGGCATCAACAAGATCTATAAAGGCCAAATGGAGCTGACTGGAGATGCATGCAATGTGGAAAGCATTGGTGTTCAGCCTGGTACCTTTACTTGTTATGTAGATGCAGGCCTTGCCCATACTACAACTGGTCATAGTTTTGGGAACTCTGAAGGGAGCTGTGGATAGAAGCAAGCTTGTCTACCTATCCTGCCAAGTACTGAACAGTTCCCCAATTATGATTCTGAAAGCAAAGAGTTCAATGCAGAAGTCCATCCATCAGAAGTACAGCATGGATCAGAATGTGGCAGACTCATGTGATAGCTAGTAGAAGGTGAAGATTCTAACAGAAACAGTCTCTCAGTCTGTAAGAGCCATGTAACCCCAGACACGATGCAGGGGATGTATAATAAAGCCCATGCCACTATGCAAGAAAACCCAGCCCATGAGAAGGAACCCAAGAGAGAACTGAAGATGGAACCATACCAAAATGTCCCTTGCCCAGAAGAAAGATCAGACAGTTTGAAAGAAGGCAAGCTTCCTCAGAGCTCTGGAACAGGCTGCCGAAAGCTAAAAATTTTTCTATGAAGATTTTTTTTTTATAAAGACAACAAATTTATTGAATAAGCAGTTAAAAAGTATTTAAATAAAAATTATAGAATTTCAACACAAAAATAGTAATGCTGTATTTTATAACCTAGAAAGGCATAATTTTAAAAAGCATGTTTGAAGTACACATGCAACTTTAAAGTGTTCCGGTCAATGCAACCCACCTTTACAACTCAGTCATTTAGTCTCCTTTCTCTAAAATGTAGAAATTCCAATCCAGTATGCTCAGTTTGAGTCAGTTATCTGGCTAAAATTGTGTGATTCAATACCATAGCTGTAACTTCTCAGAATTGGAAGACTTTAACTACACACTGAGGCCATTATCAAAGGAAACTAATTGAGATTTCAGCATATTCCTTCTGACTCACCTATTTGCTGCCTATGACTCAACTTAATGGAGATGGAACTTCATTAAAAACGGAATCAAGGGGCTGGAGAGATGGCCTAGCGGTTAAGAGCACCGACTGCTCTTGCAGAAGACCTGGGTTCGATCCCCAGAACCCACATGGCGGCTGAGAACCGTTTGTAACTCCAATTCCAGGAGAACTCCAGTTCCAGGGGAATCCGACACCCTCTTCTGTCCTCTGCGGCATTGCACGACATGGGTGCACAAACCTACATTCAGACAGTACATTCATACACATAAATAAATAAATAAAAATTCAAAAAAAAAAGGAATCAAGACTTGTTGCTAGATGGAAGATCTCTCCATCTTAGTGTTCTCCTCTGACCATAAACTTGACACTGCATGTATGTGTCAAACTGGTAGGATTATGAATTGTCTAGGAAAATAAGCTCTGTGCAATGAAACCTAGGTATTTAATACCAGGTTCTAGAAGAATGATCATGAAGGCTGAGTGTGGTGATGCATACCTTTAATCTTACCATTCAGGAGACAGAGGCAGGCACATCTCTTGAGTTCAAGTCCAGCCTGAACTACATAGCAAGTTCCAGGCCAGCCAGAGCTACATAGTAAGACCCTGTTGTTTTTTTTTTTAAGAATAATTATGAACCCTAAACTAAGAGTGTACAAATTGATCACATACGTGAAGAGAAATTGCATTCTGCAGAAATAAAATATGGTACTTAACAACACATATTTCTTGGAATGTGTCAGTAGCAATCATGACGTTCCAACTTTATTTCAGCTTTTTTTTCAATGTTCCAACTCTGAATCATGGCAAATGCCTAGAGTTGGTTTTCAAGTGCTCTCTCTTATCCTTTCCATCCAAATAGAACTTTTACCCAACTTGACTCTTGAATTGATGAGAAAGAAACCAATTTTTCTCTATTTAATCCAGCATGTCCCATTCTTTAAGCAGCTTGCAGAACCCAAATCCTTACCCCGAAAAGATCTGTGGGTGCAGCTGAACCCTCTTCAGTGGTAAAAGGGGAAAGAACAGCCAGATGGCTGTGCTGGAGCGCCTTGCGTCCTTCTGGATCTACCCAGGGATGGATTTCTGATCAGTCGAATGCAACTGGACTCCTTTCAGGGCATTAAATGTAATTAGCTGTTAATCGTTATGGTTAAAGGACTTTGCTGAGTGGCTATCAAGACAGCATCTGGACAGCTCGTCATGCACTGGGGAAAACCTGGAATCCCTGTTCACAGAGGCCCATGCCTCTTCCAGACACTTAAATACTTGTCAAAATCTTTGTGTCCCACAGGAAACTTGTCACAGATGGTTGAAATTAAAGACAGAAATGCTCTTTTTGTGGGTCAAAATTTGGCTTCATACTCTTTGTGCTTCTTTATAATATTCAGATTTGACTGAGTATAAAAATATTGTTTTTCTATGTTTTAAACACATGTGCGTACACACACATACACACACACACACACACAATATATATATATATATATATATATATCTATATATAATATATATTTGAAGGTGGCTACAAACACGCAGAAAATTACATAGCTAATCTAAAGCCCCCAAAAGGGTACTTATTGGAATGAAGTTGGATCACTAGACAAACAGACTGAAAACATGACAGGTACCAAGTAAACTCTGAAGTGCTATTAATATCACAGCCAAGGAATTTCATACAGTTCCAAGTCACCATATTGCCTCCACTAGATTCAAAGTCCTGCAGACTCTTGTTGGCCATACCTATGTCACCATTTTATCATCTGCTTCCATAGGGCTGGGAGAAAAGGGATAATATCTTCTGCTTCTTCATCTGGAGGTGATCACTGCTTCCAAGTGAGGGCTCTCCAAAGTAAGATGGGAATTTGGTGAGAGACTTGGGACTGAACACCCTTGAAGCTACAGATCCGAAGTGATTTCACTGTAAATCAAGCCCCTTTGTGTGCTTTGTATATAAACTCACAAAGTTCATGTGTTATACCCAATCCCCAAATTCACATGCTGATGATATTTAAAGGTGAGAGGTAACTAAGATTACAAGGTATCATGAATGTATAGGCCTGTGGCTTTATAAGAAGAGATAGAGCAGAGGCCTCCTTATGGTCACGTCTCAACCTTGGCAATGGTATGACATGTTAAGGAGGCCCTCCCCAGATCCCAGGTCCTTGATATCAGACTTTTTAGCATCCAGAAACCGTGAGAAATACTTTTTTTTTTTTTTTTTTTTTTTTTTGGTCTTTTCAAGACAGGGTCTCCCTATAGCGCCAACGTGTCCTGGAATGCTCCACGTAGACCAGGCTGGCCTTGAACTCACAAAGATCCACCTGCCTCTCCCCAAGTGTAGGATAAAGGGTGCACCACCACACCCGGCTGAGAAATACATTTGCTTTTACAAATTACCCAACCGGAGATTGGCAAAGGGTACTAAGACAAATAAAAAACTTAGTTAACATTTGGAAAGACATTACCAATCAACTACTTATGAAATCTATATTCACATTATGTCAGGAAGGTATTATAGAAAAATTTTAAGAATTTTGAATAAGGTGATACATATTTTAAGTTGTGAGATCATCAACGTTACAAAAGGAAAAACAAAGTATGTTATTCTCAGGATAGAATACTGGTTTGTAATACATCATTTCCATGACCTGTAATTGTAACCTTAAAGTTTTGGGTTTTATTCATTTCCTTATTCCAAATGCATCTGCTAATTTGCTTATGTGACACTGTGGAAAGTTGGGAGAAGTGAGAAGGAAGTGAGAAAATTAGATACCCACTCGGCTCAGAAGGAAGATTCTGAGGAACTTGGCATTGTCCTGTCAGGAAAAGGTGCTGCTGACAGGACTCTGGTCCTAGTGGCTGGGACGAGAGTTCCTGTTGGCCATCTAGGAGCAAGAGGAGAAGCCACTACAAGGGATGTAGAAAAGAAATGGGGATTGGCGGGCTGGAGAGATGGCCTAGCGGTTAAGAGCGCCGACCGCTCTTACAGAGGACCCGGGTTCGATCCCCAGCACCCACATGGCGGCTGAGAACCGTCTGAACTCCAATTCCAGGAGAACTCCAGTTCCAGGGAATCCGAGACCCTCTTCGAACTCTGCGGGTTGCACGGACACGGTTGCGCAGACTTGCATGCAGACAGTACATTCATACACATACAGAAATAAATAAAATTAATAAAAAAATTTTTTTAATTAAAAAAAAAAAAAAGAAAGAAATGGGGATTGGTATCCAGAGTGAAGTGCCAAGTATGAGGCTCTGACAGGTTTCAGGAGCAGGAAAGTCAACAGACAGACCACAAGCCCCTCTTCCCCCTTCAGCCTCCTGATTTTTCCCTGCTCACTCATGATACCAGTGCCTCAGAAGCACCAGCCAGCAAAGAGAGGGCACAATTTTCAGAGTTCCAAACACAGGATCACAATCCTAGGGCTGGACAAAAGCCACTTCCTAGACAATAGCTAGGGGTCAGTGAACAAGAGAGGAATTAAAGACTAAAGCGATCTAGAGGGTAAAAGCAAAGTATAAGACTGCTTCCTCCCTGCCCCTCTTTAGATTCCATATTGTCTTAAGGTTAAGTTTTCATTTCTTCTGACTTCGATCTCAAAGACACTATCTGCTACGAGCTTCATAATTAATGTCTTTTTTTTTTTCTTACATACTCTGTAATGAATGAACCCCAGCTTCTGAATTGCTTTGCTGGTAGGAAAAGGAAAATCATTTATAGAAAAAGCCAATTTCAAATTACTTCTTCATCTTTATTTCCACCATAAGTTCTCATCTTCTTTTTCAGAGTATGAATATCCTTTTAATTTCCAGGGACATGACTGGCCTGATCTTTTATCAAAATTTAGGAGCCCCTCTAAGAAGCTATTGACCTCTAAATATTATTCTTGACTTTCTTCATCATGAACAAGTTACCACATGCAACAAGAAATACTGTTTTGTTTTTCAACCTATTTCTTTTGTTAAAATATTCTCTGAAAACCTTTCTCAGAATAGCATTAACCAATACAGACAAAAACAAATGTTGGTTTCTCCATTGATACCAGAATTTTAGGGTCAAATACTGAGATCTGAGAACCCCAATGAGCTAAGTTTGGACACTTATCCCAAATATGCCAATTAAAGAGATAACTAGCAGTGAAAAGCAGAGGAAGATTTAGTCAATGTGGCCACATTGAGAAGGGGAACAAGCAAAAGGGTCCAGTGACCCCCCTACTCAATCATCAGAGAAGAGATGGGGACTGACATGAAGTTAAGATAGAAATAGAGGTGCTGGAGAGATGGCCTAGCGGTTAAGAGCACTGACTACTCTTGCAGAGGACCGAGGTTCAATTCCCAGCACCCACATGGTGGCTAAGAACTGTCTTTAACTCCAGTTCCAGGGGAATCGGATGCTCTCTTCTGACTTCTGCGGCATTGCACGACACAAGTGCACCAACCTACGTGCAGACAGTACACTCATACACATAAAAAATAATAAATAAATTTTTAAAAGACAGAAATAGAGGCAATAGTATGATTAAGCCGTCTTGATCTAGAGTCCTGCTTGTCACTAAGTGACCCATTTTGCCCTGTGAGATGGCCCAGTACATTTTCAGAATTAAGCTCTTCCTTGAAGGTAAATTTCTCCTCTGGCTGGCACCAGGACTTTCCTTTCTCCATAATTACTGGGAAATTTTAATTTGAAGGAGTCACCGTTTCAACATTCTGATACCCAAAGAGAGGAGCTCAAGTGTCTCTCTTTAGACTATCTCCTCTCCCACACTGTAAGAATACCTCCTTACTCCAGCTCATCCCTGAGCAGTTTTGTCAATGAAGTAACGATGGATGTTTTTTTCCATACCTAAACACAATGCTGCATGACTCGCTTGGAAAACTCTTCTGACATTTCCACCCTGTAGCTCGGCCTTAAGCCATCTTGTCTTTATGGGCTATCAGATTCGCTCAGGGAACCCAGCAAGCAGCAGATCTAAGCACCTGCAGCTTAGTAGTTCACTATGTAGGAAATGTTCTTTCCTGACTCCAAATCTACTGAAGCAATTTCTCCCCCTCTGACTTTTACAGCTAGTGCCTACTTGGTCAGCCAAGCATGTCTGCAATGAAAGGAAAATGCCTTTGGGGAAGTGTCATGGACTGCTTAGAAGACATTGAGCAACACAGAAAAGAGCCTGGTTTGTCCCTCAATTTGAAAGATGTTTCTTTTACATTTCTCCTCAACTATTGAGTAATAAAAAAATTATTGCCCAGCTCAATAAATTAACAATGACAACTTAAAGGTATTGCATTAGATGTTCTAAACGAAACAGAGCTTAAAAGCTCAAATTTTCAGGGCTAGAGAGATAGTTCAGCAGTTATGAGGATTGGCTGTTTCTACAGTAGACCTATGACTCTGGTACCCACACTGAGGCTAACATCTGTCTGTGACTGCACTTCCAGGGGATCCAATGCCCTCTTTTGGCCTCCACAGGCATTGAATGACTTTGCTATAGTTACATATATGCAGACAATACACTTATACACATAAAATAAAAATAAATCAAACTTCAAATTCACATTTTCTTGACATACTTATAGAAAGGTCTTATGGTTACAGACAAGTATGCCAGTCGCCACTTATCAAAGAAGCTTCTTTTAGCCGGGCATGGTGACATGCACCTTTAATTCCAGCACTAAGGAGGTAGAGGTAGGTGGATCTCTGTGAGTTCAAGGCCAGACTGGTCTACAGAGCAAGCTCTAGGACAGCCGGTACTAAAAGGGACACCCTGCCTCAAAAAATACCAAAAAAAGGAAAAAAAAAAAAAACTAAGAAAAAGGAAGCTTCTTTTGCAACAGATGGAGATTATTACAGAGTTCTATGCTTCTTTATATCAACATTTTTACTTGCACATGGAGACATGGTGGTATGTGCCCTTTCTCCTTGATGTTGTGTGTGCTGTGTAATCGCTTTAGTGAGCAGAATGCTGTAGAGGTGACAAGTCAAAGATGGGGGTGTAGCTCAGTTGGCAGCTAATCCAGCATGAACTAATTCCCAGATTGATTCCCAGCACTGCATAAAACCAATCATGGTGATGCAGGCATGTAATCTCAGCACTGAGGAGGTGGAGACAAGACCATCAGCAGTTCAAGGTAACTGTCAGCTACATGTGGTAAGTTCCAGGCTAGCCTGGGCTATGCGAGACCTGCCTCAAATGAAAAACAGAAACCTGAAGACCTGACTACCTGCTTCTGGGCCTAGGTCCTATGAAACAGGCAGTTCTGACTATCTGTCCTTTGGGACACCTGCAGTTGAAAATGGCCAGTTCTGTGATGAGGGCCAAGCAGCCCATGGAGACACCTGCACAGCTATACAGAAAAGAACTGAAGTCTCATGGAGTTTCCGGACAACAGTCAGCACTAACTTGCAGTGCTATGAGTGTGCTCTCTTCTAAGTTGCATCCCCAAAGGAGCTTCATTCTTGACCTACAAAGTCAGGAGCAAAGTGAAGCTGCTCTTCTAAGGCACCAACTGTAAAAGCTTATGTCACCACATATGAGACTACATCCTCAAGATACCTTGAGGGTTGGATGAGCTCACTACAAGCTTCCTTTACTCTCTCCTCCAGCACACACACACACACACACACACACACACACACACACACACACGTCCCTTCTTTGAGTCATGTAAGCTCTGAAAGGTGGAGGAGAAGGAGAAATCACTGAACTACAGAAAAGAAAAGTATTTTACAGATAGAAAATTCTGAGTACCATTTCCTATTAATACCCTGATGGGAGTGTCCATCTCCAGAAGCAGAACCATTCCTCTGTACTTCTCTCTCATCCTCTTTCTATTTCTTCCTCAACATCTTCTGTGTGTCTCAATGCAATTCCCACTTCACTTCTAATTTTTATCTCAACAAATCCAGAGTGCAAGCTATGGCCTTATGAAGGGCAAATGAAAAGCAGGATGAAATGTCAGACTACCAAAAATATCCTTACCAAGTATGGCTCTTTTTTTTATCTCTGCTCACAGCTCCAGGCCCATTTCTTCAGCCACCTTGGTGAAAAGCAACAATATAAAATTGTAACCCATTAACAGAGTCTGTATTTCTTCCCTGAATCGTTTTTCTCCATCACATTTACTGTGGATCACATGCTACATATTTACCTATGTGTCTTGCTCACTTTCCTCCCCTTCCCAAGAATGTTAGTTCCCTGTGGATATGGGTTCTCTGTTTCTGCTTGCTAGTATATGTATTTCCTTCTAGAACAGAGCTAGGCCCATGTAGGATGTCTAGAAACACTCATTAAGTTGTTGCTAAATGTGTCTTTGTAGCTTCTCCTAAAAACACCTTATCATCATTGCTGTTATGTTTCCAAATTCCAAGGGCCTACTTTAAAATTTAACTTGAAGAACATGGCCTACTCTGAAATACATTCACTCTTTATTTAATGTTGGCAGCATCTTTTTTTTTTTTACATTTTAGCAATGTAAAAAGTTCTATAAATTAATGTGAAATAACAACAAATTTATCATTTTCTTCTTGAGTTTTCCTCAACTTTGGCTTTGGTGAGGCCAAACTGTTACTAATTCACTAAGGAAAAAAACCTTGACAGCTTCCTAATGAAAATATTTTTTACTTAAATGATTTAGGTGAACACAGTCTGGTAAACCTTTTCTCTGCTATTTGTTTTTTTAAAAAAATTAGTTATAATTTGTAAATGATGAAAATATCTAAGCCATTTAGACAAATAGATTTATCAACCAGTATTTATGTGTTTGTGTATCAGTTGCATTATGCATATGTATATATGTAGTTTAAATTATAAAATAAACACAGAATAATCTCAACATTTAGGTGGATACTAAAAATAACTAAATCAACATCTTGAGACTATTCAGTACCCTCATCTGCAATAACCCATTGATGTTAAGGAATTTTACAACCTTATTTGTATATACAATGCTGTATACTTTGCAAAATGCATTATCTTGAGATCCTCAGTAACAATGAAGCATTTTATCAGTTAGCTACTGCTCCATAACAAAGCAGCAAAAGACCTCAGCAGCTTAAAACCAATAAAGCCAAAATTGTTGATGTTTTCCCAAGTGTTGGTGCATTAGCTGAACAGTTCAACTGAATTCACCAGAGCTCTTCATGAAGCTGAGAGAAGAGATAAGTCACTACTAGCTTTGCTTACCTTAACTGGACTTTTTCAGGGGCCTTTAGCCTTTGCTGAACAAAGTAAGCTCCTGGCCTCTGTTCCACAAGCTTCATCACCTTGTCTGGGCATGTTCTCCTGAGGGAGCTTGAAGAGCAAGGAAAACAGCAGACACCTTTTCAAGTCTGGAATTCCTTCAGATTTGCTATTGTTTCATTGTCGAAAACAAATCACAAGACCAGAGTTTCAGTGTGAGGGCAGTGATGTTGCTTACAGGGGGTGACATTAATTATGGCCATTAGAGCAATCAAGATACCGTAAGTGTGGGATGTTATTTTAAAGATCAACAGATCAAGACTTGGGGACACTAATTTCCCTGAGGTGCATCAGTCACAGGAATGATCCAGAAACTTGGGTCTTCTAGTTCCAAACATATTTTTTTCATCTAATCATTTCTGATTGCTTGTTTCTATTCACAAATACTAAATTTATTGTCTCCAGAAAGAGAGTCATTTAAAATTACTATATTTTAATTCTAAAAACAAAAGTTGTAAACTCAATCAGATCATGTATCCTTTTGTGAATTCAATAAATGTAAATCCAAGTGAAACAGTATCTCTATATGTAAGAAGTGAATTCACACTAATCTCCATTGGTTTTAATTATCAAATTGCTACTAACCTTTGAAAGTACATCGCTTTTCCCTCCAGATCAACTGCCATCTCCTTCAAGGCAGAAACTCCATGTTTTGTGTCTTTGTATTCTTGAAAGCCTGACACAGAACTGTACTAAGAGATGTACTACTGATTGATAGAACATGATGCCAGTTTGATAAAGTTTCCAGCCAATAAATGAAAACTAAAATCGACCTTGAATTAAATAAAAGGTAAGAGATGTACTTACACAGGAAAAGAGCATAGAAATTTGTTTATTTGTCATATCCAAAATGTTAATACCAACTGATTTATATGAATGTCTCCCTTACATTTATTTGCTCTGACTCAGAGTTTCAAATCAACTGAGGTGAAGTGCCAAGAACTAATCAGTGAATTAATTTTTTATTCAGTGTAATAAGCACCATAAATGTTGGGTTCAATAAGGCACTTTCTTTTCCTTCACAAAATAGAACCAAATGTTCTTTACTTACTTAAGAAATAGCTGCATCAATGTTACCCTCTATAGCTTTCTCACTGAGTAACATTATCAGGCCTGAAAGAAGAGAAAATTTGAAGAAATGTCAAATATTTTTATTTATGGCTAGGTCACACTGCCCCTTTAACTGTATCTGAGTTACCACCAGGAAACAGAGTAAGGCAATATCATCATTTACCATGAAAACCATGAATTTGCCATGCTATTTTGTGGTGTGCATTTTAAAGGAAAAATATCAAATGCTATGCATTGCTTACTTCCCATGACAAGACTCTCAAAGTGAAGAGTAATGGGAAAACTTCACAGTGACCAAAGATACTGTCATCGATTTCCACATTTCAGGGGAAGCAGATTCTGTCTTTCATGTTTAGTCTTTGGTTGAAACACCTCACAGCCATGTCACTACACACTGGTTTGTCCAACTCCTTCAAAAGGAGACCTTGTTCTCCTCACACATAAGCCTCTCCAAGGGATCCAATTCATAATCAAGGTGAACGTCACCATTAAAACAACAATTAAGTGACTAAAAATGTGAAGAATGGCTTTCATCAGTTCCATATAGACATATTTCTGAAATGTTGCAATAATGTGCACAAAGAATGTTATTTGCTTTTGGCTTAGAATGGCACTGGCTGAACTATTACAGATATGCAAATATTGATTGACAGTGACAGATCAACCCAACTGCTTACACAATTTTTTATGAGTGACTTCAGTGGCAAATTTTTCAACAATAGGGCAAACATACTAAGGAATTTTGAGTTCAGAGTTAGCTTCAATCAAAGCCAATTGCTGAAAACAAACAGTATAATAATTACTAAGGATAATTTCTTTTGCTTTGCATTTCAAAAATAAGTCTGGCACTTTCTACAGCACTCTCATGAAACACCCTTTGAAAATTTGTCCCAGTGTGGGAAATCATGGGCAAAATCACACATCTGTAATGATAGGAACGTATGTATATGGAAATTATGTGTCTAAAAGAAATAAGATTTTCTCTAATATTTTAAATGTATAATGCAAAACTCTATTTTTAAGCTACATCATGGTAATGATGCTGAGGTTGACACCATTGCAAAAGCATTGGGAGAAAAGGATTATAACCAGCATGGCTTACTAAAATGTTCTGAGGCTGAAAGTTAGAGAAAATGGATGCCAACAAGCCTTGGGAAAGCCATCATAAACTCTGCCCATGGCTTTTGCTCCAGCACGCTGAGTGGGTGGATTACACAATTTTGCCAATATGATGCCATTGGGATTCATTGACCTTTTCTCTATGGGTTTTGGAAAACTATAAAGCCAACCTCGTCATTAACTTGTCTTCTCTTCATCATGCATTAATTTCTTCTCCTTGCTAATTCTCATAAGTTATTTAATACCAAGGAATAACATCTACTATTTGACTCACAATGGGAATTTAAATCTCTGGCCTTCATTTGAACTGCAATAGGAAGAGAACATTTTATGCTCCAAGTGCTATTATACAATTATTGTGATTCTTTTATGAAGTCACAGTCCTTATAAAGATAATTCACCCTTATTAATAATAAAATATTAAAATATCCTTAAGTGATATTTTATTGCTTGAGATTATATTTAAAAAGTTGTAACCTCACAAATTGTTAATGAATAATATAGATTGGTTCAAGCCTAACAATGAAATTTCATAGGCTGATTAAGAGTTAGGAAAAATGTCTAATATTTCATTTCACTATAGATTCTATCACTAAAGCAATTTGGTCCTAAGAAATAAGCAGCTTAGACTTGAAATGTCAATATTACATTTTTAAAATTTATTTCTGTATGTGTATGAATGTACTGTCTGCATGTAGGTTTGTGCACCCATGTCGTGCAATGCCGCGGAGGTCGGAAGAGGGTGTCAGATTCCCCTGGAACTGGAGTTCTCCTGGAATTGGAGTTTCAGACGGTTCTACACCGCCATGTGGGTGCTGGGGATCGAACCCGGGTCCTCTGTAAGAGCAGTCGGCGCTCTTAACCGCTAGGCCATCTCTCCAGCCCCAATATTACATATTTTTAATGTATTGAGAAGACAGAAAATGAAGTCAGCATGAAATTACAAACGTGTCATTATGGTTCATAGATATTAAAAGATAGATTAAAAATGTATCCCATGTTTTTAGATGCAGGAATTCAAAGTGGGGGTGGGTCCCCTACTGTCCTAGTCAAAACAATAGTCATTACACTTAAAATTTAGGTCCAGAAGTTGGAAAAAAAAGGAAGGAACAATAATAAATCAACACATGGAAAAGAATATGCATGATGGCCTACATCTGAAAAAATAAGAAACCAATTGAGTTACCAACAGTTTTCCAGAGACACAGAACCAGCTGGATATATACAGATATGTAAGAGAAGAGCTATTATAGGGACTAACCCACGAGATTATAGGGAATACCCCCACCAATGCTGTCTGTTGACTAAAAGACCAAGGAAACAGATACTTAATTCAGTCTAGTCTGTAGCTTGAGAAAAAGAGCAGAAAGTCCCGTTCCCAGGGTCCAAAGACCCAAGAATGTGATGTGCTGTCCAAGAGCAAGAAAAGATGGATGTCCCAGTTCATCAAGTGAGAACAACTGTCCTTTCATTCTTTCGATCTGGACCCTCAGCTGGTTGATGAGTTGCATCAGTGAGGCAAACCTTACTTACAGTCTACTAGTGCAAATGTTGAACTCAGAAGTGTCACGTATTTATTTTCCTGACAGGCCTACCACTCTATCACTGCCATACATCTACGTGAGTAGTCTTCCATTGCTGCTTTCTGTCCAGGACCCCCACGTCTCACACCCCTAACACATACTGCCAAGAGCCAACTCTGGATTCCACAGAGTTTGAATTTGGACTCAGTGACCAACCATACACAAATACTGGAAAACCATGCACAAATACTGGAATAGAGGGATAGACTTGCTGAGACCATACATGCTAGCCAAGTATGGTGATGCATGCCTTTAATCCCAGAACCCAGAAGGGAGAGGGAGGAATATCCCAAATTTGACCATTATTTTGAAAAAGAAATACAATGGTTGCAAGATGGTATTATCTGAGAGGAGTCAGGTAGTCAGCCTCATTCCACAATTCATCTGGGAATGGAATCATAGATAACACAACATAAGCTAGACAGCCAACTCTACTTTTATTTAGAATTTTAAAACCAACTTCTCTTCTTATTTTTGCAGACAACCAAGAATTCCTTACTGCTTGATCGATCTTTTTCCCTGATAAACACCGAAAACTTTTTTACTCTTGAAAAAATATTCAATCTCTTTTTAGTATATGTCTTTTTAAATGTCTTCAGCTCTTTAAACCATTTTACAGTTTGTGCCTTGCATAAATGCTCTGGGTCAAGGAGGCACAAGGACAAAAACTCCAGTCTTCAATCTCAGGTTGTGAATGAGTGTGTAGAGGGTAGAGATTCATTTGGGGGTGCCTCCCTTAATTGCTTTCTCACCTTGTTTTATTCTTTTATTTTCTTTTATTTATTTTGAGACAGGGTCTCTCCCTGAATCTGGAGCATGCCATTGCAGCTAGCCTGGCTGGCTAGTAACCCCCCAGGATCTTCCTGTTTCCAATTTCCAGCACAGGGGTGACAAGCACACATCTCCATGCCAGGCATTTTATGTGGATGCTGGAAATTCAAAATCATGTCCTTTTGCTTGCACGGCCAGCCTTCACCCACACAGCCATCTTCCCGACCACTTCATTCAACTTTTCAAGTCAGGTAACCTGGGAAGAGACTGTCTCCAGCTGAAAGCAGCCGAGCCTGACTCAAATATACCAGCAGGCAACCACTGAGCTAAGTTTACAGTGAGCAAGCTGCCCTCACCAGGATCTGTCTGTAGACAGCCCTCAGCTCCCTTGACATTGTGATTTTCATCACGAGAATTCAGACAACACACACAGTGGGGTGTGGAAATGGATCAATGTTCAAAGTGGCTGCCACAAAAGCATGAAGACCAGATTCAAATCCCTAGGACCTCTACAAACGTCAGGTGGTTGTGGCTTCCCACCTATAATCCCAGAAGGCAAAGACAGGATCCCCAGCAAGCTGACTGGCTAGACCAACCAAATTTGTGAACTCCAAGTCCTATCTCAATTAATATGGTAGAAAGTCACTCATAATGTTTCCCAATTTCAACCCTGAGCCTACATCTACACACACACACACACACACACACACACACACACACATGCACACACACATTCATGCATACACACACATCTACATGTACCCATGCATGCAAATATTGATAAATATACATACATATGAGGAAAGAAAAGGACACACAGTCTAGTGTAGTCAGTCAAAGAGGAGAAGAGAGCACATTTCCCAGATGAGAGCAGACAATGTCCACAGAGACAATTGCATTGAATCTACATTTTACACATGTTTTATATGATCTCTAATTCTCTATAACAGACAAGTTTTTTTCCTAAGAGGCATTTTCTTTTCCAGGTGACTGACAAGCCCACTTGTATTGGCTCTTATAGGAAGGGACAATGACATGTCCTTATTCCTTATCAGAAAGCCTAAGCTTGATAGTAACATTATAAGGTTTGATATGACTACAACAAGGGCAAGAGACATGATTTGAATCCTATGGTGAAGTGGGTGGTAAGCTGTTAGATTGGAAAGCAACAGACAAATTCACTTTGTATGCCAAGTAGGGAGACTAGCTGGATACAAGAGAACAGCAGGCTAGGCAGTAGCTACTGCCTATGACACAGAGCCATAAACACAAGGGTCTCAATTTTGAAGGATTTTCAAAATTTTTTTTTAATTTTTATGAACATTATCCATAAGTATGATCTGGGAACTATTTCCATCCTTCCCAGTACCCCTCCAACTCCCTTACAATTTCTTCTCTTCTTTATTGGTTATTACCATTAAGGTTAGGGTAAATTTCTTTATGTGTTGTTTCCAGATTCCTGATGTGTAATTCATGCCATGTGCAAGATCGGCAGAGGCAACTAGTCAGTTTATAGTTACGAAGGTTATTGTGAGGTGCTGTGCAGGTAATTTGCAGTTATGAAGACTCGGCCAAGCAAATCGGGACCCGGAAAATAAAGGCAGGCCTGGATGATCAAAATCCATTTCTGGTCAAAGGCTCTGGTCACAGAGTACCAGCGGCAGCTCTGTGCTGTTTGATTATCACCTTCCAAGGCTAGCAGTTTGGGATCCCTGAACCAAGCTTGTGAAAATTCCTTTGTGGGGACATGCTCCAACTCCTCTGCAAGATCCCTTTCTTCTGACAATAATCAGAGGTCTGTGGTTTCAACTCCCACTTTTACAAGCTGCTCACTGTAAGGACGGAGTCCATCTACAATATCCTCTAATCCTGCTAACACTTCACCAGTTACTTAATACTAACATCTGATCTATTCTAACCTCCTACCTAAACCAGTATTTTCTTTCTTCTCTCATTTTTACCCTACAGCCAAAGTCCTTTTCTTTTCACGGCTCACTGCCTCATCCGTCATTCTCTGGAATCCTGCTGACTTGTTCCTTAGGATCTGGCTTTACCTAGAAATTTCTTGTTTGAGCATTGACCATCAGATATGCAAATCTCACTATTACTGCATCTGCCTTACCAGCTACTTCCATAGTAACATGACTTATTAACAGTAGCCCTTGTAACGGTGGAGTTCTACCTTGCTTTCACTGAAGGCAGCCCACGTAGCAGGCACAAGACTGCAGCTTGAAGTCAGGAACAAGTGGTGGTGATTTCAGGCAGGGACAGCTGCAGTGTCCATGTGGGTGTGCGTTTCCAGAATGCAATGCTGCTCCGTGGACATTAGAAAACTTGAAAATGGCACATCTCCAGAGACACCCCCAGAATATTTGCTACAATGCTTAAAGTAAGAATGGAAAACTAATGAGGCTGGAGAGATAGCCTAGCGGTTAAGAGCGCCGACTGCTCTTGCAGAGGACCCGGGTTTGATCGCCAGGACCCACATGGCGGCTGAGAACCGTCTGTAACTCCAGTTCCAGGAGAACTCCAGTTCCAGGGGAATCTGAGACCCTCTTCTGACCCCCGCGGCATTGCACGACATGGGTGCACAAACCTACAAGCAGACAATACATTCATACACATAGAAAATAAATAAATAAAAATTAAAAAAAAAAAAAGAATGGAAAACTAACGAGTGAGCAAAGATGCTGGGATGAAGTGACTTCCTCAGGCCTTGCCTGACCACCAGTCATGATGTAGTAGAAATAACTCTGGCTCTGTTGTTATGGCAGTGAAATATCTATCAATAAATCTATCGTGATGTGGTTGTTTACATTCCCATGTAGAAGGAGATGGAGGCACAGGACCCTCATCTGGGATTCCAGACACTGCTCCTTCCTGCCTTCAGCTGCACATGCTTTTGAGGGGTACTAGAGTATAGAGGAAACAGAAACTTAACTGAACTACAGATTCCATGATGCAACATCTTGCTCATTGCCCATTAGAGGGAGGGGCTTTTCAATGACGTCACTGTGTGAGGATCAGCAGCTCTCCTGTGAGAAGGGCCTCACCTACCCGTGCTTCTGTAAGCGCAATCAACTCATTGGCTCAGCGAGCTCAGCTGGGTGGAATCACCTTTTTGGTTTGTTGTTAGTGCCCCCATGGGGCTGTTCATGTCTCCCAGAGAAAAAGATAAACAGAACATAAATCTAAAAAAAAAAATGGGTGCTACATGTGGGAATCCAGTTAATCGTTTACATGGATTTAACCTAGAACTCATCATTTATGGTTTTATATAAAGATAATATAAAGTACAGGGCATGGTGGCGCATGCTTTTAATCCTAGCACTTGGGAGGCAGAGGCAGGAGGATCTTTGTGAGTTCAAGGCCAGCCTGGTCTATAGAGTGAGTTCCAGGACAGCTGGGGCTACAAGGAAACCCTGTCTCGAAAAGACCAAAAAAAAAAAAAAAAAAAGATAATATAAAGTATGTAGTGAAACATCTTAAAACACAGAAACATTTACTTAGAAAACATACACAATTATAACCAGTAAGAAAAGTTGATGCTGTGTATGTATCAATTGCTAGAATCTGGACCACTGGATTCCTGTTTGAAATGTTTAAAAGTATGATATATTTATGAAAAGTAGACATACTGGCCCAATAAAGACAGGGATGGGACTGCTATTCAGTTAGTCAGTGAATGGAGGTGATTAACCTATAGATTCAATAGTGAGCCAATATCCGCCCTCTAGTAAGACCATGTTTGTTGTCTTAATTTAGTCTTACCTTAATTTAGGAGAGGCATTCCCTAAAATTAAAATATATATATATAAGCATCTATTTTCATTAGATGAGGCTTCTGATTAAATGTTATCAACTTTGCCTACAGGGAAAGAATATGCTGATCTGCTGATCGGAGTAATTCAGTCCTGGCCATAGTTATATTTTTCATTACAAGTGAGTAAATTGATATTCTAGTTTATACATCTCTCTCTGTTCATTGAAATGAAGCAATTTCCCTGGGCCTAATTATCTGAGACTTGTGATAAGACCAAATTCCTAACCTTGCAAGGATGAGAACTAGACCCTGAAATACAGTGACTCAATTACTGGTTATATCCCTAAATGGCTTTTGTAATCTGCAGCCAGGATCCTGAGGGACCACTCCAGGGTCATAAAGCTAGAAAAAAAATAACACACCTGCTTTCTGAATTTCACTTGTTTGCATTCATAATTTCTATGTACTTACTAAAATATATTTACCATATTAACAATTAGAAAGCACAAATAATTAGTAAGCAGTGAAGAGTGTAAGTAAAAACCTAATTTATGCACATGCAAATTTTAAGTTAAAGGCCAAGTATTTCCATGGTTGAGGATGGTA
This sequence comes from Rhizomys pruinosus, assembly GCA_009823505.1. Lineage (NCBI taxonomy): Eukaryota > Metazoa > Chordata > Mammalia > Rodentia > Spalacidae > Rhizomys > Rhizomys pruinosus. The sequence goes on along the minus strand of VZQC01009272.1, from coordinate 325,090 downwards.
TTTAATAAAATAGGAAGGGACACGAAGTCAATACTTTTTTATTTTTTTATTTTTTGGTCTTTTTGAGACAGGGTCTCCCTGTAGCTTCAGCTGTCCTGGAACTCACTCTGTAGACCAGGCTGGCCTTGAACTCGCAAAAATCTGCCTGCCTCTGCCTCCCAAGTGCTAGGATTAAAGGTGTGCCCAGTTTCTTTTTTTTTTGGTCACAGTCAATACTTTTTATATCATATGCAAAATGTTTTCTATTACTCAACGTGGACTTCATTTTTATTTAATCAAAAATGATCCCAGCATGGAAGATCTTGTTGCACCACTGTAGATGAAGCATAGAGCACCATAGATTAAAAGTAGCCACAGTATGACTTTTTCGAAGTTTGCATCAAAGGAAAATTAACCACCTTAATTTCTGATTTAGAAACTAATAAGTAAAGAATTGATGAGAACTACACTTAACACCTTATAGTCAGGAAAATTATACCTAATGACTGGGTATTCTCTGCAATTAGTACAATAATAAAAATCTAATATCCACCTTCCCCCTTTAAAAATGCCAGGTAGATCAGAACATCTTATATTCAGAGGCCGAATAAGTAGATGGCTGTATTATACAATTCAGTCTTCGCATAGACCATTGGGCAAAATACGTGTAATATTCTGTTCAGGGAATTTGCCTGTTCAACTGTAAAGAGCCATTAGACAGGGCTGCCTAATCATTTTCAGATAGACAGACACAGTCTATTACAGAGGAGAACAATCAAAGACTAGTATTTTCCTTCTTCTGTGTTTCACTGGAGACATCCTATGATGTTCCTGTGTTCTTGGATATGAAATAAAAATAATTCAACCAAATGAATAGTGACTGTCTGACTGTCTAAGATTTTCTAATATCTTAAAGCCAAAAATATTTACAGTTATTTAAAAACATAACTGTAGGACACTAGAAACAAAACCCATACTGGAAAGACATTCTCAATTCATAGTTCTTCCCCAAATATGATTCTTTGCTAAACATTATCTCCTAGAGCCATCCAAGTTTTCAGAATGTGTTCAAAAGTGACCATGATACAAACTGTCTTCACTGGCATCTTCAAGAACACCCTCATTATCTTAACTTGTTTAGAAACTCAAAAGTTCTAACAGACATGACTCTTTCAAACAGTTAATATTTCTTATTTTCATATATATGTGTTCATATATGATAATTTTTTTACATTTCTTTTTAAAATATTTTATTATTTTTATTTTATGTGTATGAATGTATTGCCTGTATGTATGTAAGTGCACCCATGCCATGCAATGCCTGCATAGGTCAGAAGAAGGCATCAAATTCCCCTGGAACTAGAATTATGGATTGTTGTCAGCTATCATGTTGCTGCTGGGAGTCAAACCCAGGTCCTCTGCAAGAGCAGCCAGTCCTTTTAACTGTTGAGCCATCTCTCCAGCCCCTCTTTAAATTTCTTTAAATTTTCTTTAAATTTAAATAATTTTAAAAGCATTCTGGGGGCTGGAGAGATGGCCTAGCGGTTAAGAGCGCCGACTGCTCTTACAGAGGACCTGGGTTCGATCCCCAGCACCCACATGGCGGCCGAGAGCCGTCTGAAACTCCAATTCCAGGAGAACTCCAGCTCCAGGGGAATCCGAGACCCTCTTCTGACCGCCGCGGCATTGCACGACACGGGTGCACAGACTTGCATGCAGGCAGTACATTCACACACATACAGAACTAAATAAAATTAAAATTAATTTTTAAAAAAAAAATTTAAAAAAAAAAAAATTCTGTAAAATATCTTCCATAACATATTTCTCATCTAGCAATGTATCTTGAGCATTCAAATATGTCATTAGACATTATTATTTAATTTAATTATAATTCTTGTGTAACGTTTTTATATAGTTCTTCTAAATAGATGTTTGTCTTAATATAATTTATATATTCATAATAATGGCTTGATGAATATCCCTGACCATAAGTTCTGTAGCAGATCCCTCCCTCTAAGTGTCCTAAGAATATATTCCTTTTTTTTTTTTTTTAGAATATATTCCTAAAGGAAAAATTGTGCAGGCAAAAGTTATGAGGATTTTAAAGTTTCTATAAAAAAACAGTAATGAGGGCTGGAGAGATGTCTCAGTGGTTAAGAGCACTGACTGCTCTTGCAGAGGACCCAGGTTCAATTCCCAGCACCCACATGGTGGCTAAGAACCATCTTAGGCCAGATGTGGTGGTGCATGCCTTTAATCCCAGCACTTCGGAGGCAGAGGCAGGTGGATCTCTGTGGGTTCAAGGCCAGCCTGGTCTTCATAGTGAGTCCAGGCCAGCTATAAAGGGAGACCCTGTCTCAAAAAGACCAAAAATAAAAAAAAAAAAAGAAAAGAAAACGAAAAAAAAACAGTATTGAAAAACTTTTCTCGAGAAAAGTCATAATTACAACCTTATGGTATAACACCATTGTTTAAATCACTGGAAATTTGAAAGCTTCTAAACTGACAAATGCTGCTGTTCATTATACTTTGATAACTGTGGGGGTTGAATATGTTTTTCCTGGTTTATTGGCTAGTTTCATTCTTGTGAGTTATTTGCTCCTATTCTTAACATATATTTCTATTAGTGTATTTGTCTTTCGTGTATTGATTGCATAGCACTTGTTTTATGTTATGGATATTAAACTCTGTCTTCCATGAAATGCTACAGATACATCATTTTGCCATTTGCCCTTTAATAAGTATGTATTTGGAAATATGCTTGGATATTTTTAGTGAGTTAAAAGCAGTATTATTTACTTACATTTATTTTAATTCCAAAATATTGTCAATTATTTGAATATAATAAATCTACTAATTCAAAAAGTTAAAGACCCTTCCATTCCATGGATATACCTTGGATAATTATTTTCTTTTTCTATTGCTTCTTAGCCTTTTGGCTAAGATTAAGTGTACATTTTCTTTTTCTGTCAGATACACCAACATATTATATGCTCTAAACTTGTGCTTTTTTGGGTCTATCTAATGACCTTCAAGACAATAACACACTATTATCTTGACATCTATATAAGAGTTTTTCTGAAGTTATTTTTGTTAGTAGTAATTTTTGTCATTTGTTGTTTTTAATTCTATCTAATACTTACTGAGAATGTTTTTTTTTTCAGATTTTCCTATGCAGATATTTAGATATTTATGAAAATTAGAAAATTTTTTCTCACTTCAGATTTTTAGCTCATTAAAGTCAAATAAAATGTTCTTACAATTCTTGTCTGGAAAATCAACTGATGCATTTGTATCCTAATTAGGGCCAATTTTTTCAGATATCTAAGGAAATTGAAAAAGAAAATATATTCTCTGTACTCAGCATTTTTTTCTGTTTTTAAGGTTGGGGAGAGGGCTCAGGTTGGTAAAGTGTTTCTGAACAGCAAGAGAACCTGAGTTCAATCCTCAACACCCAGAAGAAAGCTGGGCATGGCAGCATATACCCTTAACCCCAACTTTATGAAGACAAAAGGACCCCTGGGGCTTGCTGATCAGCTAGTGGAGCCAAAACATGGAACTCCAGGTTTAGTGAGAGACCCTGTCTCAAAAACTAAGGTGGAGAGTAAATGGAAAAGACACCCAGTATCTACCTCCAACCTCTACACGCACACGTGCACCTGAATGAACACAGACTAGTATATACCACACATGAAAACGTTTGCTGTTTATTACATTGTTCCACAACATTTTTTCTTTACTATTTTTCAGATGATTACTTGTTTCAGATATTTCTTTCCTTCCGTAAATTATTGTTGAACTCTTCTTTTTTTTGGGGGGGGGTCTTTTCTAGACAGGGTCTCCCTGTAGCCCCAGCTGTCCTGGAACTCACTCTAGACCAGGCTGGCCTTGAACTCACAAAGATCCTCCTGCCTCTGCCTTCCGAGTGCTAGGATTAAAGGCGTGTTGAACTCTTTAATGCACTGGATTCACTGTGAGCAAGAAATACGCAGCCCCTATCTTCAAACACATAAAACCTGGAAATAGTGAAGCAAGTTCAATAACTTATGTATTTCTTTCTATTTGAACTTTATTCACTCTCCTCGTCACCCATTGGCTCCAATTGTTTTAATAGTTTCTTCCCCTCTTTGTTTAGGTAGTTTTTCCAGTTTACTGTCTTATCATTGATGGCATGCTCTTCATATTGTCCTTTTTGCTTTTCTGTAATGGATATAAAAATAAAACAACCTTTATTTCTTAATCTCTATTTTTTCCAAGAGACTTTCCATTTGTGAATCTCTATTCATGACTCATTACCCCCATCTCTCCCCTCTCTAATGAATTCAGGGTTATGAATCATTTGTGTCCCACAGAAAAATCTCTGATAAATGAACCTTCCCCCAGAGTCTTCAGGATGTTATTTACTTTCTTCTGTTCTTATTTACTCATTTTTTACTTTCTTCTGTTCTTATTTACTCATTTATTTCAGTCATATTCAAACAAAATATTAATGAACTTAATTCTTTTTCCTGTTATTTTTATTTATTTTTAACATATTTTATTAATTCTTTGATAAATCATGTATGCATACAATGTATTTATAATTATGTTTGAGAATTTCATACATGAACACTGTATTTGCATCATTTCCATCTTCCCCTCTCCTCTGTTCAGCTTCTCCCATGTCAGCTTCACACCCTCTCAGTTTTATGACCTCTTCTTACTCTTATTACATATGTAAATATATGCACATATTATATATACATATATATAGTGTTCGTATATACGTGTGTTTATAGCTGACCACTGGAGTTGGATAATCTATCAAGGAGTTGACCCTGGAAAGAAACTGATACTCTATCAGCAGCCACAGATTGCCTATAACTCTATTCAGAGGTGAGGCCTTTGTGAAATCCCCTCAGCTGCTTTTGCATGTCCATTCATGTTGTCATTATGTAGGTCTTTATGGCAACAACATGGTTGAAATTTTATGGTCACAGCTTCCCTGCCATGTCTAAAAGATATTACCTAGCAACAGATGTTCTGGTTCTCTGACTCTTACAATCTTCCCACCCCTCTTCTGAGACGTTTCCTGAGCCTTAGGTATAGGGTTTGACTTGGAGATGTATCAGTTGGGGCTGAGCATCCCATGGTCACTTATTCTCTGAATTTTAACCATGTGCATCTCTGTAATAATCTTCATCTGTTGGTGCTGGACAGATGGCCTAGCAGTTAAGAGCACTGACTGCTCTTTCAAAGTCCCGGGTTCGATCCCCAGCACCCACATGGCAGCTGAAAACCATCTTTAACTCCAGTTCCAAGGGACTCCGAAACCCTCTTCTGACCTCCGCGGCATTGCACGACACAGGTGCACAAACCTACATGCAGACAGTATATTCATACACATAAAAAATAAATTTTAAAAAATTTAAAAAATATAATCTTTATCTGTTGTCAAAAGAAACTTATTTGATGAGCGATTAGAGCTGTACTTACCAGGCTGGGCCAGTGCAGGAGCATACAATGTATTTTGATCATATTTATCCCTACCTTCTCCCCCAACTTCCCCTGGATTCACCCCTTCCTGTCTTCATGTCCTCTTTTTATATATATATGTGCTTAAAAATGTAGAACACTTCACAAATTTGCATGTCACCCTTGCTCAAAAGCCATGCTGACCTCTGCATTGTTCCAATTTTAATGTATTTCCTGCAAAAGTAGCACTGAAGTACAAATGTTTTTTTAATTATTTATTTTTAATTTTTTATTTAATGTCTATAAATATATTGCCTGCATGTATGTAAGTGCAGCCATATCATGCAATGCCCTTGGAGACCAGAAGAGAGCACAGGATGCCCTGGAACTAGAATTATGGATGGCTATTAGCTGTCATGAACGTGCTGGGAACTAAAGACTAACTAGGGGTTTTAAGTGCTAAGCCATCTCTCTAGTCCCTGAAGTCCAGTTCTTTTTTTCTTTTTCTTTTTTTTCCTCCTCATTAGTCATTTAACATAAATGCTGACAGGAAGCAGATAAAGACCTTGTAGACACTTTCATATATTTACAATTCAAAAGGTGAATCACCTCCTTCGACTTGTTAAAATGAATCCTTTTATCTGCAACTCATAATAGGAGTAACAAGAGGCTGAGTCAGTTTCCAAGGTAATAAAGGAAATAGCATTTTAACAAAATGTGGCATCTTTAATATAAACAACATGCACACAAATAGGGCCCTGATCCTCTAAAAAATCTGCAACAGGTGTGACATGCTCATCCAAACTGAGAGAGTTCTGCAACCCTAAACATATTAATATCGACTTGTTTTTTTCCCTCACCTCATTTGCTTTGAAGGCTATTTAAAAACTGGAAATATTTGGCAGATTAAAAAAGAGAGAAAAGGTTTAATTTCAAGCAGGGCTTTTTTTTTTTCCTATTCCAAAAGAGCTTTCAGAAGATACTGTCTTCAAATACAATTTCGCAGTTCTCTAGATGCTAAGGAATTATTCACAGCTTATGAAATCTCAACCCATCATATGTCTTCAACTGGAAACATTTGGAAAAGTAAAATTTCAAAAAAGTCATCAATTTAAAAATCAGCTGCTACTATTTTTTTTCCGGGGAGGGGGAGTACAAACTCTTCCTGTAACCCCAGATGACCTGGAATTCATAATATAGACCAGGCTGGCCACCATTTCACAAAGACCCACCCGGCTCTGCCTTCTGAGTGATGAAATTAAAAGGGTGTGCCACAACACCCAAACGAACCTGTAACATCCAGAAAGTTTGTATTATTTTTCTGTAAATTGGAACAATTCTCATGCAAAACAATCAAATTCACAATTCTAAATCCATATATGTGTACAATATGTATATGTGTATATGTATTATACATATATATGAGAAAAATTGATATGTAGCACACCTGCAAGCTTCAATTCTCACTTATCATAACTGCGCTATCTGGAATATAGTGAGGGACATCGAGATAAGATTTAGCCAGGCTTGGCTTTGTAGCAATAGCTTCAAGAATACTCACTGATTCCTGTTTTAATACAAATCAAACATAGTTGAAGAGAAGCAGTCTGCATTGAAGTTTTGCTCAGTTTACATTAAAGTCACCATATCTCTTCGTAACTTCAGACTTGAGCCAGTGTTTACAGTTATGTGCATACCATATACGGCTCTTTAGTGCTGCTATAAACATGAAAGCACAAATATTGCCTGGGGACCCTGCTTTCATTTTTTTTCTGGATACACAACCAGAAATGGGATTACTACATCATATGACAGGTGCATCTCTAATTTTCTGAGGAAAATCCAGACATTTTTCCCATATTAGCTGTACCATTTCGCAATCTTGCCATCCATGTAGTAGGCTCTCAGTTTCTCCTCGCATCCCCAACAACATTTTATATTCCCTGGGGGTATGGTAGTATCCATTGAAATGGCTTTAAGGTGTTTTCTCATTTAGCATTGGTTTGCTTCTCTCTGGTGACAGCTGATGTTGGTAGCTTTCATTTGGCTGTTGATTATATATTGAGAGAAATGATGCATTTTTAACCATGGCTTGAGTTTTATTGGAATTGTAAAAAGTCTTTATATTTTGTGCATATTAATCCCTTATCATATATAGAATTTAAATTATTTCCTCCCTTGAGGTGTTTGCGTGAGCTTTTGTGGCATGTGTCATTTGATAGATGGGAGTTTGTAATTTGATGTGATCCCATTTGTGGTTCTGCTTCTTTGCCAGTGATGACCTCGGCAGCAGTGCACCCAGGCAGGTTCATGTTTCTACACCCTTAGTATTACTCTGTGTTAGAAGGTTTCAAGAGCCTTTCTTCTACTTATTCATGGAATATATAGTCATAAGCTATTGTTCTATCCATGAGTAGCTGTTGTCTAATCACCACTGTCCTCCTTCTTCTCTGCCCTTTCCAGCCTCTAATTAATCGTCTACTTCATGGAACATCCTGTCCCCCAGTGTCCTCCACTGTGCTCCAAATAATAGTGCCCTTCTATGTATGTACATATACCCTTGTTCTCCATTCACCCACTGATGGTTGTGTTAATAGACTTTCCACAGCTGTGACAAAGTACCTGAGATAACCAACTTAAAGAAACGTTTATTCTGGCTCATGGCTTCTATAAGTTCCAGTCCTTGCTTCCTTGGCCCCAGTGCTTTGAGCTTGTGACAATACAGCACATCACAACAGAAGTGTGTATGTACCAGAAGAGGTTTGTTTACCCCATAGAAACTAGGAAACAGAAAGGAAGGAACCAGGGTCTCTAGGTGCCCTTCAAGGCTGCATTCTCAATTACCTGTTTCCCACCAGGCCCACCTCCCACAGATTGCATTGCCTTTGAAAGGCTCCAAAGCTGGGAACCTCACTTTCAGCATACAGGCCTTTGGAAGACATTCAAGATCAAAACTAGGGGCTGGAGACATGGCCTAGTGGTTAAGAGCACCAACTGCTCTTGCAGAGGACCTGGGATCAACCCCCAGCACCCACATGGCGGCCGAGAACCGTCTGAAACTCCAATTCCAGGAGAACTCCAGTTCCAGGGGAATCCGACAGCCTCTTCTGACCTCCGCGGCATTGCACAACACAGGTGCACAAACCTACATGCAGACAGTACATTCATACACATACAAAAATAAATAAAATTTTAAAAAAAGATCAAACCTATAACAATGGGCATCTATATTGATTCCATATTTTAGCTTTTGGATAAAATTATTATGTGTAGCCGGGTGTGGTGGAGCATGCCTGTGTTAGTCAAACTCTTTTTTATAAATATTTTAAAAAATGGAAATGTCAACTACACTGACTTGATCATTATGCAGTGAATGTGTTATCACACAGCTTCCCATAAATTTAAACAAATAAATCTGAGAAATAGCAATGGAAAATTCAGGGAGAGACATGGTTATCAAATGCAAATGACCCTAGGAAATAAATAATGAATAAATAAGTAAATAATAATTTAAAAATTAAATAAAAATAATAAATAAATTCATCAAGCTGAAATTTAACAGTGATTAAACATGAGGTAAGAATATAGGAAGGGCTGGGCATGGTAATGCATGTCTTTAATCCTAGCATTTGGGAGGCAGAGGCAGGCAGATCTCTGTGAGTTCAAGGCCAGCCTGGTCTACAGAGTGAGTTCCAGGCCAGCTGGGGCTACAGGGAGACCCTGTCTCAAAAAAGAAGACCTCAAAGAAAAAAGAATACAGGAAGGATTTGAAAAATTGGCTAAATAGCTTTGATTGTGCACTTTGCACACTCAAGTGAGAGACATTGTCTGTGTTTCACTGCTGTGAAACCCCAGTACATAGCTTCTTCTGGCTTTGCTGAATATTCTGCTCTGTGCTCATAGCGACTTTATTTTTATGATAAATTACCACATTTAGTGTCTTAAAAGAATGCACATTTACTAGCTCATGCTTTCTGTGAGTCTCAGGTCTCAGTATATCTGAGCTGAGTCCACTGCAAACAGAGTATCAGTCAAGATAGGGGTTCATCTGGAGGCTGAACTGTGAAAGATATTCTTCCAAGCTCCCTAGGGTTGATGGCACAAGGTGAGAATTATAGGGTCCACCTTAAGCATCCATAACTAAATTAATGTTATTAATTGACATTAGAAACATTACAACTATGAAAATTATGAAAAGAAATTAATATTAATAATATTTTAAGTATTTTAATAAGTTTGTTACTTTTATTTTTGTGTATGAGTGTATTGTCTACATGTATGTAAGTGCAATCATGTCAAGCAATGCCCACAGAAGACAAAAGAGGGCATCCAATCCCCCAGCACTTGATTTAAGGATGGTTGTTCACTGCCATGTGGGTGCTGGAAACCAAACCCAGGTCCTCTGCAAGAGCTGCCAGCCCAGTGCTCTGAACCACTGTGCCATCTCTCCAGCCCCCAAATATTACCAATATTAATATTTGACAGAAATATGAGTGCTAAAAACTTTAAGAAAAATTAATTATCTAAACATGTTGTGTGTGTGTGTGTGTGTGTGTGTGTGTGTAGGTACATGTATAAGGGTGTGCATACATCTGTGTCTGCAAGTGTCTAGAAGCCAGAGATCAGTCTCAGGTATCATTCATCGCCTGTGCATCCCAGGAATTCCTCCTCTGCTTCCCCACTGATGGGGTCCCTCATGGGGACCACTACACCTGGATTTTTTGAGTGCTGGGAATTGAACCGAAGTCCTCATGCTTGTCCAGCAAACACCATTCTGACCAAGGCAGCTCTCCAGCCTTAAAGCATGTCTTCTCAATGAACATTAGATATCATATATGTTTAATTGATGACTCTAACCAAATGTATTGGCAACTCACAGGAAATTTGAGAAATATTGAAAATATTTGTAGCAATGATTTGATCTTGGGCCCATCCTCAGCAACAAAGACATGACTGTCTTCATGACTACATCATTTTATCTCTATTTCAGTGACAAAAAATAACAAATTTTCTGCAACAGGATGTTAAGCATAAATGGGAAAATGGTACTGAAAAATTCAAACTCAACCGTGAGATAGATATATGAATGAGAACTAAGTTATCTATCAGAAAATATTTATTGTTAATTTACTAGATGCTGCATTAGTTACTAAGGACGCAGAGAGAAGTGAGAGTCATTTTCTGACCGGCTTTTATATTAATTCCTAAACGTTTCTCTAAGAACCTCCTTCAGTTCAGTCACACATCCCAGGTTCAAATTTCTCACAAATTATACTTTTTTCTACTTGTCTTGGTGGCTTAAAAAGATATTCATGACTCTCTAATGGGCTACACATGCTCTTTCCTTTTCATACTGATAAACAGATTTATTACAGTCTCCTTTATTATAGTCTTCATTTCTTTGAGTCAGAGTCAAACAACAGAGACTTCAAATATTTAGTAACCATTCATCTGACCTTAGTTTGCCTGATGTAGCATCTTGGCCAACTATATGTCTAGTCCACATTAACCTCCATCCTTGATGGGCCCCTCTCTGCTCTGATGCCTACTCATATCCTTGCTGACTTACTGAGCCACCATGAGAAGTCAGGTGTTATAGTACCTGCACAGTGCGCTATGGGGGATAAAGCGCATGGTCCTTACCATGACGGGGAGTCAGACAATAAACTGGACACATACTTATAAATGGCAATGGTAATGAGTGCTCTACCAGAAATGAGTGTGATGCTGGTACAGAGACTTCTGGAAGAGGACTTGCTCAGGAAATCCCATTTAAATTAAGTCCTCAGGGATGACAAGAATCCAACCATGTCTGCAGTGATTACAGAAAATTCTGTCTTTGAAGACCCACAAGGAAGCCAGCGTGGGTGGGGCAGAGCAGACAAGGGAGAGAAGCAGGAGATGAGCAGAAAATGGACGGTTCTTTTTGTCAATATACACTCTATTGAATTTTTGTGCATTTCTTGATCATATTTAGACCCCTTCTACTACCCCCCCCACTGGACTTCGGTCATTCTGCCATAACTTAAAGCCTAGCAGTCAAGTCTGTGTCCTCCAATGTCTGTCCCTCAATGTGAGTTTATCCACTGGATCCTACTCAGCATATATATTGTCAAACCCTTAAAAAAGACCAACTTTCCCTTGCCCAGCAGTGATCAGCTGACAATAGTTCCTTGACTAAGGAAGGTTGGGGCCTCTTGCTCTATTCCTAGTTCTATCCAGGGTTCCTGTCTGATTGAGGTTGCACGGGTCTTGTGCGTGCTGAACCATTGCTGTGAGTTCATATAAGCAAGGTCCCAGAAGCCTGGAAGACTCTGCTTCCTTATGGCCGTGCACCACCCCCATCTCTCACACTCTTTCCACCCCCATCTCTCACAGTCTTTCCACCCCTGTCTCTCACAGTCTTTCTACCCCATCTTCCATAACGGTCCCTGAACTCTGGGTGGGTGAGGTTTAATACAGCTCTTGTTCGAAGTTGAAGTCATTCTCCGGCCCTTCTCAGTTCCAATTCTACCTTCGAACCAGTAGGAAGTGAGACCCTCCAGTGTTTCCTCCAATTTTCTTAGAGCCCCTTTAAATCTTTAGCCATCATCCAAGGAAAGTATTTCTGGTTTGCTGTTACTTTGTTTATCACGACTCCATAATGCTCTGTGTTGTCTTCCGCTTCTGTCCCAACCTTTTCTACTGTGCAAACTCCTTAGTTATAAAACTATCTGTATTCATTCCATGAATGTTGCCTTCATTTTTCTAATGCCTTGTTGAATTTGTTTCTCCTCTCGAAATTTTTCCCATCCTTTCACACCCAAAGAATTCTCTGTTCTTCATTAAACTTGTGACATCTTTTCAAACCACACTTTCCCTTTCTAGTCACCACAAGCCACCCTCACCTTCTATTGCCTGAACATTCTCCTCCTCTGGAGGCTTTGACTATGATAGTGTTCCTCTCCACTATTTGACTATGGACCTTTATTTCCACATGCACCCTGTGGAAATAAAGGTCCATAATGGATAATGGAGGCTCACATGGATTCATTGCTAGTAATGTGAAATCATATGCTGTCTTATTCATTAGCATCTCACCTCACTGTTATTTGTAAAATCTTCCCCTCTGTGTAACCCTATAGTCAGCCACAGTGTTGGCTTTTCTCTCATTTCAAACCATTTCCCTGCCAGGTGTGGTGGCACACACCTTTAATCTCAGCACTTGGGAGGCAGAGGCAGGTTGATCTCTATAAGTTCAAGGTCAGCCTGGTCTGCAGAGCTAGTTCCAGGACAGCTGGGGCTACAGGGAGGCCCTGACTCAAAATACAAAAAAAAAAAAAAAAAAAAAAAAAAAATCAAAGCATTTCCCTGATAAATCTCATACACCTGTGACTTCACTTAACATCTATATGATATTAACTACCAAATCTTAACCTGTATCCAAATATTTGTTTAGAGATCTAGAGAGATACATACCTGCCCAAATGGACAATTGTGTGGGGTTATGTATGGTATATGTGTGCATATATTACTGTACGTACAAATGTGTGGGTGCACATATCTGTGTGTACACATGCATATAGGTCAGGGGTCACTGTTGGGTGTCCTCAGTGTCTCTACTTTTTTCTTAAAGGTTAAAGAATTTCTTCATTTTTACAAATTGAGACAATGTAGATATCATATTTTTGTAATAAAAAACACCTTTGTCTTCGCAGTATGAGTTAGAGAATGCAGCTTGATTGGAAACCAAGGAACTAAAAGAAAAAGTAGAAATTACAGTGATACCTGTATGAGAAACCTGTTTGAGATAAGATTTCTCATCAAACCTGGAGCTCACTGATTCTATTAATCTGGCGGGCAGATCCCAGGACCTGACTGTCCCTACCACCACCATGCTGGGGCTACACACAAATCCTGCTCTACTCAACTTTGCCATGAGCCCTGGGTATCTGAATTTGGGCCCTCATGCTTGAAAGGCCAACACTTTGCCAAATCAGCCATCTCCCCAGCCTTCCAAATCTCCTTTTTGATGACTGATAGTAGAGCAAATTTAGTACATCGGTGAAGGGTTATACTCTTCCTAAGTGACTGCTTTTTCCGGGACATCTAACTGCTCAAGCCAGAAATAAGAGGTTTATGTTTTGTTCCTCCTTCCTCACTTCTTCTGCATAACAACCTCAGGGCCCTCCATTTACCACTTATCTAATCATATCAACCTCTGGCAACCCTGTATCTCATCCCACCACCCCTCTAATCTACCCTTTATCCTGAATCCATAGTGAATATGTACATATGTGACTATGTAAATATGACTACACCATCTCCTCAACTTAAAAATATTTTAAACATTTCCCATGAAAACATTCTCACCTAAGAATAAAGTTCACAGATCTCAATGGCTCCAATGACTCTAAACGTTATCTCTCTTTATCCTCAAACCTGGGATTCCTAGCCATGAGGAGCCACTGTGTGCCATACCTCAAAAGTACCAAATAGCAAGAACAAGACTCTTGAACAACTATATTTCTACATGTATCTAAAACTGGAGGATTTCCTTATTAAATATCCAATAGGATATGAAGGTATAGTATGGGTTTCTTTAAAAAAAAATCCTATCAGTGAAGTCCACCTGTGTAAATAAAGATAGATAGTGATGTCCATATTAAATTTCTGCAGAGGAGTTCAGAAGGGGTAGACCCAGAAAGGGGAGGGGGAAATCATTATTAACCAGAGAATTTTAGTTTCACCAGGTTTTAAATTATGACAACACTTATACATGATTGGCCCAGAATTTAGGCTGCAATGAAGCATTTCTAATGGCTCAATTCCCAAAGCTAATAGAGCCAAGCAACTCCTTGAGGATCCTCTGTGTCCTCATTTATAAATCCCCAGATGCTGGCACATAATCAATGCTCAACTCCATGCCAAGGATCTGATGTCACGATGGTATCTACATAACCCAAATTTTCTACCACAATTCTGATTTCAAATATTATTTATAACATTATAACATTATAAATTTTATTTTTAAATTATCAGATTCATAAAATTAAATGTGCTAAAAGACAAAGAGGAGTGAGAAATCAAAGGCCAAGGCAAGACCAAGCTGTGTCATGAAAACAATATACCATAAGTATATATAATAATATATACATAAGTACATACATATAACACTGAATACGTACCACGTGTGGCACTCTTAGGTAAAAATAAATCACGTTAGGACAGCATTCTTCAAGGAAGCCACTTTCTTGGTTGGATGTTGACTTTCTTATTATTTTGATTTACTTTTTATATTGGGGGTATGTTGCTTTTAAATTCTTTGATTTTGTGAAAAAGAAAGAGTTGAGAAAACTGAAATTTTGAATGATTTGCTATACATTTTACTGTACAATAAAATCATATATAGTAATTAGACTATTTTGGCCTGGGCAAGATATTTTTATAGACTCTCATGGATTCACACATTTAAAACATATCATGAGTCAGTTGTGTGGAGTACAATGGTAGGGGCTTGGAAATGTAAATCTAATAAACAAAATTCATAGAGCTCTCCAAGAAATTTATAATCTTATGGTAGCATTGGACCACCTTGCAAATGAGCAAATCTGAAAGTATGTTAAAGGGTAATATAGACTATGAACAAAGTGTGGTGTGGGGCATGCATTGGAATGCCAGTGAAGGGAGCTGGGTGGAGACTATCTTATTCAGTTCAAGGTAGTCTGCAACAAGATCATGTTTCCTTGCATCACATTACCTATGATTAATAGTAGGAAATCTTCATCCTCATTCTTTACCTGATAAATTTAGCTTTAATTACAACAGTACTTATAAACATTCCAGTACTGCCTCATGAGTGGTCTGCTATGGATGACTTTTGCACAGGAATTCTTTCTGGTTCTTCCAACTTGGCAAGGCAGGTTCCGCTGCTGGTTTCTTAGTCCTTGGCTGACTGCCTGACTCTGTGGCGCATCGGTATTCTTCTTTCTGCTCTGTGACAGACAGGGGGTTATCCCACTTCTTTTTGGCAAGAAGGGGAACTTCAAATTTGGCTCTGAGTTGAAAATGGATGACACATCGAGAAGAAATAAGGTCATTACTGTTCTTCCTGAGCAAATCTCTATTAAGCATTTTCTGTGCACTTAGCTCAAGAGTTTTGCTACTTAATTCTTTAGGACCCCAAAACATAAATTATATAAAGATGCAGTTTGTTCATGAAGCTCTGTGAATTCCACACCACCTGAGAAACTGTGGTTGAAAATAATGCAATTCCATTTTCATAGTCCATATTTCTGTAAAGTATATTTTAAGATACTTCATTGTTTTGTTGTCTGAATAAAACACAAAGGAAAATGAAATAGACAAGCAAAATCTTCCAAAACAGTAAGTCAAAATGAATGTATATTTTAGTAATATAACCATTTCCTCAAAACATTTGATACATAGAAAAATTATGATGGAAATAAAGTTTAGAGAACATCTACTATGTTCTGAGATTCAACAATGAAGTATATATAAAATGTGCTTATTTAAAATCATCACAAAATAAATAGAAGACAGTTTATCGCTATTAGTTTACCTACATGCTGCACTCAGCCATGGGCTGAACACAGAAAAATATTGAAGTAAAGAGTAAAAGAGAATCTCGGGGCTGGAGAGATGGCTCAGTGGTTGAGAGCACTGACTGCAGAGCACTGACTGCTCTTACAGAGGACCCAGGTTCCATTCCCAGCACCCACATGGCCGCTAAGAACTGTCTTTAACTCCAGTTCCAGAGGAATCTGATGGCCTCTTCTGACCTCGTGCATTGCAGGACACGGTTGCACCAACCTACATGCAGACAGTGCACTCATAAAAAATAATAAATTAAAAAATTTAACAGAAAAATAAAATAAAATAAAAGAGAATCTGGTCTCATCTGAAAAGTTTATACTAAAAATACCAAAACACTCAATCCATAATATACTGAGAATTTGATGAAGAAAATATTGCATCATTTACCCCTATCAGCTGGACATGTTTAGAGCATTTTAATCACAAGCAGCCAACTCAAGTTTCAATCTCAGCTTCCTTAACCACTAATCTTATGTCCATGTGATACTTATTTCACCTTTCTGAGCCTTGTTGTACTAAGTGAAAAATATTCCTTACCTATGATCATTACTTCTATTTATGAAAATGATGAGGCTGTGGTGTCATTTTTTTATTATTTGAACACTGGGTAGTTCCATGAAGAATTTATGAAATGTGATAAAATTTAAAGCAGTAGGTTCTGAGTGAATATTAGTCTTCATAATAATGGTGGGCTTTGTCCGATCAGTTGAAAATCCCCAAGTCTGATGTCTCTGAGAAGAAAGAAATTCGGTCTTTGGACTGTCTCTCATCTTTAAGACTACAGCACCATGCCGGGCGTTGTGGCACATGCCTTTAATCCTAGCACTTGGGAGGCAGAGACAGGCAGATCTTTGTAAGTTCAAGGCCAGCCTGGTCTACAGAGTGAGTTCCAGGACACCTGGGGCTACAGGGAGACCTTGTCTCGAAAAGACCAAAACAAACAAAAAGACTACAACACCAACTTTTCCCATGTACCCAGATTCCTAAAGATTCTCGTGTGTATATTAGGGCTCTTCAGAACAGACGTAAATAGATAGATGATAGATAGATAGATGGCAGATGGACGATAGATAGATGATATATAGATGATAGATAGATAGATAGATAGATAGATAGATAGATAGATAGATGATAGATAGATAAAAGATAGATAGATAAAAGATAGATAGATAGATAGATATAGATAGATAGATAGATAGATAGATAGATAGATAGATAGATAGATAGATAGATAGACAGATAGATAGATAGATAAATGATAGATAGATAATCTTTGTGAATGTGTGTGTGGACATAATATATTGGTTACTTACCTCCTCATGAAAATAAGCAATAATATATATCGGATATATTTTTATTCATATATATGTGTGTGTTTGTTGATCTGAAGAATCTAATAAACTTTGATCCATGAGAATGAAAAAATATTTTTGCTCTGACATGTGCTTTGATATTAACATAGCCACCCAGCTTCCTTCTGATTATTATTAGAACATTTCTTGCATTCTATTTTCTTATAAATTGTTTATGTCATTATATTTAAAGTATACAGTATTTAGATAGTACATACTGAGGCCTTGTTCCTGTCAATTTCTCTCCTTATAATTGGGTATTTAAAACGTTCCTTTGTTTAGCTCCCTATTTCTATATGATATAGTTTTTTTTTTCTACCTAAAGGGCTTGCTTTCATTTTCTTGAAATATGAAGATCTTTCACATCCATTTTTCAAATATATATAATATATATATTAGGTTGGCAATTTTCTTCTTCCAAAGCATTAAAGACACTGCTATCTTCTCATGTGCAATGCTTCAGATATGAAATATGCTGTCGGGGTGGAGAGATGGCTCAGCAGCTAAGAGCTTTGGCTGCTCTGGCTAAGGACTTGGGTTCAGTTCTCAGCACCCACATGGTGGCTAACAACTCCAGTTCATAACTCCAGTTCCGGGAAACCTGATCCTTTTTTCTGGCCTCTGCAGGCATTGCATGACACAGGTGGAATTACATAAATGCAGGCAAAACACTCATACACACAAAATAAAAATAAAAATAAATAAATTAAAATTAAAATAAAGAAATCTAGCCAGGTGTGGTAGTCTCAACACTACAGAGGCAGAGATCAAGCCTGGTCTCCATAGAGAATTCCAGTCCAGCTAGGGCTACAGGGAGACTAAATAATAATAATAATAATAATAATTAATAATAATAATAATTTTTTAATCTGCTGTTGTTTTTCTGTTTTGCTTCATCCATAATGTAACCTTTACCCTGTCATGCCTTTATATTTCTTTTTTATTGCTGGTTTTGAGATATTTATGATATGCTGTGGTATAAATTTTCTTTCACTGAGTTTCTTGAATTTATGGGCATATATGATTCGGAAAATCTTCAGCCATTATTCCTTCAAATCCTCCCTGTTTTTCTCTTTTAAAATATTCCAGTTACACACAGTAGCTCACTTGAAATAATTCTACAGCTCCCCAGTGCTCTGCTGAGTCATCATTGTTTATTATTAGCCCTTTCCCTTACTTCTTTCCATACCTTCAAGTTCACTAGAGTTTCTTAATAAATAATAAATATTTATTATTTTTATTTTATGTGTACGAACATATTGCCTGCATGTGTGTAAGTGCACCTGTGTCATGCAATGCCCAGGGAGGTCAGAAGAAGGCATCAGATTCCTCCGGAATTAAAGTTCCAGGAAGTTGTCAGCCATGATGTGGGTACTGAGAATCAAATCCAGGTCCCCTGCAAGAGCAGACACTGCTCTTAACTGCGGAGCCATCTCTCCAGCCTGTTACTAGAGTTTTGTTTTTTGTTTTTTGTTTTTTGTTTTTATCTTCAGAGTGCAAAGTCTAATCTGTCACTTGTCCAATCCAATGTGCCTTTCATGCTCAAAGGGAGATAGATCTCTGAAGATTCCCAGGATTGTTTAGGCAGCTCCTTGTCTCCAGTTCTCTGTCCTATGGACCCTGCTACTTTGGACTCACTGTTCATCTTTAACATTGAAACGCTTAGTGCACTTGGATTCCTCACTTTTGTACCATGGTATGGAAACATTCTCAACAAGCCAGAAGCATGTAGGGCTCACCTTAATTGTTTCCCTTCTCCAGGGAAAGTTCTCTGTCCAGGCCTCATGACAATATCATAAAAACTGTTTATGCATAATTTCTGGAGTTTTGTAATTGTTACATTTCATTATTTCAAACAGAATGGTTTCACTTATCTTGGCCAGAAGTCCAATAGCTCTAAAAAATCTGATAAAAAATGAAAGAAGTGCTTGGAAACAATCCAATGAATGTTACTTATTATTGTTACTATCATTAGAGTTTGGGGCCATTTAGCTAGTACTTGTATTCACTGAGCGAAGTACATTTTCATAACTATAAGGGAAGTGCAAGGGAATGAAAATATTCACAGCCAATAATAATTGAGGATAAGTGCTTTAAATTAATTGCCCATTTAATTTCAGTTCAACACTATAAAGCATGTTAATATTTGCATTTTATAGATGGGGAATCTCAGGATCGGAAAGATTAAATAAATTGTTCAAGGTTAAGTAGCTCCTAAGTAGTAGACAGAAAGAATGAAACCAAGATGTGGCTAACCCTAAAGTCAAATCTTTTAACCTTCATGTATCACTGCCAAAGCACTCATAAGCAACTGTGAAAAACATCTTTGCTTCAGAGAACCACAGGGTTTGGAAAGCAATGGAACAGAAATAGCTCACTATTCTCTGATCCCTTTCTAACTTCTCTCAGAGATTCATGTTCACAGATTGGTTATGAAAGTGTAGGTTTTTGTATGGTAGTCTTGAGCTTCAGAATGAAGTGGCAAATCACAAGGAGCAAATACAAACCTAATGATGATGTTTACTCACCGCAGAGCCAAGTGGTGATAGGACTGTAGCATATCAATGGACAGAATGGGATTCAGCTTTGGTCGAGCCAAACATAAAGGCTATAGGAATGAGTCTGTGGAGCTGTGCATTCATTACAACCAAACAAGATTAAGACTAAGTGGAGCCACCAAGCCAAGCTCAGGGAGACATCCAGGAGTGACACAGGATAGGTGGGTCCGAAAAGTGCAGGGAGCCGGTGCCACCAGCCTGGGCCTCAGGTACTAGGTGGGACACTACACCCCTCCTCCTGTGTGATCGCCATGGGCAAAATCACCCAGAGACACTCAGGGGGCCAGTGCCCAGTCCACGGAAGTGAAGAGAAAACCCACATAGTGGGAGGAAACCTTCAGTGCTGATACATCTGACAGAGCATTAACATTCAGAATATATAAACTACTCAAAAAACAAAGAACTAAGAAAACAAATGACCTACTCAAAACATGGAGTAAAGAGCTCAACAGAGACTTCACCAGTGAGGAAGTAAAGATGGCTAAGAAACATCTTAAAAAGTGTTCATCGTTAATAATTAAAGAAATGCAATTAAAACCAGTCTCAGATTTCATCTCACTTTGATATAACTGACTAAGATCAAGAAAACGAAAGACACCAAGTGCTGGAGAGATTGTGGGGAAAGGGGAGCACTCATCTACTGCTGGTGGGAATGTAAACTTGTACAACCACTATAAAAAGAAGTGTGGAAAAACCTTAAAAATCTTAAAATGAGCCTATCCCCTGACCCAGTCATACCACTCCTGAATATATACCCACAAGACTCATCCTACTACAAAGATACATGCACATCTGTGTTTATTGCATCTCTCTTCACAATAGCAAAGAGCTGGAACCAACCCAAATGCCCCTCAGCTGATGAGTAGATAACAAACAATGTGGTACATCTACACAATGGAGTTCTATGCAGCAGTAAAGAAAGATGACATCATGAATTTTGCAGGTAAATGGATGGAACTTGAAGCCATTACACTAAGTGAAGTAACACAGTCCCCAAAAAACAAATGGGAAATGGTTTCCTTCATTTATGGATGCTAGCACCAAATCTTCCAGTTGAAAGGCAAGCTGAGAAACGTTATTATTATATTTTTTTTTATCTTAAAGCAATTGTGCTGTTAAAATGTGAATCTCTTAATGGGCCCTGGATTTAACTTATCACTTAATTTCAGACATTGTAACTACTGTATATGGGTGGAAGGTATGTATTCATATTTTAGAGTAACATAAAATTAAAGGGAAAAATGTGAATTCCTAAATGTCTTTCAGAATTAACATACAGTTTATCTCCCAAGGACATAATTCTAGTATATATGTGATGTTTATATAGGCATATTTGGGAGCAATATAAATGGGAGGGAACAACATAAGGACTGGTTCAAAGAACTGATTGATACAGTTAAATTCTGCCCAAAACAATAAACCTTTGCAAAGAAAAACTTTTTAAAAGGACTGAGAGAAAGATGAAGGACATGTATGGCAGAATGCATGAACTGGGGTGGGGCAGGGACAGGGAAAGGGGAATATATCTAAATGAACTGAAAATGATGTATGGAATATGCAAAACATCAATAAATAATTATATTAAAAAAAAAGACTAAGGAACTAAAGCCATGTGTGTTATCACTATGCCAAGTACCTTGTCAGATATTTCTCTACTTGATGCAGTAGTTATTGTAAAAAACATCCCTTTATCCCACAAATGTGTCATAAAAGTGCTATGAATTTATAACTTCAGGAAGATTCTGTTACATGCAAATCTAAAATTTGTAAGGCTTTTTAAGCATAGCTATAAAAAATACCAATATCATACTAGTCATTTAACACAAAAAAATTAAAGACCAAAGGTTTCCTGTAGTTCTGCTGTCTTGTTGATTTAAAAGAAGCAACCAACTCTCAGACAGGTTTCAAACATTCAAAGACTAAAGCAAAGTTTAGAAATCTTAGGTACACTTGTGTTTTTCCTTTCCTAAAATTTCCACCCTTTCAGTGCATACCTCTTAAGGTAATGGTGATTAATTTCCTTTTATTTTAAGAAAGAACAGAAAACAATACAGCTGGAGATTTAGAAAATTTTCTTTCTTTAAACATCTACTAAGATTGCCTTCATTATTCTTAAAAAATATTTTAAGAAATTGCATCATCATACACATTCTGGTTGCTACTGCTAACTCAATTTATCTCAATTATCTCCCATGATAATATCTCTAAAATGTAAAGACAGGATGTAATAGCCCTAGAAACCAAATATCTGGGCTTAAGTCAAAATTTCAATTCTTCTTGTACAAAATGGGGGGCTGGAGAGATGACCTAGTGGTTAAAAGCGCCGACTGCTCTTGCAGAGGACCCAGGTTCGATCCCCAGCACCCACATGGCGGCTGAGAACCGTCTGAAACTCCAATTCCAGGAGAACTCCAGTTCCAGGGGAATCTGACATCCTCTTCTGACCTCCACGGCATTGCACCACACAGGTGCACAGACCTGCATGCAGACAGTAAATTCATACACATAGAGAAAACTAAATAAAAAAATTTTAAAAAATATGAAAAAAATAGGATACATGTGACTCAGTGGTGGCCAGTGGGGTTCAGACCTACTGAAGAGGGACAGGAAAGGCTCATAGTCATTGGCAAGGCTGTCTGGATTACCAGGGTAACATGCAGTACCACTTCATAAAACTGTAAGGAGATCAACTATGAAGATATGGCATCTTTGGGTTTTTTTGTTTTTTTTTTTGTTTGTTTTTTCTATTTCTTCCTTCTTAGTCTTTTTATTGTATATATAGTTTCTGGGAGGTTTCTCTCATTTAGCATTGGATTGGAGTTTTTGTAGAAATCTTTGTCTTCCCTTTTGTTTTACAATATTCATCTGATGAGCTCTGACATTACATATCACTATCATGAGCTACGATTGCTTTGGAATTGCTCTCATTATTCAGCATCTTGATTTATTTAGATGAATTTGATCACTGATCTGAAAGTAATTGACCCATCTGACTAATTCTGTTTTTCCCAGAAATTAATAAAAAGTATAACTTTGATCAGGCATGGAACTTAATTGATTTCATATTTATTGTTCTTTCCTTTGGGAATGTGCAAAACATTTAATAGAAAAAAATGGAAGATGGGGATAAGATGAGTTCTTTCCACCTTCTGCAAGAATAAATTACAAGAATAAATTGGGGCTGGAGAGATGGCTCAGGGGTTAAGAGCACTGGCTGCTTGTGCCAAGGGCCCACAATTTCCGGCACCCACAAGGTGGTTAACAAACTTCCTTGACTCCAGTTCCAGGGAAATTTGACATCCTCTTCTAACCCCCCCAATGCATTGCACATGACACAGGAACAATTACATGCATTTAGGCAATACACTCATACACATAGGAGAAAAATAATAAATATCATAAAAATAATATGGACATAGATTATTTCCATGTATGAATAACCTAAAAATAACTGAAGAAAGGAGACTATGAAGAATTCGGCATGATAGTATTTGGAGTCTGAAGCTGATTAAGGCACATAATTTGGAAATGTGTCGAATTTTCATTCTTATTTCAGTTTTTCTCTCTATAACATCCTGTAATTACCAACACGAGGACTCTAAATAGTGTTCCTATGTGTTTAAATGGGGTTAATGATCCCTTCTTCTAGGTAGAAAGTCATCTTACTCAGGTTGGCTTCAAATCCTGACCTCGTGACTTGGTATTTGTCTTTGGAAAACGTATTTCATTATGCTCAGTCTTGGCTTCCTCGAGTGTATCATCAAGGTAATCATAATCACGCTTACTTCACACAGCTCTTATAAGGATTAAATAGGGAAAATCTGCAATCAGAACTTAGTAAAAACAAAAAGGCAGTTTTAATGTTTATTATATGTCAACTAGTGTCAAATATTAGTTATCCATCCCCCATGCATGATCTTGAATTCTTGCACACAGGAGGCATGATGCTTTCAGATTAAAAAATTAGAAACTTCAGCTCAGAATGGCTAACTGACCCTCTTGGGTACATGTCTAGCAATTAGGATCATTATGATTCAAATCTAGGACATTCTAACTTGAAAGATTTTTCTATCACACTATAGAGCTTCCAAACCTGGCATACTAGTTAACTAAGTTCAGTAAATGGTACTACCCATTATCAAGTTAATTGTATTTTTAAAATATTAAAATGGTTTAGAACAGCACAACACTTTCATCAACACTTTCATCAACACTATTACCACAATGTCCCATTTCGTTTCCTGAGCATCTTTCTTCCATGTCTATATTAATTAGTCTCTGGAAAGCTTTCTCTTTAAAGTTGATCTCTTTACCCACAGGATAGACAACTAGCAATTCTCATTCTATATTTATACCATGTGACATATCAGAAATAAAATAAAATATATAAGTTGATCTTACTATTACATTGATTTTATATACATACCCCAGATTTCTACATTACAACAAATGATTCAAGCCTAAGGGAATTGCTACTCAGACTTTCCATCTCTGTGACAAATACCTAAAAGAGATTTTTTCACTTTCCACTGAATAGTGGTAAAGTTCATGGCTGGTCAAAGTGCAAAGAATAAGTTGAGAGTGCCTCCCTAAAGAGGACATCTAACGGGCTGGAGAGATAGCCTAGCGGTTAAGAGCACCGACGCTCTTGCAGAGGACCCGGGTTCGATCCCCAGCACCCACATGGCGGCTGAGAACCGTCTGTAACTCCAATTCCAGGAGAACTCCAGTTCCAGGGGAATCCGAGACCCTCTTCTGACCTCCGCGGCATTGCACGACACGGGTGCACAGACCTGCATGCAGACAAACATTCTATACGACTACAAACAATAAATAATAAAAATAATAAAAAAAAAAAAAAAAGAGGACATCGAACCACCACCACAACCACACACACACACACACACACACAAACCCCAAACTCAGGGAACATCATGGAAGAGGGAGTGGAAAATGGAAGAAATGGAAGACGATAGAGAGATGAGGTATGAAATGCTGTCATCAGCGCATGATTCAGCGCAAGACTTCACTGCAGTTTTAGCTGCATACAGTGGGCAGTAGGAGATGGCACCTGTTGACAGTCAGCCATGGATGGGGAAGGGGCTCATGCGGCCCTTCCTTGCCCTGAGGAACTACTGGTTACTAATGGATTAAGAAGGAACAACAGGCCGGGGCATGGTGGCGCACGCCTTTATTCCTAGCACTCTTTGTGAGTTCAAGGCCAGCCTGGTCTACAGAGTGAGTTCCAGGACAGCTGGGGCTACAGGGAGACCCTGTCTTGAAAAGACCAAAAAAAAAAAAAAAGAAGGAACAACAGTCACTGTGTTCCGTTGCATAACCACTAGTGATCCCAGCAGGATCCAAGGGACAGTTCCGAACTCCCATCTCACAGACAGCACTTTAGAGTGGTCATAAAACAAAACAAAAACATACATGTAAAAAGGGGGCTTTGGGAGCTGGAGAGATGGATCATCAGTTAAGAGCACCGACTGCTCTTGCAGAGGACCTGGGTTCGATCCCCAGCACCCACATGGCAGCTAAGAACCGTCTTTAACTCCAGTCCCAGGGGAATCTGACACCCTCTTCTGACCTCCGCAGCATTGCACGACACAGGCGTACAAACCTACATGCAGACAGTACACTCATAGACATAAAAATAAATAAATAAACAATAAATAAATAAATAATTTTTTTAAAAAGGGGGGCTTTGAGGAAGGAAGGGTAGATGAGAGAGGTGGGAAGGATGTAAGAGAGGATAAGAGTAACAGAAATACATTATACAGAGGCATGAAGTTGTTAAAGAACAAATTTAAACAATAAAGGTGGGGAGCATTTAAGGGAGAAGGGCCTTATTTGAACTCAATTTCAGAGACTACAGTCCACGGTCAGCTACCCTGTGGTACTCTGCTCCCAGTAACCTATTTCCTCCAAATAATCCAAACCTACTAAGGTTTCCATCACTTCTCAATAATGCCATGAATGATTTAATCTGATTATAGATCAGGTCAGAGCCCTCACGACCTAATCACCTCTCAATGACTATATTTACCAGCTGCGGAGCCAAGCTTTCAATAAGGGAGCATTTTAGGGGATATTTCACATCCAAACCATTGTAGGGGATCTCTTCCACTGAAGAAGCAACCATCTGCATCACTAATATATGAATACGAAGCTAAAAGCAGAATGAACCCTACTATCTCTGCTATTGAGTATATAAATTATAAAGCATCTTATTGAAGGGCTCAGCCACTCAAGTGAATGGGGATGCATCTTAGAGTAACCATCTGATTGCCACCAGGTTTATTTGGCCTAGATTAGTTGCTCTCAACTAAAGGCAACTTTTTCCTGTGGGGAATTTGGCAAAGTCTGGAGAAATGTTTGGTTGCCACAACTTGGGAGATGGAGTACCCTTCTGGCATCTACTGGGCAGAGATGCTGTTTAGTATCTCACAGTGCACAGAAAAAAGAACAACCAGGCCCAAATGCCACTAGCTGTGCAGCTGAGAAACTGGAATCTAATCACAAGTTCTCAATTCTGGTTCAGTTTTTTAAATTAACTTGGAAATCTTTTTAAATGCCAGGGCTTGGAAATCTCCAGACCCAAAAATTTGAACTTAAGTATCATGAGGTAAGGTTACACACACACACACACACACACACACACACACACACACATGGGGGGGCTTAGTACAGTCCAATGTGGAATGCAATGAGGGTTATAAACTGTTGATTTAAATGAAGCTGTGAATGAGGTGGGCGAATGGCTAAGGCGAAGCATTGGTAAATAAAGCTAACCAATTTAATCCAGAAATTGAAGAGGTGGTTACAATGACAGGAAATTTACTGAATTTTTGCTAAAATCCACTTCTGCCCTCTTCCATCTCTGTACCAGGAGAAGCCTAAACTCTTACTAGATATTCCGTTATAATTCACTTTATTTTACAGTACTGTTTTCTTAAACAGTATTCTGTCTAAATCATCCAGATTCATAAGATTCAAAGCAGGAAATAAAACATTTGGGGACACAAACATAGTTTGATACTCCTTAACATATAGGACAGAATGCATGAAATCCAGTAGGAGGAACCATGGGGGTTGCAGATATGATCAGGATGTACTGTACAATATTCACAAAAAATTCAATTAAACATATTTTTTAGTCCCATAGAGGACAATCCCAGGCACACAGCTTTTACTCGCAATCTTTCCAGAGAACATCCGGGTTTGGGGTTTTTGTTTGTTTGTTTGTTTGTTTTTTACTTTTGTTTTAACTTTCTCACTTGGATCTGTTATGTTGCTTTCCTTTCTCCAAAAATCATCCTGTCCTTGGCTCCTCCACCATCCACTGTTAATTACACTGTACTCATCCCCATACAAACCTCTTCCAAATAACCTTTCTCATGGGATTCTAAATCAAAGTGCAGGAAATTTAGTGTCTCCATTGAACAATTAACAGCTCTGAATCCCTGCAGAATCTTGTCTCTGTCCCAGAAGTAGCTTATTAAATTACCACCATTATTGCTTAATGGAAAGCCAAAATGTGTGGGGAAAGAGGTTATTTAATTTCTCTAAGTTTTTACACACAAATTGACTTAGGAGTCTCACTAGACAGAGTGAAAGATTTAAAAATATGCGGTGGAATATGATCCTGCATGCATTTGGAGGAGGGCTGAACATGGTGAATGTTACACAGTAAATGCGCCTGCGGAAACAGCTTCCCGGTCCGTTGCTAAAGGACATTATTTAAAGTTATTTGACGCAACAGTTTTAACTCCTAGAAATAAAGAAGGCTGCGTGAATGTGCATCAGCTACAGACTTTATTTTCTTTACATACCACATGCTTCTGCTGGGTTAGTGAAAAACTCGTGAAACTGAAACACTGTTTTTTAAAAATAAACAGCAAATGTAAATGAGAGAAACAACAGCGTTAGGAATTCCAGAACTCTGTTGGTTGCTGTACAGCAAAGGGAATCTGAATGGTACCAGGCGAGGAGGAAGCGGCACTGATGATAATGGGGCTTGCAGCATGAAAATATTGATCACCCCTGCCAAAGAGAATCTGGAGTGTTGGAAGGAGAAAAGCACTTAGAGTAAATAAACGCCCACACTCAGGGACTACAGAGGAACCGTACTTCTCGGAGACATGTCATCTCTCCGCTCCCCTTAAGTAACCCTGAAAGATGTTGTAGAGTAGAGGTCTTTTCAGTACAGGCCCAATAGTCAATATTTTAGGTTTTGTGCCTCCTGTTTCTCTTCAAACAACCTATGGTTCTGGGGCTGGAGAGATGGCTCAGTGGTTAAGGGCACTGGCTGCCCTTGAGGACCCAGGTTCAATTCTCAGCACCCACATGATGGCTAACAAATATCTGTAACTATCATCCCAGGGGATCCAACTCCCTCTTCTGACCTTGGCAGGCATTGCATGATAAGGGTGCACTTACACACAGGCGAGAAATACATTCATACACATAAAATAAAAATATTAAAAAAAGCAATGAGCAATGTAGAAAATGCCTCACAGACAGGCACACAGGCCTGTCTAAGGAGGTTAATATTTCAGTTGAGGTTGCCTCTTCCCAACAGACTCTGGTTTGTTTCTAGTTGAAAGGAAGTAACCAGCATATCTATGCACAGGCCAGGATCTAAAGGAAAGAAAAAAAGATAAAATGGGAGGCTGGAGAGATGGCCTAGCGGTTAAGAGTGCCGACTGCTCTTGCAGAGGACCTGGGTTCGATCCCCAGCACTCACATGGCGGCCAAGAACCGTCTGGAACTCCAATTCCAGGAGAACTCCAGTTCCAGGGGAATCCGACACCCTCTTCTGACCTCCGCGGCATTGCACGACACGGGTGCACAGACTTGCATGCAGATAGTACATTCATACACGTACAGAAATAAATAAAATTAATAAAAAAAAAAGATAAAAGGGAGGAAAAAGCTTTCTGAGTAATTTAGAGAAGTGAAGACACTTGACATTGGTGAGTGGTGATGGCCCTGTAAGCCATTGCCAACCCATAATAGTTCTCGATTTTGGAATCTCAGAGAGACTGGAAAGGCAGGAATTCCTGATTTGCCCCTAGTCAGGAAGAGCCTTTCCTCCACTACACTCAAGGGCACCCCTTCAGTCTGCCATCCCATGTGACAGAGATGCTTCCTGAAAGATACCTCGTCTTGTAGGCTTTAAAGTCTGTCTCTCAGAGTGAGTCAAGCATCTCTATCCCTGGACAGTCCCTCCTGTCACCATGTGCACTGTTACCAGGTGCCTACCTGCTAATATTAAAAAAAATAAAATGAAATAAAATAAAATAAAATATTTTTTAAAACAACCTGTGGGTCTGCTCAGATGGTGTCATCAAGGTAGTGATAGACAATATGCAATTCTAATAAAACTCTTAATGAATCCCAGTAAAACTGTGTAGACACTGAATGATGAATTCCATGTAATTCTCACATTATAAATATTATTTCTTGATTTGTTTTTAGCCTTCTAAAAGTTAAAGCCATTCTTGTTTCACAGACCATATGAGAAGTAGTATTGTGCTCAGTTTGGCCCATGGGCATACCTTGCTAATCCCTGCCTCACAGTATTTCTTTTTCATTATTGAGGTTTTGATATTTGTATTGAACATCGTTTGTTATGGGAAAAAAAATGAATGGGACTTGGATTTTCAGGCATTAGGAAACCATAGAGTGCTTGCTAAAATTTAAAGGGGGCAAGTGAGGAGATTTAAAAAACATGTAGTGACCCTCAAAGAAAATGAGAACCCTGGTGATGTTAGGAATGAAGTTTGGAACCCAAGTCTAGGGTAGAGGAAGTATGGATGCCACCCAGGAGCCCTGAGCAAAGTGCAGATGACTGGAGGCCTAACATTTTAGAAGAGAGACTCTAAATACCCTGTTTCAGGACTACTAAACAGAAATGTGGGCCAAGTATGGTGGCGCATGCCTTTAATCCTAGCTCTTGGGAGGCAGAGGCAGGCAGATCTTTGTGAGTTCAAGGCCAGCCTGGTCTACAGAGTGAGTTCCAGGCCAGCTGGGGCTACAGGGAGACCCTGTCTCGAAAAGACAAAAAAAAAATTAAAATAAAAATAAAAACTTTCAACTCTAATACCAGATGAGAAACCCAAGTTCAAGGAATAAAGAGGACAAGGTGGATGGAAGGATTTTCAGTATGGACACTGAAATCAACAAGGCTTAATATGAGAATCACCCAGGAGTGAATCAATGGCTAAGAATTTCTAGAACAGTGTGGTGAGATGCAGGAAATGTCAGATGACCATAGCACAAGAGGTGGTACTGGTTTCAGATGGATAGCAATAAAAACAGTGTCCAAGCCAGGCTTCGGTGAGGGCAGAGAAAGCATGGGCTGTGTGTGACTGGGGAGGATATCTCTGTGCACACTGCACGGTGCTTATCATGCTCGTCCCCAATACCTAGTTGCCAGCAGCAGACCTTACTTAACAGTAATGACAACTGAAATGACTCCACACTTGTCAAGTGTCCTCTGAGGGGGAAACTGTTGCAATCAGTGACCATTGTTCATAGCTAACCTCACACCAAGTTCTCTGATCTCACTGATTAGAATTTATTATTCCTCTCTCACCTGACTCTACTTACTTCAATGCACATGCCTCAAAGCCTTTGTGCCTGCCACTTCCTTTATCCAGAATACCCTTTCCCTAGATGTTTGCATACCTCCTGCACGCCTTCCCTCTGCTTGAAAGTCACCTTTTCATTATTTTTAATTCATTTAAAACTGCAACAGTACTCGCTAATCCCTTCCCAGCTTTCTTTATCACCCTAACAGGTTTTGGCATCCAATAGCCAATGTAATTTGTTTATTTTTAAAACGAGCTATCTTGGGACAGTGAGTGTGATGGCCCAGTGGGTAAAGTTGCTTCTCTCCACACCTTGAGGACTTGACTTCCATCTCCACAGAGTGGACAGAGAGAACAGACTTCCAAAAGTTGGCCTCTGGCCTCCACACGTGTGCTACAGTGTGGGTAACACACACACACACACACACACACACATACACACAGACACACACACACAGACGCACACACATACACACAGACATACACACATGTACACACAGACACACATACACACAGACACACACAGAAACACATACACAATGAATAAATATAAATAAATTATTCTAAAATATTTTATTTATTACTCTTATTTTATGTCTATGAGTGTATTACCTGCATGTATAGAAGTGCACCCACATCACGCAATGCCCATGGCAGTCAGAAGAGGGCATCAAATCCCCTGGAACTGAGATGGTTGTTAGCTGCCACGTGGGTGCTGGGAGCCAAGCTCAGGACCACTGAAAGAGCAGCCAGTACTCTTAACTGCTGTACCGTCTCTCCAGACACCAAATAAATTACTTTAAATAAAATAAAATAAAATAGTCTCCTTGTACCAGAATGTAAGCGCAACAAAGTCAGGGACTGTTCACTTCGAATGCCCAGTGGCTGGCACCGTGCTCAGCACATGGGAAGTGTACGAGATAAGCCATGGCTGAACGCTGGTGGTATTAACTTTATCTATCTTGCAAAGGGAGAATTTTCCAGGTTTCTCCATTAAGTTCGTTCCCCTGCTTTTGTTGTCCAGTCTCTGGAAGCAAGATGCTAAGTGTAGTCACTGCTGTTGGAAGCTGCGGATGAGGATGACAAGAGCTGATGTTACCTCTCCTAGAGGTGGGTTATCTCCATAACTCCACAAGTTACATGGACTTCCGTGAGGAAGATCTACCTGCCCCTCCATTTACTTACCTTAATCATATATTTGCATCAGTTTATACTCATGTAGATGGCTTTATTTTGATCATTGATCCAATACTATATGATTTTGCTGTTCGAAATCCTCTGGCTTTGGCCATTAGTAGTTTTTTTTTTTTTGGCTTGGTCCCTAAAGTGAACTGAAGGTTTTCACGCCCCCCCCCAGTTCATATGTTGAAATCCTAACCCCAAAATGCGCTGGAGGATGGGGTATATGGGAGGGGAGGTGATTATGTTGCAAAGGGGAGCATAAAAGGAGATTAGTTCCCTTGTAAAAACAGACACTAGAACTCTCTAGAACTCTTTACTACTTGAGGGCTCAAGGTGAGGGTGACATCTGTAAACCACGCAGCAGGCCCCAGGAGACTGAATCTTCCATCACCTTGATCTTGGATTCTGGGCCCCCAAAACTGTCAGGAATAAACTGTTGTTTCAGCAACAGCAAGACACACTCTGGTTTTCTCTTGCAGGGTTCCTTTTTGCCTAAGCCGATGCCGTCCCTGTCCTATCGACATTGCTCCATCCTTTTGTTGGTTCACTTGTTTTTCCCAGCACTTTTCCACTCTCTGGTACTGTCAGATACTCTAGGTTCATGCTGGGTTCTTTGTGTATTCCTAGAATTAGCTGTATGTTCAGTCACATTGGAAAATTTCATACTCGATGACTAGTAAGAACAAATTAATTAGTTAGGATACAGAAGAAAATAACAATAAAACAAAGGACTGTGACAAAATATCACAACCTACGACTGCAGCCTTCAGATCTTTACAGCCTTCAGATCTTGATCAGTTGGTGATTAACAATACAGCCTCTAGAATTCAGACACTGCATCCAACTGGAACATATCTGCTAAACACAAGAAATTCGAAGATTACTCATAAAAACATGACTAGGCAATCAAACTCAGCCAGCTGGAGAAATTTAAAACCATTTTTCTAAGTGACTCATAGGTCAAGGAAGAAATCTTAATGGAAATCTGAAAACATTTATAATTGAACAATAATGAAAATATGACACAATGTAGCTTGTGGAATAAAACTGAATTAGTAAGTAAGAATATACAGCCCTAAAAAAAAAAAAAACCACTTTAATTAGGAGAAAATCTCAAAGTTACTGATCTAAGCATATAAAATAGGATGTCAGAAAAGCAGAACCAGAATGAAATCAAGGAAACCAGACAGAAATAAACAGAGTATAGAGCAGAAAATAATGAATGCACATCCAAATATGGAATGAAGAAATCATCAAAGAAAAGTGATTGATGTAGTGAGGTACGGTTAAGCAGAAAAAGTGGGATTTATTAGAGAAATCATGAGCATGTAGAAGGAAACATAAGTAGTGAACAAGAAAGATACCACAGTTGAAGTAGAGGCTACATAGATAATAATACTTCACAAACAATTTTTTAAAGTAGATAAGGACAGCCGGGCGTGGTGACGCATGCCTTTAATCCTAGCATTTGGGAGGCAGAGGCAAGCGGATCTTTGTGAGTTCAAGGCCAGCCTGGTCTACAGAGTGAGTTCCAGGACAGCTGGGGCTACAGGGAGACCCTGTCTCGAAAAGACCAAAAAAATAATAATAATAAATAAATAAATAAATAAATAAATAAAGTAGATAAGGACATTTCCTCAAAATATGTAACTTGCCAAAACTGACTCAAGATGAAGAAGAATGCCCTCATAGTCCTATAGCCAGTAAAGAGACAGAAACTGTTATTCTTCCTATCAAAAAATCAAGATAGAGGGGCTAGAAAGATGGCTCAGCAGTTAAGAGCACTGGTTGCTCTTGCAGAGGACCCAGGTATGATTCCCAGCACCCACATGGTGGGTAACAACTGTTACCACATGGCAGTAACTCCTGTTCTAGGGGAATTGTGTGCCTCCTTCTGACCTCTGTAGGCATTGCACAACAGAGGTATACTTGACTCAAATAGAGGCAATGCACACACATAAGATAAAAATAATAGATAAAATATTTTCAAGGAAAACAGTATGTAGAGACAGAAATTCAGATGATTCTAACAAGCATTCAGAGACAGATGTTCTATTTGAGAGGTCAGAAAAAAGAGGCAGGCCACTCCCCCCTCAACTCACTATCTAATAAAGATAGAGTCAGAAAATAAAAGAACAATTTCATCATAAATATATAAAGGAGAAAAACGGTTACATTTAGTAAGCTAAATCAAATGATGCTTAAAAAGGATAACTACTCATGACCAAGTTGGCTTATCTCAGAACTGAAGGCTAGTTTCATGTTAGAAGTCCAATCCTCCAGTGTAGCATGAATTGATTACAGCAGAAAATTCATGATTGTCTCAGTAGGTGAGAAAATTGTTTTTGAAGCTCCATTATCCTGTCACGATATTAAAAAAAAAAAAAAAGACAAGGTATGTTCATCACTTTCCTTTTGCTGTGATAATACACCATGGCCAAGGAAACTTAGAGAAGGAAGAGTTTATTTGGTCGATGATTCCAGAGGGATTAAAGGCCATAATGGCAGAGCAGGTGGCCAGAGCAGAAAGCCCAGTGGTCACACCTTCAAGCAGACACAGGAAGCAGAGACAGTGGAAATTCTGCAAGGCTTAATTAAGAACTCTCAAATCCTGCTCCCTGGTGATGTGCTTCCTCCAGCATGGCCACACCTCCTGAAAACGCCAAGACCTTCCCCAAACAACATCAGAAACTGGGCACCAAGGGCCCAAACAGTTGGAGGCTATGGGAGACATTCTCATTCAAACCACCACACAAGGCTAGAAGTAGTGTTCTTTAACTTCATCCAGCACAGTTATCAAGAAGCTGCCAGAAATATCAGAAGTAATGATCAAAATGTGGAAGCATTCCCCGTACAGACAGTGAGATCCAAGGCCCCATTGTGTAAATCACTGTATTCAGAGTTCTTTGGTGTGGCATTTAAGAGGAAGTGAAAGAAAGTCTTAAAGATGAGAAATGAATAATCCAAACCAGCAGTACTTTCTGTGTCATGACGGCATACCAAACCCAGAAAAAAAACTGACAGACGAATATTTAGAAAAACAAAGATTCTAACAATGTTGCTGAATGTAAAATCAATACAGTAAAATCAATTGCATTTCTGAACACCAGAAACAGTTTGGAAATATAGCTTTAAAAAAATAACCATTTATTGTAGTCACAAAAACACAAGATACCTAGGAATAAATCTAACAAAGTATGTGCAGAGACTTTATAGATAGAACTATAAAACTTTGTTAAAACCTATTAAAGGCAACCCAAACAAATGGGGTAATAAACTATGTTCTTGGATAAAAAGACTCGAAATCATAAAGATGTCAATTCCCTCAAGTCGATCTATAGATTCAATGCACTTCCAATCAGAATCTCTGTAGCATTTTTTTTTCATGAACCTGGCAAGCTGGTTTTAAATTTCATATGTGAGAGCAAGGAGCCAAAATTATAGAGGACAGCAAACAAGGAAACAAGGCTGCAGAATTTGCCTACAGATGCCCAATACTTTCTTCTAAACCTATTCGTCTTAAAGCACTGTAGTGTTTCCGGGGGGGAAAAAAAAAAACAGAAATAAATCTATGTTTTAATGAGCCCCAAGACTGGTATACACAGACATGAAAAGTAACTCATCATGACTATTGCACTATACAATAGTAAGACAAAGTACATATTGCTAGAGTAATTGCTAATCCAGACCAAAACATTCAAAATAATTAGACCTCTACCATATTCTGTACATGAAAATCATCTCCTAATCGACTAGCACTGTGAAAACTGAATTCATAAAATATTCAGGAAGCCATAAAGGACAGTAGCTTTATGCATGTATGACAAGAAGATATTTCAGGAAAGAGCAAAAATCACGAACCATAACAGATTAAAATTTTGACAATATTAAAATTAGTCTTAAATTTTGGAAATTTCTGGAAAGAGGTCTCAAGTGGTTAAGAGCCCCTACTACCAGGCATGGTGGCACATACCTTTAATCCCAACACTTAGGAGACAGAGGCAGGCTGATCTCTGTGAGTTCAAAGCCAGCTTGGTCTACAGAGTGAGTTCCAGGACAGCTGGGGCTACAGGGTGACCTTGTCTCGAAAAGACAAAAAAAAAAAAAAAAAAGAAAAGAAAAAAATAGTTTTTCTTTCCCTGTCTTGAACAGTCGGGGAAACTTGAGTTTGGTTCCTAACACCCACATGGCCTCTTACAACCATCTGAAACTCCAGTTTTTATGGATCTGATGCCCTCTTTCTGGATCCACAGATACCTGCGCATATGCACACCCAAAACATTCACACATATATATTTAAAATAAAATAAACTTGAAAAAATTAAAGTTAAAATTACCGTTAAGGCAGGCATGGTGGCACATGCCTTTAATCCGAGCACTCAGGAAGCAGAGGCAGGAGGATCTCTCTGAGTTCGAGGCCAGCCTGGTCTACAGAGTGAGCTCCAGGCCAGCTGGGACTAAATATAGACCCTGTCTCAAAAATACCAAAAAAAAAAAAAAAAAAAAAACTGTTAATATAAGAGAAAAATATGAATGTGTACACACACAAGTATTAGGAATTAGCATGTATAGAATACAACGATCCATAAATCATTACAAAATCAATTAGTAGCGGGAAACATTGACAGTCATTATTAGAAAAGAAAGCATAGGAGCTGGAGAGATGGCCTAGAGATTAAGAGAGCCGACTGCTCTTGCAGAGGACCCGGGTTCGATCCCCAGCACCCACATGATGGCTGAGAACTGTCTTTAACTCCAGTTCCAGGGGAATCTGACGCCCTCTTCTGACCTCTGCAGCATTGCAAGACACGGTCCACAAACCTACATGCAGACAGTACATTCTTACACATACAAGATAAAAAAATAAAAAAAATTTAAAAAATACCCATAAAAAAGAAAATAAAGTATAACAGCTTACAATCACACAAGAAGATGTACTATTTGAATAATAATAATAATAATAATAATAATAAATGCAAATTAAAATCCCAATTCTAAGCTTCATTGTTTCTATACTTTTCGATATGTCTGATAACAAGATTTTTAAGAATTTCTCCCTGGTACAGGTAATGCATTGACTGAGCAGAATGAAATCAAGTGATTGGGAGTATTACTACCATAAACAAGAAACAACAAATGCCTAAAATCTTCATGATGCTAATGAGAGGAAAAAGGAGGCAGTCCCTCCCAGGAAAGAAATTAAGGAAAGAAAACCTTACTTTTATTATTGGCCATTTATTCTAGCATGCTCAGATACTTAGTGAATATTTATTTAATGATTGAAAAAAATGAGAAATAAAATAACCAAAGGAACAAATAATGATTATAAACTTCCTTGCTTGCATTTTGTTTCTTAAAATTATACTTCCCTATATATTTTGTTTAAAATGTTTATACCTATAAACAAAACACTGGAACACTGGTCCATACGTCCAACAGCTAATGAGGTGGAAATCACCCATATATTTGTTTATAGCTGTATCTCTTTCTAACTCATTTCTTCACACCTTTGCCAATTTACTTATTAACCTCTCAATATTTTGTGGAGAAGCTGATGGAAACTCTTTGTTTCATTTTATACAAACACTGTTATGTTGTAAAATGTATTAAGTTCGATTTTGGTTAATTTTATTAAGTTATAATTTGATTAATTTTGAAATATTGGTTTAGTTGAATCTGAATATTTTTTCCAATAACTTGTAATAAACCATCAACTCTACAAAACCTAGTTATCCTACTCGACTTTAATCAAGACTAGATAGACGGTAATCTAGATTTTCTTGGGTTTTTATATTTACTTCATACTGCTCACCTACATACACTTAAGGTTTTAGATACCATATAAATGGATAATGTATAAATAAATGTATAAATTATTTCTAAAGCCCCCAAATTTTTCCTGATTTCCTTATAGTATCGACCATTATTAAATAAATCAAGGTTATTTTTCTGTATTTTCATCTTGAGCTACATTTGTTTTCTAACCTGATTATAGCTGATGCCTGCTTGCAGCTTTCTCTCCTTGCTGGTACCTCCTGAATTTTATACACCTTGAATTCACATGTGGAGGAGATTGCTCCCTGAGTAAGGCACTTGCTGGACAGGGTAAGGACCTGAGTTGAATCCCCAAACCTCAGGTAAACCAGGTCTGTTAGCAAAGGTCTGCAGTCCTAATGCTCCTGGGGGGTTGGGAGGTGGATAGGGGGATGAAAGGTGGAGAGGAGAGACTCTCCAGAAGGTCACAGCAAGCCTGGCACATGCAGTGCCCCAGGAGATAAAGACCCTGTCTCACACAAGGTGCAAAGCAAGGAGCCATACCTGAGGTTGTCCTCTGACCTCTACATGTGCCTATAGAGCACGCATGCACATACCTCACACATACACACATTAAAAACAAAACAAGGCTGTTTTCTGTAAAGTTCCCTCAGCCCTCCCGCCCCTCCCATGCAATCGTTATTCCTGCGGCATGTCCCTTCAACCATACTTTGATGACACCTACATCAAAATCAGAAGTCCAAATCTTTCTCTGAGATCTATAACCAGAGATCATTTACACTATGAAACATTTATTCAAGATGTGCTACTGGGCCCTCAAGAGTAACAGGTTCAAAGAAACTTCATTTCCTTTCCCTTTGTACCTTTTACTCTCTTAGTTCTTCATATAGGAGCACATTTGCCTCGTTACCTACCAGCGAGTCAAAACCCAAGGAGAGGTTTCCTTCCGCTTTGCTACAAACATCCAGGAAGTCACCAAGTTTCATCTTTTGTCTAATTGCCTTTCAAAACTTAAAAACGAAATCACAATATTTATCGATCTCTAGGGCCATAAAATGTGCGAATCATCGCAAAATCTCATTGAATTTTCACTGCAAGTTAGGCGAAGGGTAGTAATTCTTCCCATTTCCTAAAGGAAGAAATGAAGACTGAAGAGTGTGTCAGTTCCTGTACCCAAGGACCAGACATCGGCTCCAGGTCAGTAAGAGATTTAATCCTGGAAAAACAACAGTTAAGAAAAGAGGTTGGGTGTCAAAGCAGACTGAGCAGAGCTTTCAACTAGGACAGGAGGGGGAAAAGCAATTTAACAATACCCTGTGAGGAAGGGAGGAGAAAAAGCAAGGTGACTGGTTGAAAGGCTGCTCTAAGACTACCAAGCAAGTTTTGAAACCAAACAGGGACTCCTTTTCTCAACCCACTGTTTAGCAGGTCACACATCTCCCAGAAAAGCTTCCACCTTAATGTCCCCTCCCACCATGCTCAGTCACTGTCCTGGAAATGTGGCCACAGGGGAATACAACAAAGGATTTCAGAACACAGCTGAGCTTCCACCCCCCTGAAGTCAGAGATCCAAGAAGCTCATTTTCATGGCCTCTGCAGAATGTACCCAATTTGCCAAGACTTCACAGATGAAAACCTATGAAGCTACTATTCATACCCACACAGTGTGACATCAGTAATCATCCATACATACCTCCTTTGTTACCCCTGCTCCAAAGGATACTGGAGCATATAGCCAAATCACCAACTCGCTGCCAGCCAATATCTCCAGCCCATCCTTCTGCACAGAAGCTAAATAACATTTTCTACATGACTATGAATGCTACCTTCTCCTCAAGCATATTGAATGCCTTCTACTCTCTTTCAGAATAGAATCCAAAGATTTTAATTTGGTATCCATCCATTATTATCAGGACTATGTCTACATCTCAGCACATTTCTACTATTTTTTCAGCTTTACTGGAATACTCAGCATTTCATTCTTCCTCCATTACACAATAAGCAATCATCTGATACCTATAATGTGTCAAATCTGTTCTAACAACAAGAAACTGCTTGTGATGGTTAATCCTGGGTGTCGACTTGACTGGACTAAGGAACAAATAAGAGAAAAAGGATCTTCGGATTGGACCACCTCAGCCCAGATGGCCCACCTCAAATGTGGGCGTTACCTTCTGCCGGCAGGCAGTATTAAAGGCCATGGCAAAGGGAGCTGGTCCCTTTTTCTTGCGGCTTGCCTCTCTCTCACTGGTGAGTTTGTCTTGCTGCTGTGATCAACCCTACAGATCCCAGCATGTACTGAGACTGGCAGATCTCCTGGAATCCATCGGGCCTCAGCACTAGATTGGGACTACTGAGACATCCAGTCTTTCGGACTGAGCAGTTCCCTGGATTCTCAGCCTCTCCAGTGCAGTGTGTCTACTGTTGGACTCCTTGAACTCTGTCACGTGAGCACATCAATAAATTGTATATAGCTATATATTTGCCCTGTTACTTCTGTTTCTTTAGAGAACCCTGACTAATACATTGCTTTAAACTAGATGATGCCCCTATTTTCATGTTGTTTAAAGCATCTTTTAGTGAGATGACAAGTAGCAAAATTTAGAAAGTGATGAATAAAAAACCAGAATAAGATTATGAAGAGGCAAGACAGAGGTGCTGGTCAGGGAAGGGATGAAGTGTCCATTTTTTGTTTTGTTTTGTTCTGTTGTGTTTTGTTTTTTATTTATTTTTTATTTTTCATTGTTATTAAACTTTTTCCATACATTGTACATCATTTCTCAATCGAATTTAGAGTCACTTCCCTTTCCATGCCCCTCCGCACCTGAGTTCCTGCACTCTGCCATACATGTCTTGCCATACATGTGTTGCTTTTTTTTCTGAGTCTTTCCAGAGTTGTTTTTTTTTCCAAAGCAGAGGCTTATTGTTTGGGGGAGAACTTCACTGTTTCAGTCTTTTTCCCACAGTTCTTTTGTTGTTCTTGTTCTCTCCAACTTGTATTGCATATATATACACACACATATCACCTGAGTTGGAGGATTTTCTTTTTTTTTTTTTTTTTTTTTTTGCTAAAAGATGTCATGTTTTCCTTAAGGAAGTGTTTGAAAGTTCCTCCTTGGTTGGGGCTGGAGAGATGTCCTAGCGGTTAAGAGCGCCGACTGCTCTTACAGAGGACCCGGGTTCGATCCCCAGCACCCACATGGAGGCTGAAAACGGTCTTTAACTCTAGTTCCAGGGGAATCCGACACCCTCTTCTGACCTCCGCAGCATTGCACGACAGAGGTCCGTCAACCTACATGCAGACAATACATTCATACACATATGAAAATAAATAAAAAAAATATTAAAAAAAAGAAAGTTCCTCCTTGGCAAGCCCAAACAACCATCAATCTTGCCCTTGTGCTCCACACTGGGGTTTTTCCCTCCTGTGGTCACCCAAATGAGGTCCAGTAAGCACGTGTCTTGTCTTGATCTTCCAGTACTGGCCTCTATGATACAGCCTGGGTAGTGAAGTGTGTCCATTTTTTAAAATGTGAAGGAATAACTTTCTAGAAGAAGAGTGAAAAAGCACTTAGAAGGAAGGAAGTCTGCAGGTTCAAAGGACAGAAAAGCCAGGGCATCTGAAGGACACCAAGCAGAGCAAGGGAAAGTCAGGACAGATGGGGGTTGGCTATCATGTAACTACAAAACAAAAGCATACAGAGACGAGGGGAGGCCCACCCAGACTGCCATATTTTAAAGGGAATACTTTGGCTACTGGGTAAATAGTGAGTTAGAGAGAACAAAAGTAGGAGCAGAGTCTTGAGCCCTGAGCAAAGCACAATTGCTCAGACTGGTCTTTGTCACCCCCTCCACAAACTTTGCTAATTCTTTAATGCCCAGAACCTGAGAAACCTTTTCTCATGGTCCAGGATTTATTCTATTCTCCTTCCACCAGAGGAAATCTGAGAAAACTGTCAGAGCCACTATTTGCAGAGATCAAAGAATAATGCCGAAAATAATGCTGACTTCCGGTCCTTGGGATTTTTGTTGTTGTTGTTGTTGTCGTTGTTGTTGTTTTCTCTCTGTACTAAAGAACACACTGAAAAATACTGCCACACATCGTCAAGGCTCCTCAATGTGAATGTGAGTGAAAGAATCAACTGACCTTTGAAAGGTACGTTCTACTTACTTTCTGTTGCTGTGGTACACACCATGACCAAAACCAACACGAAGAAGAAAGCATGTATTTGGCCAACAGTTTCACATCATAGTCCATCTTTATTTTTTTTATTATTCATTAATTTATGTGTATGAATGTACTGTCTGCATGTAGGTTGGTGCACCCGTGTCGTGCAGTGCCGCGGAGGTCAGAAGAGGGTGTCGGATTCCCCTGGAACTGGAGTTAAAGACAGTTCTTGGCTACCATGTGGGTGCTGGGGATTGAACCGGAGTCCTCTGCAAGAGCAGTCGGTGCTCTTAACCGCTAGGCCATCTCTCCAGCCCTCATAGTCCATCTTAAAGGAAGCTGAGGCAGGAATTCAAGACAGAATCCTGGAGGCAGGAGCTGAGGTAGAGACCATGGAGGAAGGCAGCTTAAGGGCTTCTTGCCCCTCTGGCTTGCTCAGCGACATTTTATACGTCCAGGCCTACCTGCCCAGGGATGGTGCCACCCACAGTGTGATAGGCCCTCTTAGGTCAATTAGGAATCACAGGCTTGTCCACAGGCCAGTCTAAGGAAGGAAATTCCTTAACTGATGACCCTTCTTCCCAGGAATGTCTAGCTTTGTGTCAAGTCAGCAAAACTAGCCAGAAGATCATAATCACTCCTAGATAAAACCAGTATCCTAGTATGAATGTATCTTAAAACTTAGCAGGCACAGTTTAGAAGGAAAACTTCCTCACAGAAAGCTTTCCACTGGTAAGCCAGCTGCCCACGGAAGAGCTGGTTTCTCCTGATTGATTGGCTGTTTTGCTGCATTTAACACTAAGCTCAGATGCTGGTGTCTGCAGATGTTGTCTTCTTAAACTCCCCTACTAGTTTTGAGGGAGAACACTGCCCACAATACTCATTACCAAGTTGATTTCTTTCAACTACATCAAAATTGACTATTTGTACAAATTCTGCTTCCCACATTTCAAATTCAGTTTTCAGCAAAAGTAAAGTATATTTTTGAAAGCTCTTTGTAGAAATATTTTTTTCTTCTGGTTTTCCAAGCAAGTTTTTGCTTTCTCTCATTTGTCCTCAGAATACTCCCTTGTGGATTTTTTTTTTTCATCTAGTCCTGGTCCAGCCCTAATCCTTCTTACAGCCATCTATATACCTAGATGCCAAAACCACAGACAAAAAGCAATTTGGTCCTGAAGTTTCCTGATGGGAATCACAGTGGACTCACAAGAACCCATGGTGGGAGGTATTACAGAAAGCTGCAAAGCATTACACCCTTTCCTCTCAGCCTGCAGTGTCTGATGAAGCCAGTCCTGACTCCCCGTTGTGCCTGCTTTGGATTCTTTCCAGCTACTACACCCCCTACTCCCCAAACACATTCAAGGCTTTTCACAACCCTGACTATGGCTTTGAAGTCTAACAAAAACAACTGCTAAAGTCTAAGCAAAACAATGACTATAGCAAGCTCTCTCTGACCTCGGTCTGCTCCAAATTGTTACTATAATTTCTGTGGATTTTGCCTTTTTAACTCTGTACCCCTAAACTTCAGTACAGATTTTTCTCAGGCACTAGCCACTCTCAGCATGCTAATCAATAAAGGACTCCTTTCCCTTTTAATTGGCTTATGTGTGTGGTGGTGATCTGTAATTCTCTCTCTTGACTATAACACTGACTGCCATCCAGACAGCCTCATGAGGTTAGGGGGATTCTCCAACACTCTTCTTAAGAACCAAGTGAAAAACTGCACTGAAATTCTCAATTAATTTCAAAATGCATTTTGAGTTGGGGGGAACCCAAGCTCCTTCATGCACATGAGCCCCTTTTTCACAGGGCTTCCTAATAAGTGGGCCACCGTTGGCATGTAGTCCAGTCATTGTGACTGTGAGTTGCCACAAATGAGGTCTTGCATGAACAGAGCTCCCTACATATGAAAAACAGCGCACGCACACCGGAGTCATTCAGGGCCGGCTGTCAAACCAGAGATGAAAGGACTGATTTTTAGGAGTTCACAGAGAAGATGAGGAAAACACTTTTAAAGTGCTGTCAAGGTGTGGCTGTCCTTGAAGAAATGGCTTCCTGACAGCTGCCGGTGCCTTCCTGCCAATGCTTAATTTCTCACAGAGAGTCAGGGCTTTAATTAGGTTCCTAGGGCAGCTTGCTCTGG
This sequence comes from Rhizomys pruinosus, assembly GCA_009823505.1. Classification (NCBI taxonomy): domain Eukaryota; kingdom Metazoa; phylum Chordata; class Mammalia; order Rodentia; family Spalacidae; genus Rhizomys; species Rhizomys pruinosus. Next base: position 281,285 of record VZQC01009272.1, on the reverse strand, counting down.
ATCTTTGACCTTATCAAGGGTGCAGGGTTTCAAAGCATAGGATTGGCTAGGTCTCCCTTCATTACTGATCAAAAGTCTCCCCAGGAACAGTCTAAAACTCCCTTCTTGAACAGCCTTCTGCAGGGCCATCTTACACCAGCTTCCCTGCAAGAAGAAGGAAGTGTTCGGGGGAGAGAAATCAGATGCAAGTTGTGCCAGAAACTTTGCACATATGAATCTACTTACAAGACTATGAAGACCCTGTACTCCTTGCAGAGGCTTATAGCTGGTATAGTGAGCTAGTTTTCAGATGGGTAACACTTTGAGTCAAAAGGAAAAAAAATTGCCAGTAATTGAATATCAGGACTTGCTTTCAACCTGGTTAAAAGTGTGTGATTTCTCTAAAAGGACAGATGCTGAATTTTAATATTAGAATTTCTTGGCATGTCAGGCTAAGCATGCAGCATCTGCTTCTACAACACCAACATCTGTCTCTCTGACATCTCTGCTCCCCCTTCTGCTAGATCCAACTGGGAAGGTGCTATCGAATATGATATGAAGGATGGGTGGAATTGTTCTTGACATGGTGTTTTGACAAGGCTAGTATAAACAAGACTCTCAGAATTACACTCTTGTTGCAAAAGAATAAAAACCTGAGTCACTCCAGACTCCAACACTTAGATTTCCAAAAGAAATCAACAAATGCTAAACTTCTCAAGGAAGGAGTGACATCACTTACAAATGACATTGCATGTCAGACACTTCCTTTTGGAAAGCTTTTTTGAAATATATTTAAAAGGCAGCAATTTAAGACCAACATTAAGAGTATCATTCAGTGTCTGTTACTCACAAAAACCATGAAAATTCTCCCAAGGAAAGGAGTTTTCTTCATAATGAGCTTTTAAAAAGACATTCAGAAAGACTAAAATGGCTGAAAATGGAGTATAGTTAGGAAGAAGAAAATTATCATTACATAACCATAATGATCATGTATTGATGCAAAACAAGCACTTGGCTCAATAATAATCACCTTCCCTTACATCTCCTCAATACCCATGTATGTGTTTGTTCACTCATCAAATGTTATTAAAACTAACTCTATACCAGCAAGGTTAGTGACAGGGTGATAGAGGCTACTAACACAAAGCTTAGTCCCTGAATGTTAGGGCCAATAGAGAGAAGATGCATTTGAAATATAAATATGCAAGTAAATATATGATTACAATCTTTCTTTTTAAAAATATTTTATGGAAGTTTTGTGCATTTCATACATCATTTCTCATTCCAATTTAGACTCATTTCCCTTTCCACTTCCTCCACCCGACCTGAGTTCGTGCATTCTCCCATACATGTCTTGTATCTTTTCCTGAGTCTTTTTAAAGTTTTTCAAAGCAGAGGATTATTGTTTGGGGGAGAACTTTACTATTTCAGTCAGTTCTTTGTCCCACTTCTTTTGTTGTTGTTCTCTCCAATTTGTATTGTTTCACTATATGTCAAATCTATACTGACATTATGTCATCTGAAAAGAAACTGTATGTTATTTCCAAATCATATTTCGGGATTCACAGTTTCCCTTTTAATTTTATATTACTCTAAAATATGTATACATACCCTCCACTCACATATCAAAATTACAAAGTCTGAAAATAACTGATAGGTTAATTCTAGAGCCCATTAAGGGATTCACATTATAAGCACAGTTGCTTTCAGATACATTAACTTTGTTCAGTTTGCCTTACAACTATGCACTTGCTGCTAGCATCCACAAATGAGGGGTATCATTCACTGTTTTTTGTTGTTGTTGTTTTTTTTTTTCTGGGACTGTGTTACTTCACTTAGTATGATGGCTTCTAGTTCCATCCATTTACCTGCAAAGTTCATGATACCATCTTTCTTTACTGTTCCATAGAATTCCATTGTGTAGATGTACCACATTTTCTCTATCCACTCATCAATTGAGGGTCACTTGGGTTGGTTCCAGCTCTTAGCTATTATGAAGAGAGCTGCAGTAAACATGGCCGTGCATGTATCTCTGCATGTAGGATGAGTCAGGAGTGGTATGCCTGGGTCAGGTGGTAGGATCATTTTGAGTCTAAGGGTTCTCCACACTGCTTTCCATAGTGGTTGTATGAGTTTACATTCCCACCAGCAGTGGATGAGTGTTCCCCTTTCCCCATAACCTCTCCAGCATTTGGTGTCTTTTGTTTTCTTCATCCTAGCCAGTCTTATTGGTGTGAGATATCATCTTAAAGTGGTTTTAATTTGCATTTCCTTAATTATTGGCAATGTCGAACACATTTTAAGGTGCTTCTCAGCCATCTTTATTTCCTCACTTGTGAAGTCTCTGTTGAGCTCTTTACTCCATTTTTGAGTAGGTCATTTGTTTTCTTCTTTGTTTTTTGAGTAGTTTATATATTCTGGAAGTTAATGCTCTGTCAGATGTATCAGTGGTGAAGGCTTCCTCCCACTCTGTGGGTTTTCTCTTCACTTCCCTAATTGTTTCTTTTGCTGCACAGAAGTTTTTGAGTTTAATGAGTTCCCATTTGTCAATTGTCAAGCTTGTTTCCTGTGCAGCTGCCATCTAATTTAGAAAGTCTTCTCCTACACCTATGTCTTGTAGGTTGCTACTAATGTTTCTTCCATCACTTTCAGAGTTTCAGGTTTCACGTTGAGGTCTTTGATCCACTTGGAGTTGATTTTTGTACAGGGCAAAAGGTAAGGGGTTAATTTCATCCTTCTACAAGTAGTGATCCAGTTTTGCCAACACCATTTGCTGATGATGCTGTCTTCCCTTCACTGAGTCTTCTTGGCCCCTTTGTCAAATATGAGGTGACTGAAATCAAATGTGCTTAAGTTTAGATCTTCAATTTTCTGCCATTGGTCAACAGGTCTGTTTTTGTGCCAATACCAGGCTTTATGACTATAGCCCTGTAATATAGTTTGAAGTCTGGTACAGCAATTCCCCCATATTGCTCTTTTCACTCAGAGTTGCTTTGGCTATTCAGGGCCTTTTGTTTTTCCATATGAATTTAAGGATTTTTTTTTTCCAAGTTTATGGAGAAACTCACAGGGATTTTTAATTGGGATTGCACTGAATCGGTATATTAGTTTGTGTAGAATGAACATTTTTACTGTATTTATTTTTCCAATCCATGAGCATAGGAGGTCTTTCCATCTTCTAATGTCTTCTTCAATCTCCTTTTTCAGGGGTTTAACATTTTTATTGTAGGGATCTTTGGTGTCTTTGGTTAGGTTTGTCTGATCTTTCTTAATCACTGAGAGAAAAATGACATTATTTTTTTTTGTCTTTTCAAGACAGGGTCTCCCTGTAGCCCCAGCTGTCCTGGAACTCACTATGTAGACCAGGCTGGCCTTGAACTCACAAAGATTCGCCTGCCTCTGCCTCCCAAGTGCTAGGATTAAAGGCGGGCGCCACAACACCCGGCTAAATGACATTATTCTTAATAAAACGGTGTGATTCTGATGATCTATGTGGCTGGATTAAGAAATCCCTGTAAGATAAGTGACAATACCTGTGCTCTTTCCAGAGATGACTGCATCCTAGAGCCCCAACTAGTGACTGGATGTCTGACATCATAACATAATGAGATTATCAGAAGGCATCAAGAGGTAGGAGGCAGGGCCTACTTGGAGGGAGTGGGTTGCTGGAGGCAGTTTGTTAATGTTGTGGAAAACTGTTCCCAGTAAAACATGAACACATGTCCCCTCACTCCAGATCATCAACCCAAGACAAACCAAAGTAGGGAGACCACGCAAGTCCAACTTGATGGACCAGTGAGTTTTATTGAGATTTCGTACAGGAATATATGTGCATGGGTGCTTCCAGGAACAGAAATGACTCACAGACAGCAACAACACTAAAGCCCAGCCCAGACCGGTGATGGCTCATGAAAGCAAGAAACCTGGAGCACACTGTGTTATATGCCCGCCTGCAGCTCAACAGTCTGCACAGTGTCCTTTCCCGGTAGTTCATTTGGTCTGACCCTCTCCCAGCCACCTCAGCTGCTTCGAGTTGCTTCCACAGCTTCCACTGCTCTCTGCTTCTTCCGGGTGCCCTGACTGATCTGAGAGAAGTGTCTGTGTTGGGGGTAGGGGGGGACAGGACTAGTGAAACCGTTCAATTTCAGGGACTTCCTGAAGCTATTGAATTGTTTACTTCCGGAGTTTAGAGGGCATCTCTGCGGATGGAGTGTTTTACTCCCCTCAAACAACCTGTTGCTGGCTTTCCTGTAGAACACCCTGCTCTTCAGTTAGCTTACCTCAGGGATAGTTTTATCTTAAAGGAAGTTGCTACTCAATAGTTGAAGGCAATTTCCTGCCTTGGCTTCTTATGTTGCCTAGGTTTGCCTCCTGGTTTCCTGCCTGCCATAAAGGAAATGTTTACCTGGATTGAACTTTCTGAAACTGAGGGCCCAAATAAACCCTTCCTCCCTTAAATTCCTTATGTTAGATATTTTGTTCATAATGATAAATTCTAACATAGTATATATTTTAAAAGTATTTGTGAGGGAAGACATTTAGTGAAGGACACTTATCCTAAATGATAAAGAGTAAGTGGGCATTAATAAGAAGGGCAGGATAAGGTCTTCAGTGGAAAAATAAAATACTCATGATACTATGTATAAATATTCTTCTATAATTGAGAATAGCAGGAGATGGGAAGATGGCTCAGGGGTTAAGAGCACTGGCTGCTCTTGCAGAGGACCCAGGCTCCATTCCCTGCACCCACATGGAAGCTAACAACCGTCTATAATTCCAGTTCCAGGGGAATCTGATGCCACCTTCAAACCTCTGAGGGCATTGTATGACACAGGTGTACTTGCACACACTCATAAAATACAAACAATAAATAAATTTAAATAAATAAGAATAGCATGCATATAGTAAGCACTCAGTAAAATGTTATTTAACTTTGTTATTTTCTTTAGACTGCAAATATGACATCACAGTAAAGAACATGTTTCGATATTTAGAGGCTTATCATATTAAGAAAGCTGCACCATGGGGTGAGATGATTCAGCTAGGAGAGACACTGGTCCCCAAACCTGATGACCTGTATGGGATCCCCAGGACCCACATAATGGAAGGAGAGAACCAACCCAAAAGTTGCCTGTGCCCTCAGCCTGGGCCATGATATTCCCACGCCCATACACATACACATACATACATACAAAATAAATCCAATAATTAAAAAATAAGAAATCAGCATAATGCAGATAGACATAAAGAGCAAATTATTTGAGACATACAATCAAATCAGGACTAAAAGGAGATGTCTCCTATTAGGGGCTACAAAATCATTTTTATTCCCGTGATTGCCTCTGAATTCATCCTGTAAGTGGATGTTAGGAACAATAAGGATAAAGAGGGGCTAACGAAATGAGTTATATTTCATAAGAAAAATGAATGTGTATTGCTTTTGAATTTCTAGGAATGCAATACAATGCATGACTGACTGTGTTCTCATGGCATTTTGTCTGGTTTGGGATATTGTAGCTTGGCCATGCTGTTTGCTTCTTTCCATTATCCTTAGAGAACAAATAATAAGTTGATTTTCAAACTGCAAATGCTTTTTTTATAATCAAGCTTTTGCCACAATGGAGCTAAGTTCAACAGTGTTATTACTTTTTAAAAATCTGTCTTAACAACACAAATCACTATAGTTTCTAAGCACTTGACTGCATCCAAATCATGTTAACATGTGCACCCAGAGACTCAAATGTTCGACCAACCTTATAAATCTAAATTGGAAAGAAAGCAAAGTTCAATGACTGTGAATTAAAAAAAATAAATATATTTTTTTTATTTAAAATGTTAATATTTAGAAAAACATATAATAACTAAACAAAATTGAAGATATTTTACACATAATTATTTTCAGATTACTGGTCTACAAAGATGAAAGGATCTCTTTATTGGATATTGGCATGCATGTTGGTTTTTGAAAATTCATTTATTTTTATTTTATTTTATTTTTTTATTGATGCTTTGTGTATTTCATACATCATTTTCCAATTCAGTTCAGGCATATTTCCCTTTTCCCTCTCCCCCCCCATCCCACCCCATCCCATCCAGATCATGCATTCTGCCATAACTGTCCTGCATCTTTTCTCTCCGTTTTTTTTTTCATTTTTTACTATAAGGGATAATTTATGAGTACCAACATCCTTCGTGTAAACCAATTTGGCAGGGCTGTTGTGCCCAAACCCCGCAAGCCCCACCATCCAGCGAGGGGGGGGCTTGTATGTTCAAATCAAGTGATCAAATAGTGTCCAGGACTATATTGCTGTAGTTTCACATTCACCCCCAATCACCCGCCTTACATTCTACCACGCCCCTCTTCCGAAGATTGTTCCCTAGGCTTAGAAAAGGGGCACAGGTAGATGAGAAGCAAAACAGTCTACTTTCTCTGGGCTGTTGTCTTGGACTCTGGTCAATTCGTGCGTTTCTTTCATGGGCTGACAGTTTTGTCCAGGATAACCTTTTGATCCTATTAATGAAGGCAAGCAATTAGATATATAGGTATTAAACGGACTAATAGATATGGTAGGTTACTTGGTAGAGAAACATTGTTTGGTGTGTTTGATGTGTAATCCATGAAATTACATTTTTTTCCTGTTAATATGACGGTCTTATGTGGCTGTATAACAATTCCTAACCGTAGAGAGGATGTAAGCTTGTGGCTCAGCCATGGGTTATTCCTCACAGGAGAGAGCTATAGCCAATTATATTGGGATATACAGCATATGGCTGCCTCATGCTGCACAGTATCCAGGCAGGTGAGGTGTAGCTGGTGCTGACGTTGGAGTCTTACTTGATCTCAAGGGAGACCCGTATTGGCTTTATTGGTTTTAGTGGCCTTTGGTAACACTCTCTGGTATTCCAGGAGGTTCATTTGTACATTTGCATGCATGGTTTCAATACATCTTTCCCATGTTTACGTCAGGTCTTCGGCCAGCACAGGGCCTTAATCGCCTCTCTTCTTGCAGGTATCCCAGTTTAGAGGCCAAAAAAGCTTTACCTTTTGTGTGGCTTGGCTCCCCTGGCCAACATCTCCTGGTATGAATAATCCATTGCTGATGTCAGAGCTCCTGTATTAATATTTTTATCTCAGTTTAATCATATGCAAACTGGAAGATGACTACAAGGAGCCTTCCACTCACAATAGCTCAAAAACAATAAAATACTAGGAACAAACCTAACCAAAGGCACCAACGGATCTCTACAACAAAAATTTAAACCTGAAAAGGAAATTGAGGGAGACATCAGAAGATGGACAAAACCCCCATGCTCATGGATTGGGAAAAAAATATAGTATAAAAATGTCCATCCTACCCAAACTAGTGTACAGATTTAATGCAATCCAATCAAAATCCCCAGAGTTTCTTCACGGCTTGGAAAAAAAAAACAATCATCAAATTTCATTTGGAAAAACCAGACTTGAATACCAAAGCAACACTCTGAGTGAAAAGAGCCAATACAGGGGTATCGCTTATACCAACTTCAAACTTACTACAGGGCTATAGTCATAAAAACAGGCCCTTACTGGCACAAAAACAGACCAGTTGACCAGTGGAAAATGAAATAAAACTGAAGATCAAACTGAGCTCATACAATTTCAGCCACCATCTCATATTTGACAAGGGGCCAAGGGAGAGACACAATGGAGGAAAACAGCATCTTCAGAAAGTGTGGTGTGCAAAACTGGATCACCACTTGTTAGAAGAATGAAATTAAACCCCTACCTCTCACCTTGCACAAAAACCAATTCCAGAGCGATCAAAGACCTCAGTGTGAAGACCCAAAACTCTGAGCGGTGACTTAACGAAAGACAGCTTGGCAGCAGACTACAAGACATAGGCCATAGGAAAAAGACTTCCTAATCAGAGCAGCACTGCACAAATACATAAGATCGACAATTGACAATATGGACCAATTAAACTCAAAACGTTTCTGTACATCAAAAAGAAACAATAAGGAAGTGAAGAGAAAACCCCACAGAGTGGGAGGAAAACTTCACTGCAGATACATCTGACCAAACAAAATTATGTTCCAGAGATAAACTACTCAAAAAACACAGAAAAAGAAAGAAAGAACAAGAAATGAAACACCACTAAAGATGGAGCAAAGCTCTGACAGAGGACTTCAACAATGAGAGGAACTAGACGATGGCTGAAGGAAAACATCTTAAGAAGTGTAATCAAACAATCACTATATTAAAGGAAATGCAAATAACCACTTTAGATAGCATCTTACCCCAATAAGACTGTCTGGGGATTCACGAAAGTACAAATGATACCAATCTCGGAGAGTTGACGGTATGCCGTGCACAAGGTTGTGACTCTCACTGCGTGGGGATGGTAGTAACCTTAGTACGGCACACTAGAGAGACCGCTAGTGTAGAGCCCCTTGGTAGATTAGACTTCAGAAATTGACGCCGAACCATGGCCACCATCATACTCCTGGGTATTACCACAAGACTCACTATGATAAGAACCATGCAGGCTCATGTTATTTGCAACTCTTCTCTTCACAATGCAAGGAGCTGGGAACCAGCACAGGTGCCCTCAAAGATAGTGGATAGAGAAATGGGTACATCTACACAATGGAAGTTCTATGCAGCAGTAAAGAGGGACAACATCATGAAATTTGCAGGTTTAAAACTGGATGGAGCTCGAAGACATTATGTTAAATGACGTAACACGGTCCCGAAAAACAAATGAGAAATGGTGTCCCTCCTATGTGGATACTCGTGCCAAGAACCCAGATATAAATATTTCTCGTGGAGGGGAATGCATAGTAAAACGAACAAAAAACAGAAACGACGTGCATCAGAAAAACGGACTGAAATGGTGAATTGGAAAAGGGGATGGGTGGGAGACGGACACAGGTGTATATTCGAATAATGCATATTTAATTGACATGAGGTTCAACAAGTGCCCAGTTTAGCCTAGACACTGTCTAACTGAGATACATGGAGTTTAGGACTTAGTCAAAGTAAATATGTGTCTATTAAACAAACTCGGCTTACAGGCTCGACCAAAAGGTAATGCTTCTGAGTTAATTGATGATATAAATCGCTGTTGTCACATTTGTTCTACATTAAAAAACTAGCACAATAGTTAGTAGAACCATACATTTGGGCTCGGCACATACAACTGTCCTCTATTTCTCTGTTGTCCAGCATCACCTTGTAGCATTTTCTTGCAACCTTAAGATGATTAATGTAAAAATTAACTTGCTTTCCCACGTTAATAATATATAGTCACCCAAAACCGCATGGGTGAACTTGAGCAATCTGTGCTGATTCCACCCTATAGGTATAAATAATACAACTGCTTTTTTAAAAAAAAACAAAAAAAAAAAAAAAAAAAGGTGGGGTGGGGGAAATACAGATCTACATTACATCTTGTTGTCAAAAAACCTGCAATTACCTTCTTAAAACTAATTACGGAAAAAAAAAGAGCTGTATTGTTCCATACAGGTCAAAATGTCACCAACTTCATGGTGAGAAAGAAAAGATACAGCTTTGCATTGAGTAGGATTGTACCAGAAAGTGCCAACAAAAAGGTTGACCCGTCAGAAACATTGAGAGGAAGAAAAGCTTCAGATTCCTACAAACATCGAACCCCTCCGTGGATCCTACTTGTACAAACTATTATAATGAGTCCTAATGAAACTAACTTTAGGGTGCCGCAAAGGTTTTAATAGAAGAGACTTTCATCCCTGTGATGGTTAATCCTAGTTGACAACTTGACTGGACTACTGAGGAACAAATAAGAGAATAAGGATCTTCGGATTGGACTCAACCCGATGGCCCACCCCAAATAAAGGGGCGTGACCTTCTGCCGGCAGGCAGTATAAACGGCCACAGCAGAAGGAGCTGCCTTTTTTTCCTTGGGGCTTGTCTCTCTCTCTCTCCCTGTACTCTTTGGAGATGTGCCCTTGGGTGCTGCTCCAGATCCAGCCCCCACAGTCTCCCACCCACAATGGACTTAATTCCTGGAACTGTCAATCTTAAGCTCAAATAAACTCTTCCTTTTATAACTTCCTTGGTCATGGTGCTTTATCACAGCAACAGAAAACTGACTAATACAATACCTCCCCCCCATAGAACAAGGAGAAATATGATGATGATGAGGTCATTCACCAACTGTAAATTGGAGACAACTGTTATAGAGGTAATCTCTTATAAAACCGGTAAAACTGCCCTCTTTAATTGACTAATAGACATAAGAACTGTGAAAAGGATTATTCTCTATTCAGAACCAAATATAATACTAAAGTCCTTAAGCTATGCACTTAAGCAAAATATATGAAAATTCATTTATAAGAATAAGGTCATCACAGTTCAGAAAAACATATGAATAAACTTTCATCTGTTAAACTTTGTGGATTAGGGACTTTTTAGGGTAATTGTACAGTCAATTAAATGATTAGACAAAGGTTCACTACTCAACTTAATGGTAGGGTATCTATCATATTCTTTAAAAATTAAAAATAGGGGCTGGAGAGACAGCCTAGCAGTTAAGAGCACCAACTGCTGTTGCAGAGGACCTGGGTTCGATTCCCAGCACCCACATGGCGGCTGAGAACCGTCTTTAACTCCAGTTCCAGGGGAATCCAACACCCCCTTCTGACCTCCACGGCTTTGCACGACAAGGGTGCATCAACCTGCATTCAGACATTACACTCGTACACATAAAAAAAAATAAGAATTAAAAATAACATTACATAATTTGTCTGATGTGGAGATCCTGATGAGTCTATGTTGGGTATTACCAGTTTTCCTGTGATGCCATTTGGGGCTAGCACTTCCTCTGGTTCCTGAATTTCGCTATAATACCTGAAGAGACAGATATCCTACCTCTGATGAATGTTCTACAAGTAAGCAAATTCCTCTTTCTAGAGATCACTAGCCCAAAAACACCTCTGAAACAAAGGCTAGCACGTCCAAAGTGTATCCATGTGTGAATAACAGCGAGGTTCTCCCTAAATTTCACTTTTCCCTCTTATGTTCTGTCCTCCGACTCCTACAGGCACAGTCATGTCAGCTCTTGGTGAGCCTTCCCCTCATCCGTGAAGGCTCAGGCTTGGGAGCAGAAGGCAACCCTTCTCTTCAGCCTCTTTTGGAGAGTTGAGCGTATCTTGAGTACATGAAATAAAGACAGAGTTTACAAGAGCTGCAGGCTGGTACCTGTCAAGGCCACTGTTCTTGGGGCATCTGGGCAGATTCCAATGCCTTCAGACTGGAAAGGAGAAAGCACAACTACACCCAGTGATGTGACATCCCCAAATTGATCATCATAATGAGGAGGGGAGAGAGGAGAGATGATTCCTTAATGGAGGACCTAATGGAGTAGCAATAGAAAATCCTAGACAATGTATAAGAAATTATGTGCCATCACCACATTTGGCCTAGGAAATAGGATGTGTAGATCCTTTGTAATTAGTAAGGATACTCTAGCAATCCTGTGCTTTTGCCTTGCTTTTAATTACCACAGACCTGCCTGTGTTGCATCAGCCATGTCTCTGTCATTGCCTTCACTGTGTTCAGAGTTATCCCCCAAGGAATATTCTGAGAACTGAGAAGCACATTCTGCATTCCACGTTTGGTTCTCAGATGCAGAGCCAACACAGAGTATGCCAATTTCTTTCCATATGCCTGTATTTCTTAGTTTCAGTTAACTGATACTGTCTTTTCCAAGTAGTCAGAGTACTTCCTAACAGCTTTTAGAAATACAGGACATTCAAAATACTTTTTGATCCATATTAGGATCAAAATTTGACCTGAGGTCCCAATCATAGGTGCACAATTAGAGGGTTTATTGTGTACATTTCTTCTGCTGTGATAAAAGTACCATGACCAAAATCAACTTAAGAAAATGTATTGATCTATTTTAATTTTTATTGAATTTTTGTTCATTTCATACATCTGAATCATATGTGGATCCCTTCCTCTAGCTGTACTCCCAGAGTCCCCTGCCAAATTTCATGCATTCTGTCATACATGTTGAGGCTTATCAAGTCAAGTTTATGTCCTCAGATGTTCCTCAGTGTGAGCCCACTGGAGCCTGGTCAACCTGTCTAGCAGTACTCCCTTAAATACCAACTCTTCTTCACCCAGCAATGATCAGTTGCCAATAAATAGTTCCTCAGCTAAAGTTGGGGTTTCCTACCCATTTCCCCACTTCTGTGCTGGTTTTTGTCTTCTTTGAGTTTACATGGGTTTTATGCATGCTGTCACCATCACTATGCCCAGCCATCTGGGACCCCTCTTTCTTTGTGACCATACACCACCCCAGACTCTTACAGTTTTTCCACCCCCTCCTCCACGATGGTCCCTGAGCCCCAGTGGTTGAGGTTTAATATATGAATCCTATCTGGGGACACACTCTCTTGTCTCCTTTTCTGTACATTTTGGCCAGTTGCAGCTTTCTGCATTGATCACTGTTGCATGAGGAAACTTTGTTGGTGACAGTTGAGGGATGCATCAATATTGTTTCTTCCCCCATTCCACGATGTTCCCTGAGTCTTAGGTGTAGAGCTTGCATTGTACATGTGTCACTTAAGATTGGACAGCTAACAGATACTTATTATTCTCTGTTCGACAAGTTGTGGAACTCTGTAATAGTCTCCACCCATTGCCAAAAGAAATTAGTTGTCTTGAGAAGTGACAGATGTAGGTTTTCTCTATGATCCATAATTCTCCAGCCACGTGTATTTGGCTATGTTTATAGTATCACACATGAGATCCCTCCCATTGAGTGGAACTTAAGTCCAATTGGATAACTGTTGATTACACCAAAGATAAAACTGCCATTACTACACCAATAGAGATAGTTTGCTGTGCCAGCCCTTGTAGCTATTAGGCTTTACAGCTCGGGTTGGATCATTAATTGATTTTTCTTCCTTAGCAGTTTGCATAGTATCCTCTGATATTATGAGAGCTCGTCTTCAGGGAGGACTTATCCAGGTCAGTTCCAGCTCAACTGCCTCAAGTCCTATGTCCAAAATATGTCCTGTCTTCAGCAATAGGATCTTACCTTCAAGTTCTGGGAAACAATCAAGAATTATGGCAATAGCTTGTGTTACTTTGGGAGTCTCTTGGACTACACGGACCACCAACAACTCTAAGGGAGGTTTCTCTTGTCTGACACTGTGTTTCATATATAGATTTCAGCTATACACATATGCACACACATACACACACACACACACACATATATATAATGTATTATAATGTATATTATATATGTATATAATTTAAAATGTATACTTTTCAATAGATTTTTGATCTAATACATTTCCCTCTGGTTTTTCACACCGCCTAAGCATTATTTATGAGACTGTTTATTTTGACTTATGGTTCCAGAGAGCTGGAGTCCATAATGGCAAGGATGATATGGTGGCAGGAACGGGAAGCAGGCCAATCACATTTCTGTCCACACACAGGAAGCAGAGAAATAGAGCCACAAGGCTGTAAACTCCTAAATCCCCTCTAGTGAAGCACTTCCTCCAGCAAGTCTGCACCTCCTGAAGTTTTCATGAGCTCCTCAAACAGCACCACCAATTGGAAACCAAGTATCCAAATACATGAGCCTATTATGGACATTTCTTATTAAAATGATCTCAGAAGTCATTGGTGGTAGCACTTGGAACCATTACAGAGATGATTGGAACAAAAGAAACACAATGACTAAGCCTATTTGACAGGACAGTAACAAAGTCAGATGAAGGAAAAAGAGAAGGAAAAGACCCCGCCTTTAGAGGTCAAAACTAGGCAGTAATATTGGTCAACTAAGTGATACAGAGAAGATTGAGAGATTAGATTGAATTGTACTAAGCGATTGTTGCATCTTCCTTCATTTAAGTTCACATTATATTAGATGTCATATATGAACACTAGGAATCCCCTGACTTTCCTCTCCTTTGGTCATGGAACAGCATCTCCTGAAATGATGTGAAAGAACAATAGAAGAGTGGTGCTCTTCTGCAGTGTTCTGTAGAAGAAACTAAAACAGAAGGTATAAAATAAAAGACACAGACTCTTTATAAGAATTTGATTTCTTAATTGCCCTCACAAAATTGAGTCCTAAATGTGTTTGAATATAAATTTATAAAAATTGCAGATCATATCATCTCTACTCACAATATGCCTTTCCCAGTGGTGGGTAGCAATTTCCTCTTAGGTAAGATATTCCTTCTTGGGGGTTAGCTCCTTAAGACTCAGGATGTTGAAAGCAGGTGAACCAACAGTATGTTCTAAAAACAGTTGAAACATTTCATCCTGCAGGGAAGCTCATTAAGCTATGGAAGTAAACAACTCAATAGCTTCAGGAAATCCCTGAAACTCATTTCATTCACTAGGCATCTCTGTACCCCCAGCACAGATGAGGAATAAGAACTGCTGAGAGAGACTCTCAGACCAACCAACCTGCCTGGAAGAGGCAGAGTCCACTGAGCTGCCCGGAAAAGACTCTTCGCCAACCTGCTAAGCTGCCTGCCAATTGTATAATGGCCCCAGGGTTTCCTGCTTTCATGAGGTGTCACGATGCTGCCATGGGCTTTTAGTGATACAGCTGTCTTTGAGTCATCTTTCAATCCTGTCGGTAACCTCTTCCCCCATATTTCATTAAGTGACCCCACCAAAACTCATGGATTTACCAAGCTGGACTTTGGTGATGTCCTTACTTTTGTCTAGTCTTTGGTTCCCCATCTGGGGTATTTTTTTCATGGCTACTTGTTCATGTTTCCCCAGAGATAGTGCCACACAACATCAATGTAGCTGCTCCTCTGGTTGGTATGTGTAAAACACATGTATTCACATAGAATTAAACAATATTATGTTTCTTCGTAGGTAAATGGGCTTATTTATTTATTTATTTTAACTTGCTTTTATACCTTGAAGTTTTTAAAGGTCAGAGCAAAGCACACACCTTTAATCCCAGACCTTGGGAGGCAAAGGCAGGTGGATCTGTAAGTTTGAGGCCAGTCTGGTCTACATACTAAGCTCCAGGCAGGCTGGGGCTACAGTGAGACTTTGTATCAAAAATAATAAATAAATAAATAAATAAATAAATAAATAAATAAATAAATAAAATTTCAGAGCATACTCTTCTGATCATTTGCAATTGTTATCTATGTGTTGTTCCCCCAATGTAAGCATAATACTTTATCCAACCACTTACACTGATAGATTTTGTTCATACTAATAATGCTTTAGTAAACCTCCTTCTATTTCCCATGTCTGTCTATTCATGTTTCTCTAAGATACCAGGAAGATGAATTTCTGTCTTGAAGATTACATATGTTTAATTTTTTATTAGATGCTGAAAAATTATATCCAAATGCTATACCGATTTACATATCCAGTAGCAGAAGATAAGTAAAACTTCACTACCTCTAAGCTCTTCACAATTGATGATCTCTTAAAGTGTTGGCAGTTTATTAGAGATGGATCGATAGATACATAGATGATAGAGATGATAAACGATAGAGGACAGATATATACATATGTACATGTGTATTTATGTATGTATATATATATATATATATAGATATATAACTCCTTTATTTGCATTTCACTAGTGTTTTTAAGTTTAACCTTCTCGTGTATTTCTAGGACATTTGCATATACTCTTCTGAATTAAGTTAGTTTTTGCAATGTATCTTCCATTATGATTTTTTTCTGAAAATGTTATTCAAAGAATGGGATTTGAGGGGAAGAATAAGACTTTTAACAGGAAATTAGTTCAAGAGAAGAAACAAATGAATTTTATAACATTTCTGAATATTGTACCTGCTTAGGATAAGCGGAGTCAATGTCATCTATCATTGAATTGATTTCCTGCATAGTGTAAGATAATCAGAATGTTGGTTTTTAATATCTCATTTGTTAATTGTATTTTTTTATTTTTAAATTTTATTTTATTTATTTATTTTTTTTTAACAAATCTAGGCTGGTGTTCCCGCCCATTCCCCCACCCTGCCAGAGCTCATATATTCTGCCAAACATGCTTTTCATCTCTTTCTCAGTCTTTCTCAATATTCTCCATGAGGAAGTTGACTGTTTTGAGCAGAAGTTCACTATTTCAGTCAGTTCTTTGATGCAGTCCTTTCTGTTGTTGTTGTTGTTGTTGTTGTTGTTGTTTCCAATATGCATCATGCCCAACTGCTTTGGACAAAAGCTCAGGGGGCCCTACACAAGAAATACAACTAGGTAATTGGCACTAGCATCCACAGATGAGTGATACCATTCATCGTTTGTTTTTCTGGGACTGTGTTTCTTCACTCAGCATGATGTGCTCTAGCTCCAGTCATTTTCCTGCAAAGCTCATGATGCCATCTTTCTTTACTGCTGCATAGAACTCCATTGTGTAGATGTACCACACTTTCTCTACCCACTCATCAGTTGAGGGGCATTTAAGTTGGTTCCAGCTCCTTGCTATTGTGAAGAGAGCTGAAATAAACATGGCCGTGCATGTATCTCTGTGGTGGGGTGAGTCTTGAGTGTACATGCCTAGGAGTGGTGGCTGAGTCGGGTGGCAAGTTAATTCCAAGTCTTCCAAGGGTTCTCCACACTGCTTTCCATAGTGGCCATACTAGTTTACATTCCCACCAGCAGTGGATGAGTGCTACCCTTTCCCCACAACCTCTCCAGCACTTGGTATCATTTGTTTTCTTGATCCCAGCCAGTCTTATTGGAGTAAGATGATATCTTAAAGTGTTTTTGATTTGCATTTCCTTAATGATTAGTGATGTTGAACACTTCTTAAGGTGTTTCTCAGCCATCTCTAGTTCCTCAGTTGTGAAGTCTCTGTTCAGCTCTTTGCTCCATCTATTGAGTGGGTCATTTGTTTTCTTCTTTGTTTTTTGAGTAGTTTATATATATTATATTATATTTCTGGAAATCAATGCTTTGTCAGATGTTTCTGCGGTAAAGGTTTCCTCCCACTCTGTGGGATTTCTCTTCATTTCCTTGGTTATTTCTTTTGATGTACAGAAGCTTTTGAGTTTAATGAGGTCCCATTTGTCAATTGTCGACCTTAATTCTTGTGCAGCTGCTGTCTGATTTAGGAAGTCTTTTCCTATGCCTATGTCTTGTAGTCTGCTGCCAACTTTTTCTTCTATCACCTTCAGAGTTTGGGGTTTCACATTGAGGTCTTTAATCCATCTGGAGTTGACTTTTGTACAGGGCGAGAGGTAGGGGTTTAATTTCATTCTTCTACAAGTGGTGATCCAGTTTTGCCAACACCACTTGCTGAAGATGCTGTCTTTTCTCATTGCTGGCTTCTTTGGCCCTTGTAATATGAGATGGCTGAAATTGTATGTGCTCAGATTTGGATCTTCGGTTTTGTTTGCATTGGTCAACCCGGTCTGTTTTTGTGCCAGTACCAGGCTGTTTTTAAACTATAGCCCTGTAGTTTAGTTTGGAGTCTGGTATAGCAATCCCCCCTATGTAGCTCTTTTCACTCAGGGTTGTTTTGGGCTATTCGGGGTCTTTTGTTTTTCCAATGAATTTAAGGACTTTTGTTTCCAAGCCTGTGAAGAAACTTCTTGGGTGGTTTTTATGGAATTGCATTAAATATAAACAAGAGTTTCTGGTAGAATGGACATTTTTACCAATGTTAATTTTTCAATCCATGAGAATGGGAGGTTTTTCCTCTTCTGATGTCTTCTTCAATTTCTTTCTATAAAGGTTTTAAATTTTTGTTGTAGAGATCCTTGGTGTCTTTTGTTAGGTTTGTTCCTAGGTTATTTTTATTGTTTTTGAGGCTATTGTGAGTGGGAAGGTCTCTTTGAATTCTTTCTCCAGTTGCTTGTCTTGGTGTAAACAAAGGCCATTAATTTTTTAAGGTAATTTTTATTCCTGCCACTTTGCTGAAGCTGTTAATTCGTTTCTAGGAGTTTTCTGGTGGAGTTTTTAGGCTCCCTTAAGTAAACAATCCATATCATCAGCAACTAGGGATAGCTTGACATTCCTCTTTTCCAATTAGTACTCCTTTTAATTTCCTTTTCTTGCTTTATCACTCTGCAAGTGTTTCAAGCAGTATATTGAAGAGTGAGTGGTGACAGGGGGGCAGCCTTGCAGTTCTTACCTTTAAAGGAAATGTTTCTGTCATTTCCCGGTTTAAGATGATATTGGTCTGTTGGGTTTTCCCTGTATATGGCTTTGACTTAACATTGAGGAATGATCCCTCCAATCGAGTTCCTTCTAGAACTTTAAGCATGAACGGGTGCTGGATTTTGTCAAAGGCTTTTTCAGCATCAATTGAGATGATGGTGTGGGTTTTTGTCTTCGATTCCGTTTATGTGTTTGAGAATGTTTATTGTATTTTCGTATTGTTGAACCATTCCCTGCCTCTCGGTATGAAATCCAACTTGGTCATGATGGGATGTCTTCTTGATGTGGGTCTGTATGGCAATTTGCCAGTATTCTGTTTTAGAATTTTGGCATCTGTGTTCCATTAGGGAGATGGGTCTATAATTCTCTTTTTAGTTGTATCTTTTGCCTGGTTTTTCGGTAATAGAGTGAATGCTGGCTTCATAGAAGGAATTTGGGAATTCCCTCTGATCGTATACTTCTAAACAGTTTCAGTAATAATGGTTTTGTAGGTTTTTTGAAATGTTTTATAGAATTCTGCCATGAAAACCGTCTGGGCCTGGGCTTTTTTAGTTGGGAGGTTTCTTATTACACTCCTACTATTTTCCTTCATATGTTATGGTCTGTTTAAGCTGCTGATCCCTTCTTGGTCGAGCTTTGGTGATTCCCAGGATTTCAGATATTCATCCATTTCTTCTAGGTTCAAACTTAAGGTAGAGTATACGGTTCTTGTAATATTCCCATTTGATTTTCTGGATCTTTTTCCTTGTCTGTAGTGATATTTCCCTTTCATCGACAGATTGTTTTGATTTGGAGTTGTTCCTTCTTTCTTTTGTTACTTGGGCTAGAGGTCTGTCTATCTTGGTTTATCTTTTCAAAGAACAACTTTTGATTCATTGGACTTTCTTTTGTATTGTTTTCTTTGTTTCATTTCATTGATTTCTGCTCTGATTTTGTTATTTCTTCCGTCGTTCCAGCATTTAGGGTTCATCTGTTGTTGCCTTTCAATGCTTTTAGCTGTACTGTTAGATCTTCACTTGTGCTCTTTCTGTTTTTCTAATGTAGGCACCAGGGCTATAACTTCCCTCTTAGGACTGCTTTTTAAGGTATCCACTAGGTTTTGTTGTGTTGTGTTGTATTGTCATTCAGTTCCAGGAATGCTTTTTCTATTCTTCTTTACTCTCTTCCTTAACCATTCATTAATCAGAGTGTGTTGTTTTACAGTCTCCAGGTGTTCTTGTATGCAGGAGTGCTTGTCCTGTTGTTGATGTGGAGCTTTATTGAACTTTTGTGGTCTGATAGGAATGATGAAATTATTTCAAATCTTTTTGTATTCTGTGAAGGTTTCTCTCTGTGTCCCATCAATGTGGTAATATTTGGAGAATGTTGCCTTGGGTTGAGTAGAAGTGTAATTCTCTGATTAGTGCATGGAATTTCGGTAGAGGTCTATGAGGTCCATTTGGTGTAATCAATAATCGTTCCCATTCAGATGTCTCCGTGTTTTTCTTTGTCGGTGTTACCGTCCAAAGGCTCAAGGGGTATTGAATCTCCTACAATGAGTGTACTCTGCGGGGTTAGTCCTGTGGACTTTGTCCTGGAGGATTGTCTTACTAAAGTTGTGGTGCAACAGAGTTGTGGGGCTCTAGTATTCAATAATTTAATGAAATCTCTGTGAATTGTTCCTTTGCATAAAAATGTAATGGCCCTTTTTCTCTTCTGATTTTCATTTTATTGAAGTCTTATGTCTGAAATTAAAAATAGCAACACTCTTTCTCTTTTTGTAGCATTGTTGGAATATTTTTTTCCATCCTTTCACCTTTTAAGTTGGTGCCTATCCTTGAAGCATATCGAGTGGATTTCTGGTATTCTTGTAGACAGCATATCGTGGATTCTGTATTCTACACATTCTCCCAGTTCATGCTCTTGATTGGGGATGTTAGTCCATTACATTTAAGGTTATGTCGTGATAGGTTTTGTGTTTGTTCACTTTTGCCTTGTTATGCATTGTGGTTTGGGTTTGGTTTCTACTTTCTGCAGTTATGCTTTGTAGTTGATTCTCTTTCTAGGTGCCCTGGAAGGTTGGATTGCTCTCTTTCCTTCTGTTCTTTTGAATTGCTTCAAAGTATTCTCTGAATGGGTTGATTTTTCCTAAGACATGTATTCTTATCGACAAGTTGTTTTTCATGTCATGAAGGTTTTTTCTCTCTCTTCGCAACATTTAATTGCATTTTTTGCTGGGTATAGAACCTGGGTTGGCATCTATTTGTCTTAACACTGGGAATGCTTTGCTCCAGGTTCTCTTTGCTTATCATAAGTTTGCGTTTGAAAAGTCAGTTGTAATTCTGATAGGTTTTCCCTTTATAGGTTCACTTTGTTGTTTTTCTCTTTGGCTTTAAGGATTTTGTCCTTTGTTTTGGGTGTCTAGCATTTTGTATACTTTTTGTTTTTTTTTTTTTCTTTTTTGATTTTGTCTGTTTGGAGTTCTATGTGCTGCTTGTATTTGTATTGTTTTTCCTTTTTTAGTTTGGGGAAAATTCATCTATTATTCTGTTGAAGATGATCAATACCATTCTCTTGGGATTCTTCTCCTTCCCCTACATATGTCTATGATGTGGAGGTTGTTGATTTTTCATAGTTCCCTTTTTCTTTTTGTTTCCACTTTTGGGTTTTTAAATTTTTTTCAATAATCTTTCCTTGAGGTTTTAGTTGTTTTCTGTTTTATCTTCCAGGTCTGGAATATTCTTTGTTCTGCTTCCTTCCATTCTGCTTCTGAGGCGTTTTTCCATATCCTTTCCTCTTGAATAGGATGAGTGTTTTGATTTCCTTTTTCAATTTCCCCTTCTGATTCTTTAGTATTTCTACTTCTTTTGTGAGCTTCTCTCATCTCTCTTGTAACTCTTTGCTTCGCTGGTTGGTTTCCTTAATTTTTTTTCAGCATGGGATCGTTTTCAGTGTTTCACAACTTTTTTCTGGAGCTTATTGCTCTCTCCTCTCTAGGTCCTTCTCGGAGTTCTTCATTCTCTGTCTAGTTCTTTGATTTGTTCTTTATAAACTTTTACTTCTTTAAGTATGTTCCCATTGTGTTTCTGATATATGTGTCCTGGGGCATCCCCGAGAGGGATCCCACTGCAGGAATCCACCATAGGGTTGGTAGAACTTGGACGGGATTACCAACCCTGCCCCTTCCAGTGTTGTCTCTCGCGTGAACCTGGCATATGGCTTTCCCTTACCTGTATTCTAATGTGAGTCCTAAATGCCTCTTCACTGTGGTTGAAAGCTTGCTTTGCTTGCCTCCTTCAGATGCCTTTGTAATCCCAGTTTGGGGGGGGGGGCTCTCATCCGCCCAGGTACCTTCTCTGGCCTGGCCGAGGAGAATCCTCTCAGATTTCAAGAGTCACACAACCCCACCTTTAATACCAGCCGGGAGGATAACTTGCCCCCACTGCCACAAAAGCCAATCAAGCCAAAGACAAAGCTGGATTAAAGGATCAACAATCAGCCTTGCTGAGTTACCCAGTCCCTACCTGCTTTCCTGCTCTTCCTTCCGCTTGCCTCAGGAGATCTGTATTAATTATATTCTTATGTGTGTGCACACATGTAAGCAATATACTCATACACATAAAAATACAAATAATAAATAAAATAGAGGGTGTCGAATTCCCCTGTAAGTGGAGTTGTTAGCCACTATGCAGGTGCTGGAAATTGGACCATAGGTCTTCTGAAAGAGCAGCCAGTGCTCTTAACCACTGAACCATCTCTCCAGCCCCAGAATATTGTGTTTTAATTTACTATGTTTCAGGCAACCTTTAGAGATTACTTCACATCTCTATAGCTCAGTTATTCCATCTGGAAAATCAAGACAAGATAACCTTCCCAACAATGTTCTTCATAATATTGAATGATTTTTTTAATGTGTATAATGTGTTTGAAATAGTACTTATTACAGTTAAACATAAATATCCTCACAGAATATGTATGTAATAGCCTCATAGGAGATATATCTCCTAGCAGGAGAAGTAGGTTAAAGAGGGCAGTTTCTTGAAATCCCTGGCCCTTCTGTCACACTCATTACTTCTGCTCTATCATGAAGCAAGCATCCCTCCTCCGCCACATGTTCTTGCCACCATGGTATTCTTTCCAAAACATCAAGCAACAATGGAACAAACCTTCTGAAACTGTGGTCAAAAACAAATATTTCTTCCCCTGAAGTTTAAGAGAGCAATGAATTACATCAACCTAATACAGAGATTTGACACCAGAGAAGTGAAATTGTTGCTATGACTGAACCAGACCATATGGTTCTTAGACCTTTCGTTTTTTTTTTAATTTTTTTTTTTTTTTTTATTATTCTTTTTTTTTTTTTTCTGTATGTCTGATCAGGTTTGTGCACCCTTCGTGCAATGCCGCGGAGGCAGAAAGGGGGCTCGGATTCCCCTTGAACATGGGAAGTTCACTCTCCTGGAATTGGAGTTTCAGAGCGCTCTCGGCCGCCATGTGGGTGCCTGGGATGAACCCGGGTCCTCTGTAAGAGCGGTATGCGCTCTTAACCTCTGGCCATCTCTCCACTTCTGCGCAGCCCCGGTTCTTAGACCTTTCAATTGGGTTAAGGAAAGAATGTTGACAAGATTGGAGATGTTAGCTAGAGAAGCCCTGGTATTTTGTATACAGTCTTTTTTTTTTTTTTTTTTTTGGTCTTTTCGAGACAGGGTCTCCTTGTAGCCCCAGCTGTTCTGGAACTCACTCTGTAGACCAGGCTGGCCTTCAACTAACTCACAAAGATCTGCCTGCCTCTGCCTCCTGAGTGCTAGGATTAAAGGCGTGTGCCACCACGCCCGGCTGTAGACATATTTTAATGGGTTACTCTGACAGTTCTGAAGACCAAAAGCCTACAGGAATGTGGACTGTGACTCTCAGGCTCATATTGCTTCAGATAGGAATGTTCACTCTTTTGGAAACTAGACTAGAGGTCATTCCCACTGCATTCTGGACAAGAATTTTTCTATAGATTTTCCATTTCCTAAAACTTCGTGGAAGGCTAAGTTTAAAGATGGTATATTAATTAATTGAGCATAGGAAATTTCAAAACAACACAGCATTCAGGCGTTCTTCCCTGCTGCCGTTAGCCACACTTACAATGACAATCAGGAGCAAAAGCAAATGAAGAATAGAATGACTTGAAACGCATGCACCCTAGCCGAGAAGGAACAGAGTGAAATCTGTGGAGAAGTAGTGCTAGTTGCTGAAGATATTAGAGCCTTTGAAAAGAAGCCAAGCACTTTGCAAAGAGACAGTAAAAAAGATGCCTGGAAGGCATCTCAGGAATTATCCAGACACCATCCATCACAGGCTACAGGGTATAAAATTGTGAACTTATTTCTGTGACTTTCCCCTGGGAACACAGAGCACACTCTGCTTGAACAAAGTTACCAGGAAGTGTTTTCCTGGCTTTGGTTGTGCAGGCGCTCAAAGGCTTCTGCAGCACAATCCGAGGGGACCCCCAAGTCCAGCTGACAGCAGACATTGGCATTAATCATGTGATGCTTATTTCACAGGGATATAATTATAAAAGTCACAGGGTCATGGAGGCTTCCATTGGGATTCCAGACGAAGGCCGGATGGTCATGCAGTGTATGGCAAGGTTGGAGCACCTGGAGAGAGTCTCAGAAAAGGGGATGTGTGCAGATGTTGAACTTGAAAGCTCTTCTGAGGAAAGCCATAAATGGTAAGTAGAGGGAGCCCAAGTAAAAGACTGTGTGGGCTGGGACAACCTAGAAGTCTGTAAAGGTGCTGCTGCTGCTGCTGCCCAAGCCCCCTGGAGCTCTCCATCATGTCATGCACCCTGGATTCCAGACATAGACCTGCAGGGTTTAATGTTTGCCATGCTGGCTTTTGGTCTTGCTTTGGTCTGGTATTTCCTTCCTATTCTTAAGTCTGCCTTTTAGAATGGGAAGGTTTATTCTATACACTGTATGGTAAGAGTATGTAACTCATTTTTAATTTAATTTAATTTAATTTAATTTTCTTATGTGTATGAAAGTACTGTCTGCATACAGGTCTGTGCACCTGTGTCATGCAATGCCGTGGAGGTCAGAAGAGGGTGTCGGATTCCCCTGGAAATGGAGCTAAAGACGGTTCTCAGCCACCATGTGGGTGCTGGGGATTGAACCCGGGTCCTCTGCAAGAGCAGTTCGTGCTTTTAACCGCTAGGCCATCTCTCCAGCCCCTCGTTTTTAATTTTATAGTACCTCACAGTTAAGAAATTTGCCTCCAAAGAGACTTTGAATTTGGACTTCTGAACACTGATGGAATGATTACAAACTCCTGGAGGTAAGGCCCACACATTTTGCGATGATTTAACCACAAGCATTTGGGGGACAAGGGCAGCATGTTATTGTTAGAATATGAAATGCCTGCTGGGCGTGGTGGCGCATGCCTTTAATCCTAGCACTTGGGAGGCAGAGGCGGGCAGATCTTTGTGAGTTCAAGGCCAGCCTGGTCTACAGAGTGAGTTCTAGGATAGCTGGGGCTACAGGGAGACCCTGTCTTGAAAAGACCCAAAAAGAAAAAGAATATGAAATGCCATCATGGGTTCCCATTTGGATGCACAGTCCGTAGCTGATGGCATTAATTTTAGGAGATTTGGGGAACTTTAGGAAGCAAGGTTTAATGTCAGGAAGTAGGTCAGTAAAATGGAGAGTCGGACTATATTATTCCTGGGCCCTGTCTGTCATGTTCTTTGCTTCCTGTCTTTCAAGAAGTGAAGAACACCCAGTGTTCTCTTGCTGCCCAAGTTCTGCCCAAGCCCATGATGCTAAGAGGCAAAGGACTAAACCCTCTGAAATCACAAGCCCAAATATATCCTTCCTCCCTTACATTGTTTGTGGTGGGCATTTTGTTACAGAGATGAGAAAATGAACTACGACAGAACCTGAAGGATAGTAAGAGAACCTAGCTGAATTCCCCAATATCACAAAACTAGATGTTAGGGAACTGATTTACATTCAAGTTTGCCTGGATCCAGGGGCAATTCACATAAGTATATATGGAGTCATATCCCATTGAAAGCTGAGTTCTAATGTCAGAACAGCAAACAAAAGTTGCATGTAATCAAAACTCCCACTTGGCACCCTTCATCAGAGACCAAGTAACACACATGATCTTATTCTGTGTTATGCTGGAGCCCAATACATTCAATATCAGAAATCTTTTTTCTAGGATTAAAATGGATTGCTATTTCTCCAGTTCAGCACAGATGGAATAGTTTGTGTTTAGGGGCTATGTTTTTGAAAAGTGAGTCATTTTATAAGAAGTAAATGAATCCTACAAGCTCCTGGGACCCCGTTCCTCTGAACCTACAGCATTGGTATCAGCATGCGCAAGACCCATGCAAGCTCAGCTGGACAAAAACCCAGCACAGAACTGTAGAAATGAATAGCAGAGCCCAACACTGGCTGAGGAAGTATTGGCAGCAGGTGGTGGTGGGGTGAGAAAGACCTGGGCTTCTTTAGAAAAGAGCTCTGGATAGGCTGACTGGAGCTCAGGGGAGGAGCTGGCACTGAGGAGTGGGTGGGGAGAGTAGTTTGGCCCAAGGGACTGTAGCAGGAATGACAGAAGGTGTGAACTCGGCAGGGGCGGTGGGGGGGGG
>VZQC01009272.1:208911-255485 GCA_009823505.1 Rhizomys pruinosus | reverse complement strand
TTTAAAAAAAAAAAAAACTTCTCAATGAGTAATGGAGTAATGCTTACTTAGGAAATGTGCATTTTTTAGGAAATAAATTTTTTTTGGTCTTTTCGAGACAGTATCTCCCTGTAGCCCCAGCTGTCCTGGAACTCACTCTGTAGACCAGGGTGGCCTTGAACTCACAGAGATCCGCCTGCCTCTGCCTCCCAAGTGCTAGGATTAAAGGCATGCACCACCACGCCCAGCATCATACAATGTGCTTTAGGATAGGATAGGATATAGGATAGGATATAGGATAGGATATAGGATAGGATATAGGATAGGATAGGATAGGATAGGATAGGATAGGATAGAGTAGGTTATAGGATAGGATACAGGATAGGATATAGGATAGGATAGGATACAGGATAGGATATAGGATAGGCTAGGATAGGATAATAGGATAGAGTAGCTTATAGGATAGGATATAGGATATAGGATAGGATATAGGATAGGATAGGATAGGATAGGATAGGATAGGATAATAGGATAGAGTAGGTTATAGGATAGGATATAGGATAGGATATAGGATAGGATATAGGATAGGATATAGGATAGAATAGGATAGGATAGGATAGGATAGGATATAGGATAGGATAGGATAGGATAGGATAGGATAGGATAGGATATAGGATAGGATAGGATAGGATAGGATAGGATAGGATAGGATAGGATAGGATAGGATTGGATAGGATAGGATAGGATAGGATAGGATGACAGGACAGGATAGGATGATAGGATAGGATAGGATGACAGGATAGGATAGGATGATAGGATAAGATAGGATGATAGGATAGGATGATAAGATAGGATAGGATAGGATAAGATGATAGGATAGGGTAGGATGCTAGGATAGGATAGGATAGGATGATAGGATAGGATAGGATGATAGGATTGGAAAGGATGATAGGATAGACTAGGATAGGATAGGATAGGGTAAGATAGGATAGGATGATAGGATGATAGGATAGGATGATAGGATGATAGGATAGGATGATAGGATATGATAGGATGATAGGGTAGGATAGGATGATAGGATAGGATGATAGGATGATATGATAGGATGATAGGATAGGATAGGATAGGATAGGATAGGATAGGATAGGATAGGATAGGATAGGTTAGGATAGGATAGGATAGATGTCACATGACAGGTGAGTCAAGTACCAGAATGGCAATGCAACCATAACAAAAAGATGTTTAAATATTAACAAGTGAGGCTCACACTCCCTTCCATATCTGCAAAGTTTATATTTCTCTTTTTTTTTTCTCTTTTGTTTTTATAAAAGTTAATGTGATCATATTTTGATCATAATGCAGAAATAACAACTGCCCTAGTAACCGGTTCATACCAGAAGCCAGCAAAGTAGGTGGGATGGAATAGCTCAGCTCCAAAGATTTCTGTTGTATAAAGGGTAGAAAAATGTGCTGGAGACATGGTTCAGTAATAAAGAACATGTGCTATTCTTGCAGAGGACCCAGATTTGGTTCCTAGCAGCCAGTTCGGGTGGCTCATAACTGCAGCTCTGGAGGATACAACTATCCCTTCTAGCCTCTACAGATGTTCACACACATGTGCACATATGCATGCAAAGACATACACATGAAAAAAACAAATAATTATATTCTCTCAAGGCTATATCTATTAAAAATAAAGACTTGCTGCAATGAAAGAGAAGCCCATATTGTTTTATGAAGTTAATCTTCACAAGCTCTGACCTTCTTATCCAGAAGGCATGAAGAACACCATCCATTCACTTCCAGGTCATCTCCTTACCAAATATACTTAGCATTATTACAGAAAATATTCAATAAAGTTAAAGAACCGGACTCAGTAGTCAAATGCCTGTGTTCATGTGCCTTGGCATTTAACTAACCTCTCCAAGCCTGTTTTTTAATCTGAGAAAAATATGAAACAAGGTTTATAACTAGTATTTCTTCGGTATGAGTCATGTGACAGTCTGCATGTTATTGTGACCTAAACATGTTGTACTATTAAGCTGGTGTATCATTCCAGATGCATGTGAGATAGCATCCATAAATTTCAAGATCTTTGCACATCTAGAAAACAGGGTTGCACAGCTAAAGAACAGAAATCCATCCTGGCATTTTACCCAGGCATTTGGACTCTGAAGCTTATATTTTTATCTAGATCTTTATATTGCCTCGCAGGATAGTCATGCTTAAAGTAACATGCCTCATAAAGCATTAAGCACAGTGCACAATGTTCACTGCATCAAATCTCAACAAAATGTGAAAGTCCCAATAATATTACCTCTGATCACTAATAACTATAATAATAACAGTTATGTGTTCTGCATTTAAAAAGACATAGTAAGGGGCTGGAGAGATGGCCTAGTGGTAAAGAGCGCTGACCGCTCTTACAGAGGACCCGGGTTCGATCCCCAGCACCCACATGGCAGCTGAGAACCGTCTGAAGCTCCAATTCCAGGAGAACTCCAGTTCCAGGGGAATCCGAGACCCTCTTCTGACCTCCGCGGCGTTGCACGACATGGGTGCACAGACTTGCATGCAGACAGTACATTCATACACATACAGAAATAAATAAAAAAAAATAATAAAAAAAAATGAAAATAAAAAAATAAAAAGACATAGTAACAACAGAGGATACCAGGCTGTAGCCACAGTAGCCCCCTTTATAAGAGTTCTTATTATAGGGACTCTGAGATAGTGTTCATATGACTTTTAAAATATGCTTGTTGAATTAAGCTGTAACATTGGGCATCTATGTTTGGAGAGCCTTGTCTCATGAGAGAGTTTATGCAAGAATATCTCCGACTGCCAGATGCCTTCTCTAGTTTCTCATGAAGCACATTGACCTCCTAAGTAAACAGTAAACATAGCACAGAGATAATGTTGCTGTGCTCATCTTATTTTGCTAATCTGTTATATTCTAGCCACTTTATTATTATTCATTGTTCTATGAATATTCAACTGTGACTCTAAAGAGTAAGAGTATAAAATGAGTTTTCTAAGTCTTTATCACGCATGTGCGAAGGAAGAAATAAGAGTAAAGACATAAAGCCACATGAGTCCCCTGGCCTTTTTTAGTTCCTTGATAATCCATTCGGGTCCTATGGCTCCCCAGGTGACACTTCTCAGGAGTCTACTGTATCCATTGAGTTCTCTGATATACAGATAGATTAGATAGATGATAGATAGATAGATAGATAGATAGATAGATAGATAGATTAGAAAGATGATAGATGATAGATTAGGTAGATGGTAGATGATAGATAGATAGATAGATAGATAGATAGATAGATAGATAGATGATAGAATAGAATAGAAAGATGATAGATAATGATAGATTAGGTACATGATAGATGATAGATAGATAGATAGATAATAGATAGATAGATAGATAGATAGATAGATAGATAGATAGATTAGAAAGATGATAGATGATAGATTAGGTAGATGATAGATAGATAGGTAGAGATTAGCTAGCTAGATGATAGATGATAGATAGATGATAGATAGGATAGAAAGATGATAGATGATAGATTAGATAGATGATAGATGATAGATAGATAAACTAGATAGATTTTAATACATAGAAATAGATGATAGAGAAAGATGATATATACAGATGACAGGTGTATAATGAAAATTGGCTCATATGATTTTGGAGGCTGAGAAGTCTTATAATCTTTTTGTATGAGCTGTAGTCCAGGAAAGCTAATAATGTAATATAGTCTGAGTACCAATGCTTAAAACCCAGAGTCAACAGTCCCACTCTGAGGATAGTAGCCAAATGTCCCAGCTATACTAGCTTAATTACACAAACAGAATACAATCTCTCCCTACCTCCACTTTTCTGCTCCGTTCAGACTCTTCAATAATTGGGTGCTGCTCACCCACAGTGCAGAGAACAATCCCTTAACTCAGTCAGCCAAATGAAAGGCAATCTCTGCTAGAAACCCTCTCACAGACACATCCAGAAATAATTCTCAGTCAAATGTCTGGGCATACACTTACATAGTCAAGTTACCACAGAAAATTAACAATCACACCCATTGAGTGGTGATGGCTGAGAACTCATTAATAAGCCACTCTCTGAGGAATAAATCTTCCGAAAGGGCACAACCTTGTCCAAGGTTCATGTGCTTTCAGTTGAGACAGGCTTCTTCCAATGCCTGTTAGATGGGAAGTTGAAGGAGAAGGGACAAATGGGCTTTGTCTCTTTTTTCTCAATTTGGGACAACTCTAAAAGGACAGCTTTGCTCCTGAATTCCTTGAAGAGTCTGGTGAGGCAACTGTTGAGCTGAGTTACCTTCTTTGGCCCAATCTGACTTACCTACTACCACCTCCACTACCTCCCCCCTACCACCTTCACTGCCTCGACCACCACCACCACCACCACCACCACCACCACCACCACCACCATCACCACCACCACCATCACCACCACCAGCAGCAGCAGCAACAACAATAACAATAACAATAACAATGGGTGGGAATCCAAACATATTCTTTTTTTTTTCCAAACACATTCTTTCCTACATACAAATCTTGAAATGAGAATTTGTTTCTACAGAGCCTATTCCATGAAAGACCTGGGTGTTCTCTATAGCTTCCCGAAGCATGCCAGTGCAACTCCAGGATGAGCTCACTTTGGCTACCTTTCTCTGTCATATTTCCCAGACCCAAAGCTTGATGCAAAATGTCCTTTACCCCCCTGTTTCTGTGTTAACGCTATCATAATTCTTATTAATTAAAATACTGATACCAAACATATATAAAAATACTTAACACTTATAACATCAATTCATTTACTGTAATAAAATAAGAGCACTAATGAGAACATGCCACCATCATAAGTACAAAGGAATTTTAAATTTTTATCTGATTTTAAATGTTCTTACTTTTTTTTTTTAATTTGGGGTCAAAATTTGAGTGTCATCCTCATCCTCTCAGAAATCCTGATGAGACTTGTGTGCAAATATCAGCCCCCACATGAATAAAGCAGAAGTGAACTTATTACCACAAAGCTGATAAATTTTGCAACTTCTCTAAACTGTACTAAAAAAGTCTCTACCTACCATTATTATTCCTGGATGAATCTTAAGCGAGGCTACAGTCTTACATCCTGTGGCCTGGCTGAGTTGAGCTTCTATGATCCCTATCCAGCAGTCTACAACCTTTACAGATAACAGACATGCATAGGTTAATGGTATCAACTAGGAAATATTCATATTCTTCAATGTCTGATCCAAATTGTGCCTGAGGATTTATGTGGGTCAGCCAGAGACCTGGCAAGTGTCTCACTGGACAATCAATCAAGTCTGATTGGAATATTAACTTTCATGTGATCTTGCAACTACATTCTAAAAAGAAAACCCCTGCAGTGTTAATCAGACAGTCTCATCAATGTGACTAAATCCTGAGCCAAACAACTCAAAAGAGGACAGATTTATCTTGGCTCACAGTTTCAGACCACTCGGTCCACACTTGGTTAGCCCCAAGCACTTGAGCAGATCCTGGTGGCAGGAACAAGGTGAAAGGTAAACAGGAAGCATAGTGGAAGGAACCATGGACGAGGTGTAACTTTCAGAGGTACAACCCATGAACTACTTCCTCAAACTAGACCCCACCTCCCAAAACTTACAGAACTTCCCAAAACAGTACCACCGGCTGAGAAACACGCCTTCAATACAGGAACCCATGGGGAATATTTCATACAGAAATCATGACACCTGTGTGTTTTTAACTAAATCTAAATCGCATAAGAGTAACATAATTTGCAGTGATTGGCTAATTGAGCATGTGATATTCTGCATCATACTAACCAACCATACGCACAAGAGCAGGAAAAGAACACACACAGATAGATGGCATCTCAACATGCAGTTCCAGGAAAAGCATCACAAGCATTTGTCCATGAAAAATAAAAATTCCCATGGTCCTGCAACTCAAGGCAACCCTTAGTAAATTTGGGGTATTTGTATAAATTTAAATTGGAGGACAGTGGAATATGTTAAAAGAATGGGGTTCTCACACCTGTTTTCTCTAAACACCCACAGACTGCTCCCTGAAAGAATATGTTACATCTGGACTGGTACTTGCCTGCACTGCCTTATCAGGGGACAGAGTGCCTCTGCCCTTCACACTTGACACAAGGTGTCTCACAATCAAACGCTCCCATTAGGCAAATTGCTCTACAGGGGTTCACTGAATCAGGCACTGGCTGATTCAGAGGAGGGAACTCTACCACAGCAACTAACAGGAGGCTCTTAGCTCAGTCCAGCAAACCCAGCTGTGCTGACAGCCCATTTGTACACCGAACCAAACATAACCAGCAGCTTTATTTTTATTGGCAGCCACTTTTATGATTCAGATGTCCCCAGTTTCACCACCTCAGTCAGATTTTCCAGAGCTGCAAAAATATCTTTCCATATTGTCTGTAGCTTGTCTAGGTGCCGGGAGGGCGGGTGTATGCAACTCACTGGAAACAACATGTGTTTTTGCTGTTCTTTGTAGCTAAGAAGATGCCGACCTTTGATGGGGCTTTGCTATCTGTCAAGAGTCCAAGTTTTTTAGACTACATTTTGAGGTCAAGTTCAAGTGTAAATAATAATAGAATAAATGGCGGGGTTTTGTTGTTTTTTTTTTTTTTTGGTCTTTTCCAGGCAGGGTCTCCCTTTAGTCCCAGCTGGCCTGGAGCTCACTATGTAGGCCAGGTTGGCCTTGAACTCACAGGGATCTGCCTACCTCTGCCTCCCAAGTGCTGGGACTAAAGGCGTGCACCACTATGCCCAGCTTAAACAGTTTTATTTATTTTTGAAATAAATGTATCTTTAAAGTGGCTTTTAGTGTCAAAATGCAAATCTTGGAAAAGTTTATAAAGTCACAAAGTCACTGTTACTTACACTCACTAGCATTTAAATGAATGTAAACTATCCACAGGAAGAAGCAGCTTCAAAGAACCTTCTAATACTTTTGTGTATAAATCATAATAACTGCAAAAAGGATCAAAATATTTCTTTCTGTTTTGGTGACTTTTATTAAATTTGTTCTTTGGCAATTTCATACATTTATATCATCCTCTTACCTCTGATCCATCCCTATCAACCTGCTGGGACCTTTCTCATACACATGCATGCATTTAGTTGTTTTGCTACCCTCTGAGTTTAAGCAGGGCTATCCATGGGACCAGGGATTTTGAAATGTCCATTGGAGCCTGGCAGGCTCACCATTAGGCACACAGCTGAAGACATTGATTGTCCCTCCTCCAAAATCCATCAGCAGCCAGTAGTTCGTCATGGAGGAGCAAGGAAGCCCTTTCTAATCCATGACTGACTGCGGACAGAGCAGTCTTGTGCAGACCCAGAGTAGGCAACCACAGCTGCCGTGAGGTCATGGAGGCCATGGCAGTGTCAAGCCTAATTAACATTCCATATGCTGTGACATACATTATCATCACTGACTATCTGTCAACCCAAAATACAATAATAAGATAGTTTAGTCTAGAGCCAAATGTGGTAATTAGGGCTTGGGAACAAAAATTCAGGTTGCTCCAGATGGTGTGCTCCAACATGGAAATGATTTAATAACTTGGGCATTTTTCAATACATTGGTGGGAACTGCAGTTAGGCGGGTTACAATAGAGCAGAGAAATCTTTGCTCTAGGCTTCAGAAGCTCTCTGATGACATACTTAGTTTGGGGATTGGTGGAAACTAGTGATCTATTAATTTAGTAGACTCCAAAAGGTTTTACCTGATAGTCACAAGAATGTAGAGTCAGGTTGCAGAGGGAATGGAGTGGTTTGAATTAGAATGTCTCCCACAGGATCCAAACATTTGAATTCTTGGCCCCAGTGTGGTTTCTGGAGGTTCAGGAGGTATGGCCTTGCTGGAGGAAACAAGCCACTTGGGGTTAAGCTTTGAGAGAGCATAGCCACGCCTCATTGCCAGCCTTGCTGTCTTTGCATCCTGTGCCTGTCTGAAAATGTGAGCCCTTAGCTTTCTGCTTGCAACATCATCTCTGCTGCCAGGCCGCACAGCCATGATGGACCCTTATTCCTCTGGAACTGTATAAGCCAAATAAATAAATTCTTTTCTTTTTTGTCTTTTCAAGATAGAGTCCCCCTGTAGCACCAGCTGTCCTAGAACTCTCTATGTAGACCAGGCTGGCCTTGAACTCACAGAGATCTGCCTGCCTCTGCCTCCCAAGTGCTAGGATTAAAGGAGAGTGCCACCATGCCTGGCTTCTTCCTTCTAAAACTTGTCTTGGCCAGGGGGTTTTATCACTGCAAAAAAACTAACAAAATGACTACTGCATAGAAGAAATATAGCCTAAGATAATTTGGCTCCCCATCTACACAATTTCCAACTCTCTACAGTCACAAAGTTCTAATCAGTCAGTTGAGCTTTAATGGCAGTTTGTCTTTATTCTGGGAAAATCACTTCAAACTTTCAACTTTAATTTAAATGAACCTGTTTTTGTTTGCTTGCTTCCTTCTGTTTTACTTTTCAACTTATTTTCATTTGTGTGTGTGTGCGTGTGTGTGTGTGTGTGTGTGTGTGTGTGTGTGTTTGTGTGTGTGTGTTTGTGTGTAGATGCCCATGGAAGCCAGAAGAGGGCCTCAGATACCCTGGAGCTTAAGTTATAAGCAGTGAGTGCTAAGATCCAACGTTGGGTCCCTGGAAGAGTAGCAAGCACTCTCAACCAATGAGCCACTGCTCCAGTCCCATGAGCTTGTTTGAATTCCTACAGGAAAAGAGCATGCCAGGATGCCCAGCATGCATATAAGCTCTCCAGTGATTGGTAGCTATCTTTGTGATTCTGTCTTTTCAATACTTGTAGCATATAAAATAAAACATTAAGATGTATTTGTTGATGTGAAAAAAATTTAGTATATATTTATAGTATATAAAAAAATTTATGGGCTGGAGAGATGGCCTAGCAGTTAAGAGCGCCGACTGCTCTTGCAGAGGACCCTGGTTCGATCCCTAGCACCCACGTGGTGGCTGAGAGCTGTCTTTAACTCCAGTCCCAGGGGAATCTGACGCCCTCTTCCGTGGCATTGCACCACATGGGTGCACAAACC
The DNA here is from genome assembly GCA_009823505.1 of Rhizomys pruinosus. Lineage (NCBI taxonomy): Eukaryota > Metazoa > Chordata > Mammalia > Rodentia > Spalacidae > Rhizomys > Rhizomys pruinosus. The sequence goes on along the minus strand of VZQC01009272.1, from coordinate 246,390 downwards.
TACATGCAGACAGTACATTCATACACATACAAAAATAAAAATTATTGGTACCATCAGGTTTATACTAATCATTTACAGTCCTTAAAATAGAAATGAAATAATCAGTTGTACATTTCACACTATAAATGCTTCCATGCAGTGTTTCTTTCTTCATTTTTTCATTGACTTTTTGTGTATTTCACACAGAACCTCTCAGTCAATCTTAATCCCGTTTATATACCCTTCCCCACTGATGCCTTCCCACAGCCCCCACCCCACTGGAATTCATACACTCTGTCACTTGTGCAAAGGCCCACTTGCACTCATGTCAAGTTAACATCCCCAGATATTCCTCAGTACAAGTTCATCCACTGAAGTCTAGTCAGCCCATCCAAGACCCTGCCTTTACGATCAGCTATTCTTCACCCAGCAGTAATCAACTGCCAGCAGTTCTTCTGCTAAGATTGGGACCTGGTGCCCATTTCCAGAGTTCTATGTTGGCTTTTGTCTGTTTAAGTTTTCTTGGGTCTTTTGCATGGTGACACCAGCACTGAGGGTTCATATGAACAGTGTCACCAGAGCTTGTGTGATTCTATTTCCATATGGTCACGCACCTCCTCCCTGGCCCTTACAATCTTTCCATCCCCTCTTCCACAATGGTCCCTGAGCCCTGGGTGAGTGAAGTTTAATATAGGAGTCCTGTCCAAGGACCAATACTTTGCAGACTCCTAATTTCCACACTTTGGCTATTTGTGCCCTTTTGTGCTTGTGGCCCTCTGTTGCCTGAGGCAGCTTCATTAGTGAGAGTTCAGAGATTCATTAGTGTCCTTCCTCTTCATCTCTTGTTCTATGTTGCATGAGCCTTAGGTTGTAGAGGTTGCCTTGACGATGTGCCGCTTAGGCTTGGGCAATTTACAGACAATGTCTGTGTGTGACCAGTTGTGGTACACTGTAATAATCTCCATCTGGTACAAATGAAGCTTCTCAGATGAGTGGTGACTGGGATAATTGACTGTAAATAAGAAGATATATATTTGTACCTCATAAGAAATTACATTAGTCTAGGGATGTGAGAGCCCTGGGGCTTTCTCATGAGCCTGTTTTTAATATTGTGTTTGCCACAAGATATAAAATGCATTAATTATACATTAATTTCTACAAAGTCTTTAAAAAAAATGTCAGTGAGAAAGTGTGGCAGAGAGCCCAGGATGATGAGGTGGTTTCAGAGCAAAGACAGCCTATCTTATCAGAAAAGGATTTTCTCCTTCTGACCCCCTACTGACCTAGAACAACACACCCAACCATAAACAGAGGTTATCATTCTAATCCCACCTGTTGTTTGCAACACAAACCAGATAATCTCTTGCTTTCAACAGTTGCTACTTAAAAAGAAAAAAAATCCCAGTATACATATGCACATACATTACTCTGAGCCAGGGCAGAGGAAGGGTCCTGTGGGATTAAAGCCCTATGTTTAGCATACAAGAGGAACTCAAGACCTAGTAAGATTGCTTACATTCTAAACAAGCTGGGACAGTGGTAAATGATTGCAAAACATAAGATTAACTTTGGTTTCAAGGTTAGGAGGGAACCCCATTTTTTTTTGTTGTTGTTGTTGTTTTTAATTTTTATTTATTTCTGTATGTGTATGAATGTACTGTCTGCATGCAAGTTTATGCACCCGTGTCGTGCAATGTCTTGGAGGTCAGAAGAGGGTGTCGGATTCCCCTGGAACTGGAGTTCTCCTGGAATTGGAGTTTCAGACGGTTCTCGGCCGTCATGTGGATGCTGGGGATCGAATCCGGGTCCTCTGTAAGAGTGGTCCATGTTCTTAAGCACTAGGCCATCTCTCCAGCCCCGAGATCACCATTTATAAAAAAAAGCATCCCTAGAAAAGTCATTCCAACAAGAAAGCAAACAGGGAAACTGGAGGCACATTAGCGTAAGCACCTTCAGCTTCCTCCATCTATAAATCTAGTTCTTTGAACTCCAATGGAGAATTTCCCTCATTGAATTTCATAAGTCAGATTGAATTTAATAGGCAGGTGCATAATGTGTAATTTGTAGGTTTCTTTCTTGATTCAAACAATACACAGAACAGGGTGAAGCTGATGTATTGGTGGGTTGCATTTGGATTTACTATTTTTGTCTAAGAATTTGAAGCAGCTAGGAGTATAAAAAACACACCAAAAAATAAAACAGAACATATACAGATGTAAATCACAGCATCAAGACTTCACTGCTCAGGAGACAAAAGAGAAGGCATTCTCAGTATATAGTCATTGTTCAAATTTCTAATTAGACACCAAGTTTCCTGGTATAGATAGTGAACAGGGTAATTAGAGTCATTTCTAATTATAAGAAAGGAGTTTCATAGTTGGAGTTTTTGTTTTTTTTTTATTTTTTGTCTTTATTTTTAACATATTTTTGTTATTAAACCTTTTCATACATCATACATCATTTCTCAATCCAATTTAGAGTCATTTGCCTTTCCATGCCCCTCACCCCACCTGAGTTCATGCACTTTGCCATACATGTCTTGCATCTTTTTATCTTTTTCTGTTTTTCCGAAGTTTTTTTTTCAAAGCAGAGGCTTATTGTTTGGGGGAGAACTTCGCTGTTTAAGTTGTTCTTTGTCCCAGTTCTTTGTTGTTGTTGTTCTGTCCAAGTCGTACTATATATAGTACAAGTTGGACAGAATATATATATAATATATAATATATATTAATAAGAATATATAGTATAGGAAGCTTTCTTTTTATGCCAAACAGGGACCACGCATCCCTGCTAGGGGGAATAGGAGGCACAGTGCCCACTTTGTGGACACTGTGGGGAGCTGACCCCTCATCGCAGAGGCCAGTTGGCTACTTCCCGTATCCCAGCCTGGATGATATTTTCAACTCAGGCCCTTAGCCTGGACCCACGAGACACATGTTCCAGTCTTGACCATGGCTTCTCACCTGCCCAGAGCCTGGATAGGAATTTCAGGCTGATGGCTGATCACCTCCCTTCAGTCAATACCCACTCACAACACCAACTACCCAGATTGGTGATCCACAAAGGAATCTCTTTCCAAGCCACTGGCCACCCGAAAGAAATGCAGGCCTACCTTAGCCTGTATGCACGCAATAATTAATAAAAATAATGGCCAGAAATTCTGTGATGATGTTACTATGAAATTCAAATTTACTCCTTGCTACAGCCTGCTTTTATAAAATAAATGATGTCATTCCCAGAGCCAATCATAGACCCCCCAACTCCGCACCACTGCACACCTTGCCACACCCAGCATCACGCACCTAGGCCATGCTGTTTGCTCCTCCCTGGGGCAGGGCCAGACCCTCGGCCACATGGTGCTAGTTGGAAAGCCAGCTCACAATTTGAGCTGGATTTCCTGCATATATATATATATATATGTATATATATATATATATATTACCTGAATTGGAGGATTTTCTTTTCTTGTTTAGGCTAAAAGATGTAATATTTTCCTTAAGGAAGTGTTTGAAGGCTCCTCCTTGGCAAGCCCAAATGTGGTGGTTTGCATGAGTGTCCCCCATAGGCTGTAAGTATTCAGACATTTGTCTCCAGTTGGTGGCGCTGTTTGTGGAGGTCTTAGAAGGTGTGGCCATGCTGGGGGAAGTTTGTCACTGGGGGGAGGCTTAGTGAGTTTTAACAAGCCTCTGTGGTCTACAGTTGCCCTCTCTGTTTCCCGTGCTCTTTGCAAGATGTGACCCTTGGTTTGCTGCTCCAGATCCAGCCACCACACCTCCCGCCACAATGGACTCTAATTCCCTGGAACCGCCAATCATAAGCTCAAATAAACTCTTCCTTTCATAAGTTCCTTAGTCTGGTGTTTTATCACAGCAACAGAAAAGTGACTAATACAGTTATTGGTACCAGAGAGTGGGCTGTTGGCTGTGAAGAACCTGACCATGTGTATGTTTGGAGAAGTGTGGAAGACTTTGGAACTTTGGGCTAGAAAGGCTGTTGACTATTGTAAGCAGAGCTTAAAGGGCCATTCTAGTGGAGGCCAGGAAGAAAGCATGGCTGCAAAAGATGTGGTTCCAGGGGAAAATAAAGACTTAGTCAGCAACCAGGTTATTTTGATAAAGAGTCTGGCAGCAGTTTGCCCACAGCCCAAATGCTTGCCTGATGCTAAGTTGAAAAGCAGTGGACTGGTATCTTTGGTGGAGGATATTTCAAGACAGCCTAGTGTGGAAATGGTGGCGTGGCTTTTAATGGTGAATATTGTGCAGATCTACAGTGAAGAGCAGATGGGGCAGAAAGAAATGCAGAATATACAGTTTGGATCTGAAAACTGCACTAGGAAGATTAAAGGTGGGGCCTAGGCATGTGAAGGAGAGGCTCCCTTTCATAAGGAGATTAAAGCCATTAAGCAGAGGCCTGGAGATTTACAAGTAAACAAAAGAATCAGTGCCTTCAGGGCAAGACCACACACCAGCTAAGGTCTCCAGCTTTGAATACTCAAGAGCAAGAAAAGTTGACTAAATGTGTTGAAGTAGGCAGGTTATTCCATCTAACTTGCAGCTAAACTCTCAGTTTCTATTCACGATGGTGCTGCTTTAGAGGCACAAGGATGCAAGAGTAAGGGGTCATCAGTCTTCAGCCTCCACGGGTTTTTTAGAGAGCAAGGGACAGGCAGAGTACAGCAGAGGCGCCTGAAGAAAGGAGCCCTGGATAGGCCATATGGGACGTAAGCATGTGAGTGGTGAAGACCTTGGTTTCACAGCAGAGACCCCAAGGACGACCATTCGGTAGATGCCAGACCTGTGAGATAATTTGCAAGGATGGCTACAAGACAGGGGAGTGGTACTGGGCTAGAAAGAGGATGTATGTGCAAGCAAGCTGGAAGAGCTGAGCACAAGCCTTGGAAGTCAAGGTCCCAAGAAGTGTGCTGTGAGCTACAGAGACTTGGCTTTGCCCTGGTGGTTGTCGGTCTTGTTTTGGTCCATTGTTTCCTCACTATACCTCTAGTCCTGGCCGTGTGGGTGGAAAAGAAAAATGGGGGTGTTACTCGGATTGGTCCACTGTATGTTGTGAGTATGTAAAGTTTGCCTATGTATGATATAATTATCAGGAGCTACATTTACGAGAATGGCCTGGGTACTCAAAGAACCTGAACTGTGGAACTTTGAATGGCAATTGAGCTGTGATAAGACTGTGGGGACTTTAAGGTTGGACTAAATGCATTTTGCATTTATATGGTCAGGAGCACACTATGGGGGCCAGGGCGTGGAATGTTGGTTTGCATGAGTGTCCCCCATAGGCTGTAAGTATTCAGACATTTGTCTCCAGTTGGTGGCGCGGTTTTTGGAGCTCTTTAGAAGGTGTGGCCATGCTGGGGGAAGTGTGTCACTGGGGGCAGGCTTAGTGAGCTTTAACAAGCCTCTGTGGTCTACAGTTGCCCTCTCTGTTTCCCGTGCTCTTTGCGAGATGTGACCCTCGGTTTGCTGCTCCAGATCCAGCCACCACGCCTCCCGCCACAATGGACTCTAATTCCCTGGAACCGCCAATCGTAAGCTCAAATAAACTCTTCCTTTTATAAGTTCCTTGGTCTGGTGTTTTATCACAGCAACAGAAAAGTGACTAATACACCGAATAACCATCAATTTTTTGTCTTTCTTGAGACAGGGTCTTCCTGTAGCCCCAGCTGGCCTGGAACTCACTATGTAGACCAGGATGGCCTCGATCTCACAGAAATCTGCCCACCTCTGCTTCCTGAATGTTAGGGTTAAAGGTGTGCACCACCATGCTCACAGTATCTTATTTCTTAAAACCATGTTTTTAGAGATGGCCTAGCGGTTAAGAGTGCCGACCGCTCTTGCAGAGGACCCAGGTTGGATCCCTAGCACCCACATGGCGGCTGAGAACCGTCTGAAACTCCAATTCCAGGAGAACTCCAGTTCCAGGGGAATCTGAGACCCTCTTCTGACCTCCGCGGCATTGCACAACACGGGTGCACAAACTTGCATGCAGACAGTACATTCCTACACATAAATAAATAAATAAATAAATAAATAAATAAATAAATAAATAATTAAAAAAACAACCATGTTTTTAATAGATTCCTTCTAAAACAATTGCTTATAAAAAATTTTGTGCAAGGGCTAAATTAGATAGTAAACAACAACAACAAAAAACCTTTAACCTTATTTCCAGTAATTGATTTTCTGAATTTTATTGTAGGAACTAGAATAGGGGACAAGCATGAAACAGTAACCATTCTTTACTGTGTGAGGATTCTTCAAGAGAATAAACTAAGATAATCCAGTGAGTGACTGGTGGTGATTGAGCTGACCAGACACTGCCATACTCTGTTCAGATACAGTAAGGCTCTCAAATACTTTAAAACTATACAACACTAATACTGAGTATATGGTGAGCACAGTGTGACAATTCAAGAGTTTCAGTGTTGGTTTGGGTGGACTTCTTGCTAGGGCCCCATTTTTCCTTTGGGGAATGGAAACATTTATACTGTGCCATAGTATGTTGGAAACTTGTAATTTGTTTTTGATTTTACAGAGGGTCAAAGTTAAGAGACTTTGGGATTTTTTTTGAACTTTTACAAACTATTTATGGGAACTTTTGAAGTTGAGTGAATGCATTTTGCATCATGATATGGCCTTGAGCCACTGGGGACCTGGGGCAGAATGCTGTGGTTTATATGTTAAATGTCTCTTATGGGCTCATGTGTTTGAATACTCGTCCCCAGGTAGCACTGCTATTTGGGAAGGCTGTTGAAATTTTAAGAGGTGGCATCTCACTAGAAAATGTCAGACATTGAGGACATGCCTTGAGTTTTTATTGCCTGGCATACTTCAAGTTTAGTCTGTGCCTCCTGCTCCTGTCTCCACACCTTCCCTCTACAAAGGTCTGTATGGCCTCAGATCATGAGAGAAAATAAACTTTTCCTCCCCTAAAGTGCTTTCTGTTGAGTATTTTGTCAGAGCAATGAGAAAAGTAGCTAATACATGACAAAGTTGGAGCCTTCTCTTCTACTTGTATAATGGACCCTTTCCTTCCTCTTCAAGCATCACATGGGTTAACTTGCATTTTAATTTGTTTTCCATAATCACTAATAATACTTATCACTCTTGAGCAAAGAAATACATATTGGAATAGTCTCACCTAAGACTGGTTACTGTCTGTGATACTTGTCTGCTTGGCATCATTATCAGCTCATCAGAGCATCATGTGGACAGAATGCCTCTGTCTAATGGCACTGACTCCAGCATCTTCTATGAAATGTCTCTTTGTTGTGTTTCTTGGTGGATGAGGGTGGTCATTTCTCTCATTGTTTGTGTGTGTGTGTGTGTGTGTGTGTGTGTGTTTTAGCAGACACTTTTAGATCAAAAGTTAAAAGTAGAAGAGCAGATGTGGGCTCGAAGCCCTGACTTTACTTATTTGTTGATCGATCCTAGTATGTGACACATCTGTAAAACAATGGAAGTGTGATTGATTCAGTTATTACCTAGTTTACTGAATTTATGAATGTGTGCCTCTTGTGACACATTTCTCTGGTATTATTAGCAGGTTCAGGGGAAAAACAAGAGTTCAGCCTTGTGAGTCATCCAAGGAAGAGGCAGTCCATTAACCCTTTATGCATACCATCAGACACACTTTCCTGCATTCCAAAGCCACCCCCTCAAAACAGGCATATCAGGCTGCAGTATGAGTCACTGTAGATAGGAACTCCTGAAAGATGGTAATGTGCATACTTGTGTGTCTTTAAGTGTGTGGAGAAAATAATTACCAATTGCCCAAACTGTTTCTCTCAGCAATCCTTTAGTGGCTCCTTGGTAGCCTTGAAAATAGCAATTAATCTGGATCAAAGTACCCTAGAAAACACTCAGTACTTTCTTTTTTTTTAATTCGGTATGTGTATGAATGTACTGTCTGCATGCAGGTCTGTGCACCCGTGTCGTGCAATGCCACGGAGGTCAGAAGAGGGTCTCGGATTGCCCTGGAACTGGAGTTCTCCTGGAATTGGAGTTTCAGACGGTTCTCGGCCGCCATGTGGGTGCTGGGGATCGAACCCGGGTCCTCTGCAAGAGCGGTCGGCGCTCTTAACCGCTAGGCCATCTCTCCAGCCCTCAGTACTTTCTTAGTGAAGCAAAACACAAGATGTAAAGAAATCATGGGATACTTCAAACTCATTTCAAAGGAGCACCACTTGACCCAGCTTTCTGTAGATCACAAAAGCCCTCTCTCATGATGGAACTGCTTTGATGTCCATTTTTCAGAGCCTTTCTTCTTTCTGAAGTTCATGGTATAAAGCAATGCCAAGTGGAATTCTAGATATTCCCATTCGTTAAGCTGTTCTGGAATGAAAACTGGTGCTTGTAAATAAAGATCCTCAGTTATGCTAATTTTTATTCCATGATAGGACCAAGAACCATGGATACTAAGAGCATTGTGAATATTCAGCATGACAAAGAGGTGCTGAGTGATGAAACCAAATTTATATTAATAAAAATATAGGATCTTAATAGATAACATGTCTTAAAATAATGTCAAACACCAAAGTAAATAGATAACAAGCAATCTGTTCCACTTGTAAATCAGAGGATATAGTTAAGGTAAACAGACTAAGAAATTCCATTCTGACCAGGATGACAAGCTTCAGCTACAAAGCAAGGACTTAACTATCCCTATCAAAGAGAGATGATGGAATTTGAAATTGGAACATCTGAGTTTGAGTTATAGGATCTTATGTTGTACATATGGAATATGTATTGAGATGTCAGATAGACACAGGAAAAAATAAAGTTATTGCCTGAATCAAATAAAATATGTATATAACAAAATACTTGGAAGCTTTAAAAGGAAAAGAATCCTAATTAAATTGCCCTCAGTTCTGGATTTTTCAAGGGCATGGCTCTGGCATCTTCCCCGCTCTAGTTAGAACCCTATGGTGGAAGACATCACAGCCGAGGAACTGGGGTGTGTTGAGAAAGGCAGAGATAGCATCACCAGACAGGAGACCAGAAGCAGACAGGCAGGCATCAAGCTTGCATCCTCCTGCCTGGTCCTGTCCACTACTCAGCATTAAGTCCTGGGCATGAAGCCCCAGACCCATGACTGCTTTCTGTCCTTCAGAAAATGAAGATTTACATGTAGAATTATAATCAAATTATGTGCAGTCCATGATTGAGTTTTTCATAGATTATTTACCAAAAGTTAACATATATAGAATTAATATGGCATATGGTATAATTATTCTCCTATCTTAAGTATGTATAGTGCTTTCCAGCTTCCTATCATGCTTACATTGTGCTGCTATAAATATTTCTGTATGTTTACCCACTGTTTTACTTCCCTATTTTTCCCTTCCTTTTTTCTTCTTTGTTCTATGGTACCAATTTGCATATGTCATTTCATCAGGAAAGATCAGTAGTGTGATGTAATAGGTGGTAGTTGATGAGATATGACAAGCAACTCCTGCTTCTTCAAAGCATCACAGTATAACTTTAAGTACTTTAAGTAGTGTGGTGTAATAGGTTGGTAGTTGATGAGATATGACAAGCAACTTCTGCTTCTTCAAAGCATCACAGTATAACTTTAAGTACTTGTTTAATGTAATAGAATCATATTTAACTTTTTTGGGGGGGTCTTTTTGAGACAGGATCTCCCTGCAGCCCCAGCTGGCCTGGAACTCACTCTGTAGACCAGGATGGCCTTGAACTCACAGAGATCTGCCTGTCTCTGCCTCTTGAGTGCTGGGATTAAAGGTATGTACCACCACGCCCAGCCTCATATTTAACTCTCTCTAACTGAAGTATATTCTGTGAAAGGCAAACTACCTCGGGACAGGAATTGTATTTTGAAATATAATCTGCTATATTTTTCTTCTTGATCATTTGTTTTTCATGCAGCCATTCTATAATTAAAGTTGATGAATGAGTCAGGTTTTTTATTGAATTCGCAGGTGAGCAAAGTGCATACAACTACAATCTTAACATTTCAGCTCCTGGGTGGACTGTTCCAAACTATAGCAAAGGAGGTAAATATTATAGAAGGCCACATTTCCAAAGGCCAACTTTGAGAAATAATTTTTTATTTTTGTGAATGATCTATTATTCAACCTTTAGAAAAATTATAAATTTTGTCCATTTCTGATGCTTTGGCAAAATGTACATATACATTGATGATAGAAGAGTTGACTGAGAGAATAAAAATATCACTAGCTGACACAGTAAGCGAATTAGAGAAGAAGTTCCTACAATGTTTTGCAGTGAAACTCTGCGTACAGCAAGTTGATGGGAAATGTCTATTACTGGGTTAGGTTTTGTGGCAAAGGTGCAAGGGTGATACTCCTATGAAGATGCTGGTAAGACTGTCTTACCAGAGACTGTGTTTAGGCGCTTCATGAAATAAGTGGCCATGGAGATGAATGACTCAGTCGGTCTCTGGATTCTGAAGGAATCCAGCAAAAGAAACTGAATCCCACCAACACCTGAGTGAGCTTGGAAGTAGACTCTTCTCCCATCAGACAACCTGTGAGCCTGCCTGCCAGTTGACTGGTGAGATTCAAGATGATGGCTTAGGCATCCTGGCCACAAGAACTGTCACAAGAACTGTAAAATAATACAAGTGTGTTCATTTAGTTTGCCACTTAAAAATAAGTTTTATTTATTATTGAGAATTTCATACATGCATACAATGAAATATGATATCTATTTTCATTTCCCCCTCTAAACATATCTTCCCGACATGGTCCCATCCTAACTTCTCTCTCTCTATCTTTCTCTCTCTTATTGTGTGGCCATCCACTGGAGCATGGAAACTACTGGTGGCAAAACCCTCCAAAAAGAATGATTCTCCTTCCCAAGCAGAGATCATCTGCCAACAGCTCTTCAGTAATGGATGGGGCCTGGAGAGCAGGTACCTACTCCTTCTATGCTTGGATTTTTCCTGGCTTAATCTCGTAAAGGTAACTAAGGCTGGTGTGAGTTCATGAGTGTTATAGCCATGTCAGGTCATGTCCAGAACACATTCCACAGCACTCCTCCCCATCTCATCTGGCTTTTACATTCTTCCTTTCTTTTCTTTGAGATGTTCCCTGATAGGCTGCCAATTTTGTAGTAATTGGTTATCATCATCAACAAAAAGGTAATCTTAAGATTGAAGGCCACCTGAGAGAAATACATAAATGATACGAATATTCAATCAGGTGACAAGGATCTTCCAGCAAAAAGAACATTTGTCTAGTAAATTGGAGCATAGCCCATGAGATTGAAAGCCTTGTAAAGGGCCTCAAGTCAAATGTACCTGCTGAAGATTGTAATAGAAACTGAAAGTAATGCATACATAGAAGCTCCGGTGGGGGGGGGTCTCCTCAAATTCCACTAGGCCAATTGTTTCTTGGGTGAGTTTCCTCTCAGAAAGACATTTTCACAACTTCCTAAGAAATGCAGAACTGGCTGACAGAGCTAATGATCCAACAAAACCCAGAATAAGAGCAAAGAGGATATGGCCCTTAAGGCTTTAGCAGAAGATTTCAGAAGCTGCTCTTAGAGGCCACAGCAGGACAAGTGTTCACAGATCTCACCTCTTTCTCCAATACCAGGACAATTTATAACGCTGCTTCTTGGTAAAGGAAAACGAGGGAGAAAGAAGCACATGGCGTAGTGTTTAATCAATCAAAGCAGACCCTTTAAAATAGCCTCTTTGCCCGGCGTGGTAGTACACGCCTTTAATCCCAGTACTCAAGAGGCAGAGGCAGGCAGATCTCTGTGTGTTTCAAGGCCAGCCTGGTCTATATAGAGAGTTCTAGGTCAGCTGGGTCTACAGGGAGACCCTGTCTCAAAAACACCAATAATAAATAAATAAATAAATAAATAAATAAATAAATAAATAAAATAACCTCTTCAAGTTTGCTGCACTCTGTAAAAATAAAAAGTGAAAAGTAAAAACATCAACATTTCCCAAATTCCAAGTGGCACCTACAGGGAGACCCTGTCTCAAAAACACCAATAATAAATAAATAAATAAATAAATAAATAAATAAATAAATAAAATAACCTCTTCAAGTTTGCTGCACTCTGTAAAAATAAAAAGTGAAAAGTAAAAACATCAACATTTCCCAAATTCCAAGTGGCACCCACTTGGAGAGCATGTAATTCAGAAACCACTATATTTACTATGAGAGATAGAAAATATACATTTATGAGTATGTTAATATATTAATAGTCTATTGGAGCTCTGTATTATCAGACTGTTAACCCATTTTCTGATCCTGGCAGAAACTATACTTTTCTATTATTTAACATTTTTTATTTTGATCCCTCATGTCTAATATACATGTTAAAAACTCACTTGCACTAAGAACTTTTTTCCATCTCAAATACTTCTCATATCATTCTGATTTACTTGTTTGGGACAACAACATTTCCCCAGGACTAATGAGATCTCATTTCTTTTCTTCTTTTCCTTTTTTTTTTTAAACGGTTGGGTCTCACACTACAGTCTAGACTGCTCTGGAACTCACTCTATAGCCAAAGCTGGCCTTAAATGTACAATGAATCTTCCTGCTTCAGCCTCTGTTGTGCTAAGATTACAGGTCTGAGACACCACACTACCACGCTTGGCTTAAATTATTTATTTCTGCATTCTACGCAAAACACCTATCATGTCCCTAACACAGAGCAAATTTATTATCTACAAATACATACCCACAATTATTAAATTAAAAGTATTCCCAGCCCTTATCATAGACCTGTCTACTAAAAACGATTCTGGTTTGAATTCCCCATTCTCCTGTCAGCTGTCTATGTCTGTTCTTTTGGAGCATATGATATAGAATCCAGAAGGAAGGTCCTGGTAACCATAGGCTGTGGCTAGCGAAATCTTCAAACAGAGAGAAAGAGCTGAACATTTTAAGGACAGTTTAGAAAAAAAAAAAAAAACACCCGAAAGAGAAAGAAAGAAAAAGCAGTTGCAATGGATAAGAAAATAGATGAGAAAAAGAGGAAAAAACTGTTTAAATATCACTGTGGAATATATTTCTCCATATAATTTGAAAAAAAATAAAATAAAATGCCTGTTATTTTTAGACTATTTTGTGACTTCATATGTTTATCTTAAGCTTATTATTATATAAGCCGATGGCATTATTTTTTAATGTGACATCCTGAATATTTTCATTTCTTTATGGACTCTTGATCCCCATTGTGTTGAATCATAAAAACTCCATGAATCTTCATGGTGTGACTCAGTTGATGTAAACGCAAGTGTTTGGCATTAGTGTAAGATCTCCAGATGCACAACGAGAAAGCTTAAAAGGTTTCTTTCTTAACTCTAAAATATTTCACTTGTTTTGAAATACTTCTCCTAAAAGTAAACAGAAAGCATCTAATGAAAAACTTTGACACCAATTTATTACTGTTATAAGAGATATATATCTTTATATATATCTATCACTTTGCTGCATAATAAATACGAAGTCATGGAGGACACAGACATAGGATTTATCTCTATTCTTCTGGATGCTGTTGGCTGGCCTCAGTTGGACTTGTCTCTGTGCTATAGTGCTATTGGAGTCCTTTTTCCCCCACGTTTCTCATGGTTGCTGAGCCAGCAACAATGCAAAGAATGTTCTTCATGGAGTGAAGCACATTTTCAAAACACCAAACCCACATTTCAATGTATGCACTGTATCCACTGAAACCTATTGGGCCCAACCATGAGTTGGTTGAGTCATGAACTAGAGCTGCATACTCTTTATAGCATGAAGACATTTGACCACAGAAACGAATGGAGGGGTAAGACTAGAAATTCAACATGCACACACTGCTAAATTATGTTTGATTAGACATGTACTTTACATTTTTATAAATTAATGCATGCTAAATTCTTTCCTAATAAATTCACAGCACCCAGCATAACTTCATATTATCATTATGATTTCTTTTTAAAAAATATTTTATTATTTTTATTTTGTGTGTATAGGGTATTGCCTGCATGGATGTAAGTGTGGCCATGTTGTGCAGTGGCTGAGGAGGTGAGAAGAGAGCACTGGATTCCCCTGGAATGGGAGTTACCAATGCTTGCTAACCACCATGTTGGTGCTGGGAATCCAACCCCAGTCCTCGGTAAGAGCAGGAAGTTCTGTTGAACCGCTGAGCCATCTCTTCAGCCCCATGATTTCTAATCATGGGGAAAATGAAGCCAGATGTTATATTGTTTAATTTCATTTCTTTAAACTATATGCCTTGAATATGCAGATGTACAAGATGAAATGAGACAAACCCATAGATTTGTCAGTCACTGAAACACTGGAGGCAGAAAGCTATGGGTGCTCTTTGTCTAGTAGGCCATGCACCTATCTGTACCTGCACTACCAACATATATGTCTTGTATCAATTCCTGGCCACCCACTTCTGGAGTGAAGACAATATATTCTGGAACTGGAAAAGATGCCAACTTAAAAATATAATAGCAAATTTAAACCCTATGATGGAGAGGCTGATAACTTAGGAAAATCACAACTTCATTTGAAAAGCAGCAGGGAGCTAGCTGGTAGAGAGACTTAAAGAGGATGATATAATAGCTGGGATAATAGAAAAAGAAGATTGCTTTTGCCAAAGACAAACTCCACAGAAACTTGACAGTGCCGCCCACTGGATGAAAGACTTTCAGAAGAAACTCTACCAAGGCCGACGAAGTCGCAGATCTCCTAGTTAAAAGACACAAATGAAGGTTAAGGCAGATATGATAATTGTAAACAAATGGGTGGTGAGCGTTTTCATTTTAACGAAAGTTCAGCCTTCAGATTAATGCCATTAAAAGTCAGAACAAATCTGAAGTCTGATCAGAGAAGAAATATCAGCCTACCCGATCCAGACTCCTCTACCAGTCAGAGTAGCAGCACTGCTCCCTTCCGGCTTCCACTGTCAGGAAAGAAGCAGGATTTTAGTTCTGCATCTGCCTCTACCTACGGAACTGTGCGCTATCCACATACTGAATCTACCTCGGGCATCAGCTACTTTTAACCTCTATAAATATAATAAAAAGTCTCCCTCTTCTTACTATCTTAGAGATAATGTGGGGCTATCTAAAAAGAAAAATAGGCTCCAAGATCTTCAAAAGAAAGGCATCATCCTATTTCAGTCAACATAATTCTTATTTTTTACATATACTCAAAGCAACCTTGTTAGATCAACATTTTTTTCTCAATATATACTTTTACTGAATTTTCGTTCATTTAATACGATACATCCTAATCTTATTTAGACCACTTCCTCTATCTGCACTCTCCATTGCCCCCAACTAGATTTCAAATTTATATCCCCAGATGGAGTCTAATCAGCCTATCTGGCATCACTCTCTTAAAGGAAGACCAACCTTCCCTCACCCAGCAGTGATCAGCTGCCAATATTTCCTCACCTAAACCCAAGGCTTCTTACACATTTTCTCACTTCCATGCTAGACTTTTGTCTGGTTTGCATTTGCATGGGTCTTGTGCATGCTGTCACTATTGTTGTAAGTTCATATGAACAAGTTCCCAGCCATCTGGAAGACTGTTTCCTTGTGGTCATCCACCACCCCTGGCTCTTATGATCTTTCATCCCCCTTTTCCAAAATGGTTTCTGAACCCGGAATGGCACAGGTTTAATATAGGTGACCTATCCAGGGTAGACAAAAATTCATAGTGGGTGATGTTGTCCATTGAGTTCTTGGTAGAGTTCAGTGTGGTCCCAAGCTATTAACTTCCTAGTACTATTGGTTCAGTCAAGCTTAGCCTCCATCCATTGTGGATGTTGAAACGATAATACTGTTGTGTGTATAGAGAGGATGGGTTGAGTTTTTAATATCAATGATGGTATCATGAAATGAAAATGTCCAGTGTTTCAAACTCAGGAAGAAGTTCTCATTCCATAACAATATCTATACGACTAATCTTCAATTCAGAGGGCACTTTAGCTCTCAGGAGACTCAGAACACTGATGAGATTTTTCTTCTGCCTGCATCAATTGTTGTGGTAGCACCTGATTCCTAAAATCAGGCACCAAAATTTTATGTGTGCACCATTAAGGAAGAACTTCACTCTTGGGGTAGTTCAACAAAGAGTGGTACTGATCTTGTTCTGAGGTATTCTGAGATCCCTCAGATTTGAACTCTATTCTTTCCTCATCTATCCCCATCCATTCTATTCTATTTCAGAAACTGTCCAACAAAGAGTTTCTCTCATATTTATTGTAGAGCATATTAACATTGTATGCATAATCTTTGATAGCAGTTTTAGAAAGGAAGAAATAGTTTTTCTGAACCTACTGGCATAGAATAGCACACAAAGCTCCAGACAAATGTCATCAATACATGCCCAATGTTCCTTAAAACATCAATAGTGGGAAACAGTCTATGCAAGGTCATTGTTGTTTTCAACATCATCATTATCATATATCACACACACATACATTGTTCAGGGTCAGGGAAATAACTGAGTCAAAACTGGGGGCATGGATTATGATTAAAGTTGTGCATTCAGCCCAGCTGGTAAGAAAGAGTTAGTTATATCGGGATTCCAAATCATTGTAGGACTGATAACATTGTTTTTCATAGAAGGAGTACATAGTTCTAAATGTTCTCAAAACATTTGGTGCCAGGAGTGATGGTGCACGCCTTTAATCTTAGCACTTGGGAGGCAGAGGCAGGTGGATCTTTGTGAGTTTAAGGCCAGCCTGGTCTACAGAGTGAGTTCCAGGACAGCCAGAGCTACAGGGAGATCCTGTCTCAAAAAGACAAAAAATAAACAAGCAAACAAACAAACAAAAAAAAAACCCCACATTTGGTTAACTTGGTCTACAAGGTTATGTAAAATTTCAATGTGTAAAGGCTTGTTACAAAGAGGTTTTCTGAGAAAGAGTCATTCCTACAAATTGTAGCATCAGGAAATGGCATGGGACAACTGTATTCTGTAAAACTCCATGTGCCCCGTGAAGTGTACACAAAATCATCTTCAAATGGGCTGGCTCTCACCTGAAACCTCAATTCTTTGATCAAGATAGACATCTTATCAGCCAGAGTGTGTAAAGAAAAGGCTCCAGTCTGCTCCAGGAAGAGCAAAGAATCCTCTGAAATTGAAGTTTTTCCAAGCAGAACATTCTAGAAACACTATCTTGCAAAATCATCCATATTTTCCTGCGTGAAAATACTCCTTGATATCTTAAATATAGGCTGCTGCATAAACGACCCCAGAAAAGACAGCAAAGTAGGAGATTTTCCCAATGACATTTAACATTACAGTCAAGATAGGAGTTACTTCTCATATGATGTTTTGTGACAAGTGGGCAGAAAATGATTGTAATTTATGCCCATGTCTGTGTAGTATTAAGCAGTAAGGAAACAATCTCCTAATATCTCCTTACATTTTAAAAGTTTTATTGTATTCATGTCTACATTTTGATAAATAATGAATGATCAAAGGACTGCATGGTATGTTCATTCCCATACACTAATCAAATAATAGTTCTACAGCCACCGGACCTTACCTTAATGGTCCCATTCATGCTTAAGTAGAGATGGAAAGAACAAGGGATTACAAGAAGAAGGATCTTCTGGGCTTGTATCCCAATTCTTAGTAAATGACTCACTCTCAATAACCCTCAATTTCATTATGTACAAAATACTCATGGGATTAGGATATCATGTATACAAAACACGTGGCATGTGCAAGTCGCCCAATATGAAATCTCTAAAATAATAAAGACTTCAGAAAATTTGTGAACATTTTCTAAGTCTTCCTTAAAATCCATTTTTCTAAGATAAAATGCTTTATAAGTATAAAGCATCAGACCCATGATGGCAAAATTGCTTGGAGAAAAGTCCCCATTTTATTTTATGGCTACAATTATAAAACTAGTGCTACCAACTGGGCATGGAAAAAGTCCTTTAAAAAATGTCGCAGTATGTGATGGGCCAAATTTTGTTCCATAAGTCATTTGGATAAGCACCGAATTGCAATGAACACTGCCAAAGAAAGATTGAGAGAGACTGCTATATTAGCCCGCCAAGCCCCACTTGACTTCCCTGTGGTGGGGTTTAAGGGAAGAGGTTGGAAAACCCCAAAACTCGGCTGATAATCCTGGTGGATGTTGAAGAGGACAGACTGTTGTCATATGAGCTAGAATGAGGGCAGCGCAATGTTGTTTCTTTCAGCAGAGAGCAAACCCAGTCTGGGCACTTCCTGCATTAGAGATGGTAATAGCCCCAGCCTGATCTAGTTTCCTGGCTATAGACGATCTCGCTTCCCTTGCCTGACCCCATTTACTTTTCTCTTATTCCCAATCCCTCAAGGTACTCCAGATTCCTTATAGGCAAGTAGAAACCACTCAAAAACTCTAAAAAATGATGATTTCACAATTCTTTCAATCTTCTGGAGGTTTTGGGGGGTCTTTTTTCAAGACAGGGTCTCCCTGTAGCCCCAGCTGTCCTGGAACTCGCACTGTAGACCAGGCTTCTTGAACTCACAAGGATCCGCCTGCCTCTGCCTCCCAAGTGCTAGGATTAAAGGTGTGTGCCACCACACCCAGCTCTTTCAATCTTCTGAAAATGTCCATTAAAGTCTCCAGATCCCAAATTCCTTTATAATACATAATGAACACCTTTCCTTTCTCCTCCCACCACCAAATTCCCAAGATATTAATATTATGATAATGATGATACAATAGCTTATAATTAATGCCTGGTGGACTTATAGTCCCATAATCATTAATGTTACTTGCATTTTTAAATAAGGATGATTGTTGCCAAAATCAGGACAGTGTTACAAGGTATTGAGTCAGTAAAGGCTTATTTTTCTAATTCAAGGAAGAAGAAAAGAACAATTAGGTCCCTGAGATATGAGTCCTCAGAGTCTGCTTCTCTAAATTGGTCTGATTTTTTTTTCCTAGATTTATTCCCTCCTAAAATTCTGCTCGTATTCTCTACACTCTCTGCTTGTGTTTGTTTGTTTGTTTGTTTGTTTGTTTGCTGATCTTATCCAGAAGATTTCCATTAGAAAAAAGTCACTGCAATGGAGACAAAGAAGTTGGTGTGGAAAGAGGGTACGATTGGGTTACCCATTACCAAAAGATAAGCACAGTTTTTCACCCAAATATTGAAATGCTGCTATTTGTATTACCAAGAATGCAGCTGAGATGAACTTAGTATGCTGATGTCACAATGTCCCTCCCCAAGGGATATGCTGACTTTGAGCATTAACTCATTATTTCTCAAGTTCCAATACCCACTCTTTAGAATAGGAATAATGACAGTTGGCCTGATAAAGGTAATAATGACACAGAAGGTTATCTCTCCATGTGTTACTGCAAGTGCCTCATATCTGATCTCCTGGTTTCTACTCTTGCCTCTCATCCTATTCAGAATGGAAGCCAAAGTTCATTGTGGATTTCCACTGCCTGCCACCCCCTGGTGACCTAGCTCTGCCCTGCCACCACCCCTGCTGGATCATTCTACCCTGCCAGGAATACTCTACCAGGTATTCCATGCCCCTCACTATTCCTCAAATACTCCACAAACATGCCTGCCTCACTAAAAAAAAAAAAAAAAAAAACTAGTTCGTATCTCATAAAATGCAGATTCCAGGCTGGAGAGATTGCTCAGAGGTTAAGAGCACTGCTCCTACAGAGGACCTGGGTTTGATTCCCAGCACCCACATAGTGACTAACAACCATTCACGACTCCAGTTTGAGGGGATCTGACACCCTCTTCTGAGTTCTTCAGGGACTGCATGACATGAGCACACTTACATACATGAAGGCAATACTCATACACATAAAATAAAATTTAAAATCAGATTACGTAATTGGGGAACATGTCTTTTAAGATCACTGCCATTTATCTATAACAACACTATAAATTTTAAAAAAAAGCTAGGAATGGGCACAACTTCAAATTTTTCAGGGTCTAGAAGTAGGAGAAAGGACAGTTTCCTAAACCATTATAAATTTGTGTGAAGAAAAGTTCCTATTTCCGTGGAATTTGAGGTTTGCAGCAGTCTGCATGCAGCTGTTTCCGCACCGACAACTGTCAAGAGCTGTCACTACAACTAGCATAGAGAAGAGGGAGCCCAGGCTTTTGGAGGCTAAATGTCACCCCCACAGGGAAATGTGCAGAGGAGAGACTCCAGCTCTGAATCTCCGGGTCTCCCTGCGCTGGAGCCTGTCCTGGGCTGCTTCCAGCCTGGCATGGCGTTCATTCCAGCTATTACTGGCATCTCAAAGCACAGATGTGCACAGACCACATTTTAAATTGAGCATTTAGATTTGTTTCTGTTTGTTTGACTTTCTAACATGGATTCTTAGATCTGTATTTCTCATTCTGAGTCAGATAACAAACAGAGCTATGTCTTCTCTAGGTGAGCCAACTTTAAAACTTGACTTTCTACCAATAGAGTAATCAGGATGAACTTTAACACTGAAGCTAACTCTGAAGCCTCTCACTGTGTGACAACTTTGTCAATAACCCAATATTTCTCAGATTCAATTTCTCATGCATTGGAATGGGAGCAATCACATTAGCCTGATAAAACTGTTACGACTTAGCAGGAATGTTATCTTTAGGTTCATTATTGCAACTGCCTCATATCTGACCTTCTGGTTTCCACTTTTACTCACCTTCCATGTACTATTAACTGAACAACTAGAGCGGGCCTATTACATTAGTCCCAATAGAGTGGTGTTATAGGTGTATAATCCCAACACGGGTTAGAGGATAAGGCAGGAGGATTGCCTTGAGTTTAAGCCCAGTCTGGGCTACAGAATAAGACCTGTCTCAAAACAAAACAGAACAAAACAAAACGCATTTAGCCTTATCCCTCTTCACCCCATGCCTCTCCCTGCTGAAAACAGCAGCCAGAGTTCATCACCGTCTTGTGTTGTCTGATCCATCCTCACAGTGGTGTTCCTGATTCATTTTGCTCCAGCTACTGTAGGCCCCTCAGCCTTCCTCAGATACCCCAGAAACATGTCCAAGGATGCTTTCAGTTGCTGTTTCCACCACTAGAAAATAGTTGATGCATATAGTCCCATGAATCACTTTTTTAAAAAAGATATGTTATTATTTTTATTTTGAGTTATTGTCTGCCTGTGTGTAACTGCAGTGTGGCATGCAATGCCCACAGAGTCAAAAGCAGGTGGGTTCCCTGGGGAACTGGAGTTAAAGACGGTTCTGGGGCTGGAGAGATGGCCTAGCGGTTAAGAGCACCGACTGCTCTTACAGAGGGGTCGGGTTCAATCCCCAGCACCCACATGGCGGCTGAGAACCATCTTTAACTCCAGTTCCAGGGGAATCCGACACCCTCTTCTGACCTCCGCGGCATTGCGTGACACGGGTGCACAAACCTGCATGCAGACAGTACATTCATACACATACAGAAATAAATTTTAAAAAATTAAAAAAAAGATGGTTCTTAGCTGCCATGTGGGTGCTGGGAATAGAACCCAGGTCCTCTGCAAGAGCAGTCAGTGCTCTTAACCCCTGAGCCATCTCTACAGCCCTATCCCTCTATCGAAAAGTTATTTTCTCAGAGTTTTCCCCTAGGTTTCTTATCTAAAGTCACAACTCAGCCACATCCTAATATTTATTTCCTTTTCATTTCTTTATTTTTCTCTTAACCGCCAACCAGCATGCTCTTTGTGTACTTAATTGTGCGTTTTGTTCTGTTTCTCTCCCATAAGCACATAAGCTCGGGGTTAGTATTTTGTTGAAAAATGAACTGACTTTGAGAAGGGAGAAAAGAGTGTTTCTCCTAACCGGAGTTTATTCATCTAGTCCCAAATCAGCCATAGGCCTGCCACACAGTAGGGATTAGTATTCAATTAGTGGACTGATGAACAACTCTAAAAGAATATTGAAAATTATGACTTCGAGGTATGAAAAAGAAAGGAGAAAGAGAAAGGGAAGGGATGAGGTAGGACAGCAGAGAGAAGAATCATGTCAGAGATGCTATCCTCAGTGACAAGGGGGTGGGGGCTAGGCAGCAAAAGGAAGAAGGAGGAAAAGCGGGGCTCTGAGGGCCGGGGAGATAGTAAACTGCGTGACCCTGAAGCACCAGGACCTAAGTTCAATTTTTTTTTTTTTTTTGGTCTTTTCAAGACAGGGTCTCCCTGTAGCCCCAGCTGTCCTGGAACTCACTCTGTAGACCTGGCTGGCCTCGAACTCACAAAGATCCACCTGCCTCTGCCTCCCAAGTGCTGGGATTAAAGGTGGGCGCCACCATGCCCGGCTAAATTCATTCTTAGAGTGTACGTTAAACAACAACAAACAGGCATAGTAGCATGTGCCTGTAATCAAGCACCAGGGAAGCAGAGACAGAGGACATCCAGGACTCACTGGCCAGAAGTTTACCCTAAGCAGTGCTCCCCTGCTCCTAGACAGACACAGGACAGCTCCTGAAGAATGGTATTAGAGGTTGACCTCTGGCCCCTACATGTGCAAGTGCACAAGCATGCATGCTTATACACACAGACACACACACACACACACACAACTTAAAAGACCAGGAAGGAAACAGAGGGAAACACAAAAGGAAGAGTGGTGCATCCCGTTTACTCAGTATTCACAAGCTTCAATTACTATTTTATCATGAGCTACAGCAGCAGTACCACCTTCAGAAATGTTCAACCTCACAAGATCATAGTCAGCTTGTGAGAGGCCTAAGGCATACAGTGAAGCCAGTATACATTTCACCATCAGATCCAACCACTCTCTAAGAGGTATGCGATGCTAAGAAAAAAGGCCAAATCAGTCTGGATTAAAAGTAAAACAAAGGCAGGTTTTTAATCCAGAGAATTGTTCTCCTGGGCATATTGGAAAAGCATGCATCTGGGAGGTGGGAGGGCCTTTTGTAGGTCAGGGGAGGGGAGATGGTGACATGTTGGAAATCAGACAATTGGGTCAAGTCAAGGGCCTGAAGCTGGGTCTCAGATCCAGAGGTCTCCTGGGATTTTGGAACTCCATCTTGGGCAAACGCAAGCTCTAGACTGGAAAAGAAGGATGGGTCCTTCCGGTCTATGCCATCTTGGCTTTTTGTCCCTGCCAGACCTAACACTCTCCATCTACACCGTTCTCTTAGGAACCCAATCTGAGTTGTAAAACTCAGATTTACATGTACACATGTAAAACTGCATTCTCAAGACCGCCCCTCTGAGCCAGGGCCACAAGCGAGGAGGTATGGACAGAATAAACAGCTCTCACCTCAAGGGAACAAAAGAGATAGTTTATTCTGGAGCCAAATACAAGTGTTCATGGCCCAGGAACACAGATTTAGGTTTCTCCAAATACCGTGTTCCAATGAGGTAGTATTTTCATGAACTTCTTATACTAACAGAACAAGGAAAGTCATAAATTAACACACTTTTCAAAATAGATTGGTGGGTGCATGCAGCATGCAGGCCATGGGAGAAATTCTACTATAGGTTTCAGATGCTACTGATGACATTCGTAGTTTTCTGATTGGTGGACTTGGTGGTCTGCTAGTAAATACCTTTCAAAAACATTTATTATCTGCTATATTTGTTAGTCATGAGATAGGTGACTAGGCTGGAAACAGAAGTGGGTGAAGAAATGGCTATTTAGGGGCTGAAGTTAACCTGGACCTGGCCTGTGACATTCCAAACTCTCCATAAACTCTCCACAATCACTAGAGCTCTGATCAATCAAACCTGTGGAAGAAAGTCCAGTTTAATTGAAGAGGCATGTTTTTCTGGAAACTTCCATTCACACATGCCACAGTCTACCATGAACACACTCACCAACAGAGACAATTCGACCTCCTAACTGCACAGATTGGATCCTCGATCTGCCTGTCTTTCAAGAACCATGAAATTCTACACAGTACATATTCAAGTCTAAGCAGCTGGGTCCTTTGGAACAAAGAGGAATTTCTGGTAGGCTAAAAAAGCCTCTGCCACTTTGGAGATTACGCTCTCAGGCTTCAAGATAGGGCAAGACCTTCCAGCCGGACTCAACACTTACTGCGATTTTATGCCTCATTCATGTTCTTCTGAAGCACCTCAGTCTGGCAAAAATTATTTTGAGCTGAAGGGGGATAGCCTTCACTGTGCAGGCATCTCAGGGTTTTGTTTAATTTTATTTAGCTAGAATTTCTTCATCCCAAAGATGTAAAACATGTTGGAAATTTCAGCTCAGGGATGCAAACAACTCTCTGGAGCCAAAAGCTAGCTGTATTTGCATAACAATTTAGCAGATCCAAGCAGCAGGCCAAGGTCAGGTGAAATAAATTACTAAGGTCATGGTTCCTGGAAGTGGTACTGGATTCAGAACTGTTGATCCACCTGTGCTGGCTGCCACGTGGCTATGGCTCACACTCCTTGTGAATGATCCTGTAACATAAAATAAACTCAATTTACTGTATGTGTGGAAACCACAAACTTGCCCCTAACTCTTTCCTTTCAAGGATAGATTATTCAAACACTGGAGGAAAAGATGAACTAATAGACCCATTGACCTCTGTATTGCTGTAGAAATAAAGTAACTCACTAGAAGCTGATTCGTACTAGGTACAAATGATGGATGCTTTGCAGAATCCGTATGTATTTTATTACGTTTCATTTATTTTATATCGGGGGAAGGGGCAGGGCGTGTGTGTGCAGGTCGAGGACAGTTTGCAGGAGTCAGCTCTCCCCTTTCACTCTGTGGGACCCGAGGAGGATCGAACTCATGTCTTCTGATTTGACAGCTAGCGCCTTTATCCCTGAGGTATCTCGCAGGCGGGGACTTCCTTTTCTTGAATACATAATTGCTTTGAATTCACTTTGTTTTAATTCTGAGAACCTTAGAAACAAAACCCCTTTAGAAACATAAAGGTTCCCTTGCCAAAGAGAAGCAAACCGAGATTAGATGTGTAAATAATTTTTGCTTTAGTGCCCTGAACTAGAAAACCCTTTAAAGTGGCAGATCCAAGTGGCTCCTTAAAGCCACAGTGTCTTCAACCCATCCCGGTAGCGGGGGTTTTCTTATCTCTCACTGAGAGACTCAAGATCAAAATTCTCCCACACTCGGTCTTTGCGCTCCCGGTCTTACGGAATTGTGCCCACTGCGGACTCCCCGCCTTTGAGGGAAAGGACTTTCTCGGGGCGCGGGATTGTGCCACCCGAGAATCTCACCATCAGTGGGCGGTTAGCGCAGCCAAGCGACAGGCTGGCGCCAGGGCTCAGCAACAGGGAGGCGCCGGCTGAGGCGGAGAGAACTTTGGCGCTCCAAGCAGAACCACCCTTTGCTGGCCAGTTGTGTCGCACCTCAGAGGAAGCAACGGCGGGGGTGCCTGGGCAGAAACATAACCAAAGAAAGGAAGAGAGGAAGTAGAGAAGAAACAGGAAAAAGAAGCCAGGGCTGGGGGAGCAGGCGAGGAGGCGGCGAACCGGGAAGAAGGGCAGACTCGGATGCTGCTTTTCCGCATCCCGGGCGTGAACGTCCTCCCTTCCGCGACCCCAGTAAATAAGTGGGTGTCGCCTGGACCCAGAGGGAAAAGAATCCAGCCAAGTGAGAGCGCAGCTTGTCAGGCACCGCTGCCTCCTTGGAAGTCCGGCGGCTTCTCGAAGGGACAGAGAGACGCTGTGCACCAGGTGCCCTGCAGATGGGGCGAGCAGGGACCAGACGCACAAGCCGCGGGTGAGCGGCGCTGGCCGGCCCGCCTTGCCCCGCTCGCGCAGGGACCAGGCGGCCAGAGGATGCTAGGCGGAGGAGCCTGGGACCCGCGTCCGCCAGTGCCCGGCGTCCGCTAAGCTTCCACTTGGATGGCTGCGGGACCGCTCCTGCTCCTGGGACCGCTTCTCTGAGTCTAGGGAAGCCGCGCTCCGGACTTGGAGGCGGAGACCTCAGGCGGCGGAGACCTCCGGCTGCTGCTGCTGCTGCAGAGGGGCGAGCCGGGCGCAGGAGGGGGCGCGCTTTCTCCCTGCGGGTCTCAGTAATGAGGAGACTGAGTTTGTGGTGGCTGCTGAGCAGGGTCTGTCTGCTGCTGCCACCGCCCTGCGCACTGGTACTGGCCGGGGTGCCCGGCTCCTCCTCGCACCCGCAACCCTGCCAGATCCTCAAGCGCATCGGACACGCGGTGAGGGTGGGCGCGGTGCACTTGCAGCCGTGGACCACGGCCCCGCGCGCGACCAGCCGCGTTCAGGACGGCAGCCCGGCAGGTGCTCAGAGGGATGAGCCGGAGTCGGGGACTTGGCGGCCCCCGGCGCCCTCGCAGGGTGCACGCTGGTTGGGGAGCGCTCTGCATGGCCGGGGTCCCCCCGGGTCCCGGAAGCCCGGAGAGGGCGCCGGAGCTGAGACCCTGTGGCCACGGGACGCTCTCCTGTTCGCTGTGGACAACCTGAACCGCGTGGAAGGGTTGCTCCCCTATAACCTGTCTTTGGAAGTAGTGATGGCCATCGAGGCGGGCCTGGGCGATCTGCCGCTTCTGCCCTTCTCCTCCCCTAGCTCACCATGGAGCAGTGACCCCTTCTCCTTCCTGCAAAGCGTGTGCCACACCGTGGTGGTGCAAGGGGTTTCGGCCTTTCTGGCCTTCCCCCAGAGCCAGGGCGAGATGATGGAGCTGGACTTGGTCAGCTCCGTCCTGCACATCCCAGTGATCAGCATCGTGCGCCACGACTTTCCGCGGAAGAGTCAGGTGAGAAGAGTCTGGCGCGTGGAGGGATGTGAGCTGCTGGGAGTCTCGACCTGAGAGGGAGGAGGGGGAAGAAGAAGAGGCTGGGTGAAGCATGGAGGGACTTGGGGCTTTGTTAACTTTGATCATGTTTGAGGGTTGGACAATGTCGGTAGGTGGTAGGTAGAAGGACTTCCGTAGAAATAGAACAAAACATTTTAGACACAGAAGAAAATGAAATGCGATGTGGGAGGTCGCGGTCGGTGAGGAGACTGTGCCGAGGGGCGGGGGGAGGGGTCATGTTTTGACCAGCTGGGAAAAAAAACTAAGGGATTCTGGACGCCTGAAAGCCGAGGTTCAGGACCACGGAGAGCGACCGAAGGGCCTGGCCTGGAGCAAGGAATCCTTTGGCCCCTGACCTGGCCAACCCCTTGAATTCTCAGGGGATCTCAGAGAGCAGGTGATAGGTAGGAAAAGCACCATCTGCTCTCTTTGACTTCTTCTGGGGGTGTGCCTGGGCCCTAGGGGTGGTGCACAGAGGAAAACACGCCCCTTTGACCACCTCCTAGTAAATAGGAAGTCTGAAGCCAGCCCCGAGCCCTGGGTAAAGGAGACTGGCTGAGAATCTTGGATACTGAAGAGCTTTGGAAATATTACCCCAGAGCATTAGAAGAGGATGGGGAGAATAATTCACAGACTTAATTTGCCCTCACCTTCTATGTGTTCTGGGCGCAGAGGCTGTCTTGCAACTGCTGTGGTCAGGCCGTTTCTGCTTTCCTGTTTAAGAATAAACAAATGGGGATTTAGTTTCTTATAGGTTTGGAATTTTCAA
Source organism: Rhizomys pruinosus (assembly GCA_009823505.1). NCBI lineage: Eukaryota > Metazoa > Chordata > Mammalia > Rodentia > Spalacidae > Rhizomys > Rhizomys pruinosus. Next base: position 218,947 of record VZQC01009272.1, on the reverse strand, counting down.
TAAAATAAACGATTTGTGGGCTTAAGTGCTGACAAGTGACTATAAGGAAATTCAGTATTCAAGGACCGGACAGTCCTCTGAGCAGCAGAAGTTTTCTGCATTCTATAGGATGCTTTTATCTTACTAAGTCATGGCTTCTTGTACAAGGTGTTGATGAATCAGGTCATTGGTTCCATTTTTAAAGACTGAGACACTAAGGAAATACCTTGGATTTGGTGAATATTGGACTAGTAGAGTTTCTAGTTCACCATCATTTTCACTCTGTTCTTTAATTGGAAAAGTATTTCTAATCTCTCTTCTTGAACTTTTGATGTATTGGCAGAGATAAAAGTTGGAGTAGGGCAAGGTACAAGAGGAAAGTTCGATAGAATCTGTGCCTAAAATATCCAGGGAATACTAACCTTTCCTTTTGTTAGAAAAAAATTAATCTTTCATTTTATATCTTTGGAAGGGCAAGTACAAACTCCTTTTAGGAAGTTACCTAGAAGATTACTATTTAATGACCAGCTATAGATTTTGACCTGCAGATTGCAGGCTAATTAATTCTTATCTAAAACATTTCTGTCATCTGAATCTGAGTGGCTGTAGGTAGCAGATGAGATGGCTTAGAAAACACATGCGCTCAATGCTGCCAGTTGCCAGGGTGTTAGAAACATGAAATTGCATCTATAGGGCACATCATTGTTAATATATATATATATATATATATATATATATATATATATATATGCAGAATTGGACCTCATGAAATTCAGGCGGCGGCCTGCTGGGTGCTCATCACTACTTCTTTGTTACCTAATCTTTCAGAAGTTGCCAATTGTGGTTCCAGTCTCCAGACTCCTTCCCATTTGCTGATTGTTTGGGAGAAGTCTTAAATTGCAAGAATTTTTCTCCCCAAATTAGTGGTCCTTGGTTAGAAGAGAAGTTGTGTTAATGATGGATGTGCGCAGCACACATCCCACTACAGGAGAAAAGGAAAACCACAAAACTGCATCTAGAATCAGCAAACTTCCAAGCTTTACAACCACTCTGGGAATAAAGTCCTCCAAGGAAAAGTGGTTACAAGCTGACTATAAAGTCAATACCCATCAAACACACTCTTCTCTGTATTTTATATCACCGCTGTTACCTGACTTGCTTTACCTTGAGTATATCACTTAGGTCTAGTTCTATAATATTCTGTATTTAAAATACCCTGCTTAATGCCAAATGCCAAGTCACCATAATATGCAGTTTTAGCATATGAAAGCACAATCTGCTTTCAGCAAAATTAATAACCGATCTTCCTTTGGCTTCTGTAAAATAGATCTTTCTCTACTATACTGATGTGTTTTTTTTTAATCTTGTAGATATAAAAAAGGATGTCAAAGTCATTTTACACACTGAATAAAATTGACTTAATTTAGCCACTGTCTTTGGCATCTACTGAACAGTGACCTCATTTGTTGATTGTACGATGCCTGAATAAACTCTTCTAGAAGAAAGTGGATTTACCCACACAGCCAAGGAAGATAAAAGTGTGCTACTTATTCAGACAAATTCAAATTGCTTTCAGAGAAGGAGCAGCAACAGCTGTCCTCTCTTGTTCTTGAGCTGATAATTTTCTCATATGAAGGTTTTAATTAATAAGTAATAATTTGGGTATCATTGTGCCACAGGTCTTGGATGGAAGGAGATACCAAAACTCTGGAGAAGCATAATAGCTTACTTCAGCATGGTATTGATTCAAAACACAAGCACAGAAGATTGGTCAGTTTGAAAGGGGCCATCTTCCTTCAACCATGGAATCCAACAGAAGTATATGAGCCAACAATTCACTTTTGAAAAATATATGCATATTATCACCATGTAATAAAAGCTTAATATACCATGTCACATGGGATGAATCAAAACACCTTCCTCTCCAGAAGGTTCTGACACTACCACCACACTCCCATTCTTTCTTGAGGCTGTTCCATTTTAAATGGAAACTTCTCCATACTTAACGCCCATACCAATTTGGCTGAGGGTCTTAAGGGATAACTTTGCTCCTTGCCCTCAGAGGTCAACTAAGTCCCAAGGAACTATGCATGGGGTCATCTCTTGAAATGTCCTGCAAATGCGAGTCACCAGTCTTCCTGTGCAGGGAGGTCTTGGAGATCCACTACTGGGACTTCAGCCAGTGTCCAGTCTATAAAGAGGAAAGTCTGCTCATGCTTCAAAAAGGGAAGCCTGGTCTAGCAAGACCTGACTTTGTCCTCGAGTGGATGGAACTGGTAAATGAAAAGCCAAAAGGAGCCAGGGGCTCCCTCCCGTCCTAAAACTGAGTGACCCCTGAGGACCAGATCCTCAACTGACCTTGAGAAAACAAAAAACCTTGGTTTATCTGGGCTAACTGTGACCTTAAACATCCAAAAGGAAAGTATAACCAGAAATAAATAATAACTAAGGCCTAAGAAATTGTACTTCAGGTATGAAACTTGAGATCTTAGTAAAAAGTCAAAAGTAAAAAAAACACAAATAAATAAAAATAAATAAATAGAAGGTCACTTCTTTCTAAATTCCTTTCCTGTGACCTTCAAATAATGGTGCTGTATGTGACCCTAGTTGCATTTTCATTTAAGTTACATTAATTTTCAGAAGTTCTTTTTTTCTCTTCCTTTCCCACAGTACTTTTTCTTCTGGGGGGTTTGGTGTAATTTCTTCAAAGCTAACCCCTAAAAATTTAGCTGCTGAAGCAGTGACAGATAATACATTCTTTTCTAAAATGCCTATTAGAATGCTATATTGATTTTCATTAGCCAGTGATAATGAAGTGATATAATTGACTTATATCCAAACCCATGCAGTTCAAATGTGACCACACTACTATTTCTAGCTCCTTGTGTGTGTGTATGTATGTATGTGTGTGTACAGGTATATGTAGATGTCAGTGGGCAACTTTGGGTGTCATCCTTCAGATGCACCATGCAGTTCAAATGTGACCATACTACTATTTCTAGCTCCTTCTGTGTGTATGTATGTATTTATGTATGTATGTACATGTGTGTGCAGGTATATGTAGAGGTTAGTGGGCAACTTTGGGTGTCATCCTTCAGACATTGTCTACTTCCTTCCTTCCTTGCTTCCTTCCTTCCTTATTATTATTTTTGGTTTGGCTTTTTCGAGACAGGGTCTCCCTGTAGCCCCAGCTGTCCTGGAACTCACTCTGTAAACCAGGCTGACCTTGAACTCACAAAAATCCGCCTGCCTCTGCCTCCCGAGTGCTAGGATTAAAGGTGTGTGCCACCATGCCCGGCTCTTATTTTCAATACAGGAACTCTCTCTGGACTGGACTTCACATAATAAGCCTGTCCTGGAGATGTTGGTTCTAGTAATAAACTCAAGTCCTCATGTTCACAACACAAGAGGTCCCCAACTGAGCTATGTCCTCAGCTCCTACTATTTCCAACTCTGGCACAAGTTTGTTTGTCTCACAATTATTTTATCCACAGATTAATTGGGATATATGAAAAATATATAGCACATATAGTAAATAAACATATAATGTATAAATATATAAACACATACCAATTAGGATATATGAAATATATCTATGATAACACAAGACTAAGAACTTAAGCCTATTCATTAGAACTCAGCTAATACAGCAGTACTCTTACAAGGTACCTAGTTTAGGACATGATTCTACAGTATAACTTGGATGCCTCAGGAGGACTTTTAAAGGGTACTAGTTTTTAAAACACCTGCTTTGAACTGTTGATGTTCTTTGACTTTCTTTCTGCAGAGCACAGCTATCTATCCCCTCTGGAGGAAATGTTTTCTTTCTTTCTTTTTTTTTTTTTTTTTTTTTGCAATTGTAATGAATGGCTGGAAATAGTATCTAATTATTACTGACTTGAAGATAAATGATTTCAAATTAAATGTCAAGTGATATAAAACTGTTCCTAGTAGTCATCTTTTCCAGGTTTGTCATGAAGATCAAAGAACTGCAATTAATTTGGAAGCTTTTTCCTTAATTTGATAATTTGTTTACATCATTCTCTTCTTTTGTTAAACAAGTACTGCAGAAGAGACCAGCAGACACCACTTGCTAAGTAATTAGTGTGTCTTACCCACTTTTCTTTGAATTTGCATCAATATCATCTAGTCTATAAATAATATATTTGGCCTTGATCTTACTTTACTATTATGTCTCAGACTTAATTTATGATTGAACATCATAAGATAAAAAACTAAGCAACTAGATGTTGAATTTTGTACTCTTAGGTTTTCTTTCATGACTATTTCATCCAAATTCCTACCACATTGGAAATAATGATCAAAAAAATATGAAATACGATTAAAAGATTTCTAATCTACCTATGCTGCTTTCTTATTGGCCAATGTAATCTTTAGAAAGTTTTCCTTATATCTGAGCAATTAAACATCTCTTCTTATCAGTCAAAGGTATGTTTCTTGTCATTCTAATTTGCTTCATAAATCAAATGAGAAAGTGAAAAATACTTTGAATAAACTTCCAGATAACTGCTGGAAGAGCAACGGTCAGTGAGCTGATAAGAAGCAATAATTGTTATGTGGGGAGCCATGCTCCCCATCTGTGTTCCTAATACTCAGGATGATGAAAAAGGATAATGAGTTAAAGGGGAGCCTGGATTGCATAGTGAGACTCTGTCTCCAATGATCAGTATGTCTTTATCTCTGTACTTCCCCATTAGTAGTAAAAGAGCTATACACTATTCTCTAATTATCCCCTATTTTTTTGTCTTTTTGAGACAGAGTCTCCCTGCAGCCCCAGCTGGCCTGAAACTTGCTATGTAGACCAGGCTGGCTTTGAACTCTAGGGGATCTACCTGCCTCTGCCTCCCAAGTGCTGAGATTAAAGGTGAATACAGCCATGCCTGGCTACCCCCATTTCTTTTTGTTTTTTTTAATTTTTATTTTATTTATTTATGTGTCTGAATGTACTGTTTTGCGTGTAGGTCTGTGCACCCGTATCGTGCAATGCCGCGGAGGTCAGAAGAGGGTCTCGGAATCCCCTGGAACTGGAGTTCTCCTGGAATTGGAGTTACAGACGGTTCTCAGCCGCCATGTGGGTGCTGGGGATCGAACCCGGGTCCTCTGCAAGAGCGGTCGGCGCTCTTAACCGCTAGGCCATCTCTCCAGCCGCACCCCCCCCCCTATTTCTTAAGAATAACTGTCTTGTACACTGGCCTGGGGCAGAGAGGTCTGTTCCTATATATGACAGTTTTTACTTACCTAACAGGATCTAGAACTCCCCCGGCACTGCTATAGAATCTACGACAGGATATGCATGAGGTTTTCATAGGATAGACACTTGCTCTTTCATTACAATTTTCCTCCCTGAGGGCACATTTATCATTCAGGAGACAATAGACACAACTAAGTTGACCCCATCCTGATTTTGTACACTACTTGGCACAGTCTACATTGTTTTTTTTTTTTTTTACAGAAAATTTTTCTTGATGAAGAAAGCATGTTAATTCAAGCTGGCACACGCTCCTTTTTTCTTAATGGCCTGATAACAATGTGCAAACCAGCCACTTTGAGTGCCATCGCCCTAGGCAGCTATGTGGGGCTCTCAGCAAGGTATTGCTCATTTTGGCAGAAACACTCAATACAGAGATGAGAAATCCTTGTCTTTTCTCCTGGCTGCTCTAGCACCTGCCCACATAAAGGGAAGTGCAGCACAAGGAATGTGATGCTGAAACTCACCTAGGAAAAGAATATCGGAGGAGGTGCCACATTTGTCTTTGAAGGAATACATGGGTAACAAACTATGGGAAGCCTTTACGACATTTGGTTGTCTTTCTGATCCTCCCTTCATGGGGTGGGAGGACCAAGAAAGGAAGAGGAAAGGTAAACTAAGGCGATTCTCTTCCCTTTTCTCAACTTCACTGATGGTCTGTTTTGTTGGTTTGTTTGTTTCTTTTCTGTGTTTGCTTTTTCTTAAATGTGGGATCAGGGGAGATTTGCAGTTGTGTTTCACCTCCTGCATTGTAGGAATAGGTTGATCCCTGGGCTGGTATGACAGAAGCAGAAGGAAAGCCTCCCTCTGAAAGGCTGGCATCTGACTGGCCAGGACTGACCTGTGCTAGAAATAAGGTTTAAGTGATAGGAATGAAGCAAAATGGTTCCTGCTTCAGCCTGGCTGAATACCTCATTATTACTCATTGGAAACAATAGTCTAGGAAAGGTTTCAACATATGTATCCTAGTGGAGTCTGTGCTTTTCAAAGCTTCATCACAGTCTGTTTATATTATCCCCCCAAGTTCTGCAAGGCAGAGAAAAATGTGTAAACATACAGAGAAGTAGAATAGATTTATGTTTTATAGGAGGTAAGATGTCCTCAGGAAGAAAAGAAATGAATAGTTCCTTTTGTATTTAGCATGTCTGTTGGCCTACAACCAAAGAACAGACTGAATTATCACTGACTCTGAAACATCCCATCCTGGAGACAAGGGTGAAGAGGGAGCCATGTATACATCTGACTTTAGTTGTTCCAAACATATTAGACACCGAACTTTCAACAACGAGAATTGAGTCATTATTTGGCATCCTATGCAGTCATTCAAAATGAGAATATCCTTACTGACATACAGAGGTAGAAATAAGCCACTAAAATAAATGTAAAATGCAACCTTGTTTCTGAAGAATGTGTTTGAAATTTTATTAATAAAAATATTGGCAGCATTTTTACAGAAGTACATTTGGGTTCAAAACCTTGACTGGATAGTACTTTCCCTAGATGATGTAATCCATGAGCTCTGATGGGGATTGGGGGCATGGAGGGGGGCCCTAAATTTGATTAGGATCCATTGTATAAAATGTACAAGTGCTCAATAAAAATAATAAAAATATTGACAGCAATTATAACTAAGTGGTAAAAGTTCACATTTTGCTCCTTCAATGCTTCTTTTTTCTAAAAATACATATATTACTTGTTAAGAATAAGAGAATAAATAGCCAGGCATGGTGGTGCACACCTTTAATCCTAGCACTTGGGAGGCAGAGGCAGGTGGATCTTTGTGAGTTCAAGGCCAGCCTGGTCTACAGAGTGAGTTCCAGGCCAGCTGGAGCTACAGGGAGACCCTGTCTCAAAAAAAAAGACCAAAAACAAAACAAAAAAAGAATATGAGAAAAGGGGTGGAGAGATGATGGATTTCTAGTTAAGAGCACTCCCAGGTCTTGCAGAGGACCCAGGTTTGATTTCCTGTACCCACATGGTGGCTGACAACCATCCACAACTCCAGTTCCAGGGGATCTGATGCCCTCTTCCAACCTCCATGGTCATTGCACAACATGGGTGCACTTACATAAATGCAGGCAATACATTCATACACATAAAATTTTAAAAAATTAGGAATAAGAGAAAAAAGATCAGAGTATTTTTTCATTTATCCAAATGTTTTCTCTTTTATTGTTTAATCCTCACAGTTACTTTATGAACTGTTCAGGAGAAATATGCTCATTTTATAATGTAGATGAGAAAAAATAATGACAAATAAATGGAAGCAACATAAAGTAGAAAATAAGAGCTTACGGTTGAGTGTGATAAATCACATCTATAATACCAGCACTTGGGAGTCTGAGACAAGAGAATTTTTATGGGGTTGAGGCCAGAAGAGAAGGGAGAGAGAAAACTACAGTATACAGCTTAGCCCTACAAGTTCATCTTGAAAAACATCCCTGATATCTCCAGTTTCCATTTTCCTGAATCATAAAATGTTACTGTTTCATAGGTTTATGGTGAACACTTGTATATAATATACTAACAATAATACTTGGAGCACAGCATGTTTAGTGATGGTGATGGTGATGATGATGGTGATGATGGTGATGGTGATGATGGTGATGGTGATGATGGTGATGGTGATGGTGATGGTGATGATGGTGATGATGATGGTGATGGTGATGGTGATAATGGTGATGGTGATGGTGATGGTGATGATGGTGATGATGGTGATGATGATGGTGATGGTGATGATGGTGATGATGTTGGTGATGGTGATGGTGATGATGGTGATGATGATGGTGATGGTGATGGTGATGGTGATGATGATGATGGTGATGGTGATGGTGGTGGTGATGGTGATGGTGATGATGGTGATGGCGATGGTGATGATGGTGATGATGATGGTGATGGTGATGGTGATGGTGATAATGGTGATGGTGATGGTGATGATGGTGATGATGATGGTGATGGTGATGATGGTGATGGTGATGGTGATGATGGTGATGGTGATGGTGATGATGGTGATGGCGATGGTGATGATGGTGATGATGGTAGTGATGGTGATGGTGATGATGGTGATGGTGATGGTGATGATGGTGATGATGATGGTGATGGTGATGATGGTGATGGTGATGATGGTGATGGTGATGGTGATGATGATGATGATAATGATGGTGATGGTGGTGGTGATGGTGATGGTAATGGTGGTGATGATGGTGGTGGTGGTGATGGTGATGGTGGTGGTAATGGTGGTGATGATGGTGGTGGTGGTGATGGTGATGGTGGTGGTGGTGATGGTGATGATGGTGATGATGATGGTGATTGTGATGGTGGTGGTGGTGATGACGATTGCTCTTGTTGATGTTCTAGTTTTTTTCTATAAGGAACTACTTTTACGTGCAGTTTCAACATGTCTGTAACTAGGCTTCCTGCTTTAGTGAACCAGCACAGAGAGAAATAAAGATATCTCCTGTTGAAAACCCTATGAAAGCTCTGGTCTACTCAACAGCACTCCCAATTAAAGTGGAGTACAGAGAGCAATGAAATGACCTTTGAGGTTCAGTGGAGCTTGCTCTTTACATGGCTTCAAGGTGGTTGGATTTCTGGAGCAGTGACAACCATGGTTAAGACTGATGCTGTGATAAGTTGGAGTATTCAGCCTGTCATCTGCTGCCCTAGACAAAGGAGACTCCAGGAATGAAATTCAAGGGACAGTAGAAGGGAAATGACACTTTACTAGCAAATGTGTTAATGCTGATTCTTGGGACATACCTAGCTCTTTAGAAAAAGATTGAGTTGAACTCATGGGAAACTTCAGGTGCTGTGTTTTGTTTTGTTTTTAACTATAAATTCTAAACCCATTTTCCGTTTTGGCCAAGGAAAGAAGGATGTGACAGAAAGATGGGGGATAAGAGTCATGGGCCTGCGCAAGAGTTAGCTTATTTTCACTCGGATAGTTCTCCAATGATTTCCATGCCCAAACTCTCAGAACCTGTGAAGATGTGACTGTTATACTTAGTAATACTTGATACTTACAGAAGTAGAGAGATTATCTTGGTGTAGTCATGAATACTCAGTAACCACAAACATCTATATAAGAAGGATTCAAGAAAAACAACGACAATGTAATAATGAAGTAAAAGAAGCCGAGATGATGTTGAAGGGTAAGGAAAGGAGCCGTAAGCCACTGAAACCTTCAAGGGGAAAAGAACAGAGTCTTTTTCACACAGCCTAGAAGAATGAAACCTTGCCTTTAGGGAAATGAAACAGATTTCAGACTAAGACCCCCAGTCATAAAGAATAAAAGAATAATGTGTTGATTTAGACCACTAGGATTCTGGTATTCTGTTATAATAAGAAGAAATTAATATACTTGTCTATACAGATTTATGCAATAAAAAGACAAAAAAAACAAAAGAAGTAGAAAGATGTGACTTGGCCTACCTTAACTTGGGAAAACACACTTTATTTCAACTTACACATTTTGGAGCTGGAGAAAAATTATTAGTTCAAGTGTGGGTTCCCCTCTTCTTTTTTTCAATTTTATTTGTTTTGCATGTATATGAATGTACTGTCTGCATGTAGGTTTGTGCACCCGTGTTGTGCAGTGCTGCGGAGGTCAGAAGAGGGCGTCGGATTCCCCTGGAACTGGAGTTAAAGATGGTTCTCAGCCACCACGTAGGTGCTGGGGATCGAACCTGGGTCCTCTGCAAGAGCAATCAGTGCTCTGAACCGCTTGGCCATCTCTCCAGCCCCATGGGTCCCTCTCTTCTTTTTTTTTAATTACTTTATTTATTTTTC
>VZQC01009272.1:111994-208155 GCA_009823505.1 Rhizomys pruinosus | reverse complement strand
GAGGATGTAAGCTTGTGGCATCAGCCATGGGTTATTCCTCCATGGAGAGAGCTAATAGCCAATTAGATTTGGGATATACAGGCATGTGGCTGCCACTGCTGCACAGTATTTCCAGGCAGGTGAGGTGTATCTGGTGCTGATGGAGGAGTCTTGCTTGACTCAAGGAGACCTATATTTGCTTTATTGGTTTAGTGGCCTTTGGTAACACTCCCTGGTATTCCAGAGACCAACTGTATACTTGCAAGTGCAGTCTCAATGCATCTTTCCCATGCTTACATCAGGTCTTTGACAACAGGGCCTTATCACCTCTCTTCTTTCTGGTATCCCAGTTTACAGGCAAGAAGCCTTTACCTTTTGGGGGGACTTGGATTCCTTGGCCAACATCTCCTTGGTAGAATAATCCATTGCTGATATCAGAGCTCTCCTGAATTAATATATTTTGCTTAAGTGCATAGCTTAAGGAGACTTTAGTATTATATTTCGATCTGAATAGAGAATAATCTTTTTCACAGTTCCTATGTCTATTCGTCAATTAAAGAAGGCAGTTTTACCAGTTTTATAAGAGATTACCTCTATAGCAGTTGGCTCCAATTTACAGTTAGGGAACCACCTCATTGTCGACTATAATTGAAGGAGAGAGAAGGGTTCCTCTCTTCTAAAACATAGTGATTCCACCCACTTGTAACTGTGAGCCAATTTATGCTTTAGGCTTTTGATTAAAAAGGGAAGTCTTCCCAACATGGCTTTAGAATTCAAAACTTCTTTCTTTTCCCTATATAAATAGAACTTACCATGACTTATGTCAACTCAAGTCTTAAAGGATAATGAATAGTGCTCTGAATACAAAGGCTTATAGATAAAGAATTCCCATAAGCAAAACCTCGGGAGTGGGGAGGGTGCACTTACTATAGCACACATGTAGAGGTGCCAAGACAGCTTTAGGTGTTGGTCCTCACCTTCCACATTGTTCCTGACAGGTTTTCTTTTGTTCAGGCTAGCTGGCTGGCAAGCTTCCATAGAGGAGATCTACCATCTCCACCTTTCACCATGCTAAAAATCCCTGGGCTTCCAAGTGTGTACTACCTCCTGAGAATTGGAACTCAAGCGTAGCAAGCACTTCATCCACTGAGCCATCTCTGCAGTGACACATAAAAGGAAAATACTTTTGGGAAGGATGCTGAATATATCAAGACGTCAATGCATAAAACTTTGAGGGACTTTTCTTTCTTTTTTTAAACATCAGATAGGTAATACACCAATGTTCTGACAAGGTTTGTGGGAGGCACATGTCACACAATGGCATGATCACCCAGTCATCATGCTTATGAATGAAAAAAGCATCACGAGGAACTTTCTTCATGGGCTTTGCTGATTGCAGAAGTACTCTTCGTGCACAGCACTCAGGCATGTCCATAAGAGCTCTGAGTAATGTTTCCGTGTGTTGTATTTTCTCATTTAAAGTAGATCCTACTGCTACTCAAATTGAGATTGGTGTTAAAGAACAGAATAAGGAGGTAAAGGAAAGGTGATTTTTTTCTTTCTGAAAACTCAGATTTGGCATGGCTGTTGAAGCCTTCTGAGTTGATGGCAGTTCTATATTAAAGTGAGATTTGCCACAGTATTTGGAGTATGTTTTTGTAATTTCAGGACTCTGCAAGGGCTGAATCCTTTTGAACAGTTCCACTTGTATTTTTCCACAGTTCCACCGGCGTCTGTCAATGACATTCTTATGACTTGGAAAAGGGCTGTCACTACTGTCCTCTCAGTCAGAGGTGGTAATGAGCTGAACTTTCTTGACAGTGTCACAATAGGAAGCACTTTAGTGGCTGCAACCTACTGGCATTTTTGTTTGTTCATTTGTTTGTATCTAAGGCCTCAACTATAAGCCAAATAAACATTGGAGTACCACATTCCAGATTAAGGATATTTGTTTCCATGAGCTAAGTTCAGTTCTCAGCATGTCCTTACTAAGTAGAATCACAGTCTAGCTAAAGTTGTGGAATGTTCTTTGTTCTACTTCAGAGATTCTTCAATGGGGATTGCATTAAACCATTTGCTTCTAAATACTGAGCAATAACAGAAGCAGATCTGCACACAGAGCTCTGCACACAAAGGTTATTGTGTTTGTACTATAAGAAGGGGTTGGGTCTCAATGCTCACATAAGGAAATGCTTCAGTGTGGGCCTAAAGAGGAATGATCATTCATACCTGAGTGAGTCTAGTCTACCTTTACCTGGTTGCAGGCACAGAGAGCCATCTAGTGGTCTGTAAAATATAGCTGGAAATAGAAGGACCATGAGACTCCAACCTAATAGGGACAGTAAAGGATGCCAAGGCAAGCATGCCAAACTTCCATTAGTTTCTTTCCTGGTCCAGGTTAATCCATCAAAGAGGAGAACTTTTTCTGCTTCATACTAAGAAGATTCAACAATCTGCGCTGCTATGGCAGCATTTTGCTATTGCAGCTATAAACCATAAAGTAAGATATCCCAAGTGTGTGTTCACAGGGCTTGGAAGAAAAATGGAAAAGACTCTTATTAACTTTGGAAATGTATATTTGTAATCTTTCAGTAACTTTATTTTCTATTACTTTGGCTTCTTTTGCAACAGGAAAAGATGCCGCTGTTTATTGTGTGAAGTATGCCAGTGATTCCATTTATTTATTTTCTTCCATTCCCATTAAAACAACGTTCCTGCGGACAATTCTGGCAATTAATAAAATGTCAAAACTAAAATTAAAACCACCTACAAGTCCTCCAAAGATAGAGACACATGTATATGCTATACAGTTGGGCTCATGATGTGCTAGGGATTTTCCTTTGAGCTTATCCATACATTGTAAACACCTCCTCACATCACTAATATTTTTCAGTTTGATGGCTATATACTTAGCCTTTGAACGGCTTGTTTCTTAATTTACCTCACCATTTTTCCTTATTCATCTAGATACTATCTATAATATATATATGACTGTGCAACCCATGGGACTTCACAAGGCTGTGAAATAGTCACTGCTTGAGTCCCATGATGCCATTATGAATTTCCTCCATTTTCCCTGCTCTTTCCTTATTATTTAATGATTATGATTCTTGTCTTTGACCCTTTAGTAATAACCAGTGCTACACTCTTCATTATGATACCATTATTTAAATATGAACCCTCACTTTAAATTAGACAAAAATGATATAAATTTTGACATCAGTTCTCAGGCATACAAATTACATTTCAAGTGTCCACTGGGCACAGATGGGTGGTGGCCACCATACTGGACAGTAGACAGAGAACATTTCAATTTTCATAGTGTATTACTTTGGACATTTTGCCAAGGAATATTTAATTCCTGCAAGGAAGAGGAGCACATTCTATGAAGCCCAAACACAGCAGTCAAAACAGCAAATCCTTGCAATCTGAGATTCAACCTTCTCTCAGGAAGGATGGAAAATAAAGCATGTGAACAGATAACTATGGAATGTGTAGCTATTAGGTAAAGACAAGTACAGCAGAGAAAAACAAAGGAAAAAAATTGGAGAATGACTATAATTAATAATTGGTCAAGTGCGGTCTGTCTGAGCAGTCACACTGACATGAGGAAGGGAGTGAGCCATGCAGTTCCCAAGGGAGGAGCATTGCAAGTCAGGGGAGCAAGAGGTGCCAACATCCCAGGTAAGCATGGTTACAATAGTGTGGGATGAACAGACTCTCCTGAGCCCTGTCCACACGCTAATCTGAGAGTGGGCACAATCCAGGAAAAGCTGGAGACACTGAAGCAATGGCCGCAGCTGATTGACCCCTTGTGATGAGACCAGAACCCTAAATAGAATTGCTGTTTAAATGTCTGGTTCTTACCTTAAGCTCCAAATAGGTAGCCATCCTTATAGTAAGGCATTCTCTCTTACTGTAGGACTCTTTATAACGTCTGCAACTTTTTCTTCTCACCAGTTTTGTTACCTTCCACGCTGCGTATTTTTTCATGTTCCTTCTTTATTTTTACCTCTTACCAACATGTTTTAAAGTTTACTTTTATCTTATATATATATGAATATATCACCTGCATGTATGTAAGTGCACCCATGTTATGCAGTGCCCACAGAGGAACTGGAGTTACAGACGGCTGTTAGCTGCCATGTGGGTGCTGGGAACCAAACCGGGGTCTGCTGTAAGAGCAGCCAGTGGTCTTAACCATCTCTCTAACCCTCTTTCAGCATTCTTATTTTTTTGGTATTTTTGAGACAGGGTTTCCCTTTAGTCCCAGCTGGCCTGGAGCTCGCTCTGTAGACCAGGCTGGCCTTGAACTCACAGAGATCTGCCTGCTTTTGCCTCCTGAGTGCTGAGATTAAAGGCGTGTGCCACCAAGCCCAGCCCTGCATTCTTTTTTTTTTTAAGTTTTCTAAATTTTTTTATATGTATGAATGTAGTGTCTGCATGTAGGTTTGTGCACCAGTGTCGTGCAATGCCGTGGAGGTCAAAAGAGGGTGTCAGATTCCCCTGGAACTGGAGTTAAAGACGGTTCTCGGCCACCATGTGGGTGCTGGAGGTCAAACCCAGGTCCTCTGCAAGAGCTCTTAACCTCTAGGCCATCTCTCCAGCCCCTAGACCTGCATTCTTAAGTAGCCTGATAAGTCTCTGGATTCCTTCCACCAAGCTGTGCCTTGCTGATAGATTAACCTTTTTTTTTTCACATAAATTTATTTATTTATTTATTTTTAACAAAACTAGACCCGTGTTCCCGCTCATTCCCCCACTCCGCCAGAGCTCATGCATTCTGCCAGACATGCTTTCCATCTCTTAGTCATTCTCAATATTTTCCATGGGGAAGTTGACTGTTTTGAGCAGAAGTTCACTGTTTCAGTCAGTTCTTTGATGCAGTCTTTTCTGTTGTTGTTGTTGTTTCCAAAATGCGTTATGCCCAACTGCTTTGGACAAAAGCTCAGGGGGCCCTATACAAGAAATACTTACAATTGGGTAATTGGCACTAGCATCCACAGATGAGGGATACCATTCGTCGTTTGTTTTTCTGGGACTGTGTTACTTCACTCAGCATGATGTCCTCTAGCTCCAGCCATTTTCCTGCAAAGCTCGTGATGTCGTCTTTCTTTACTGCTGCATAGAACTCCATTGTGTAGATGTACCACATTTTCTCTATCCACTCGTCAGTTGAGGGGCATTTAGGTTGGTTCCAGCTCCTTGCTATTGTGAAGAGAGCTGCAATAAACATGGCCGTGCATGTATCTCTGTGGTGGCGTAAGTCTTGAGGGTACATGCCTAGCAGTGGTATGGCTGGGTCGGGTGGCAAGTTCATTCCAAGTCTTCCAAGGGTTCTCCACACTGCTTTCCATAGTGGCTGTACGAGTTTACATTCCCACCAGCAGTGGATGAGTGTTCCCCTTTCCCCACAACCTCTCCAGCACTTGGTATCATTTGTTTTCTTGATCCTAGCCAGTCTTATTGGAGTAAGATGATATCTTAAAGTGGTTTTCATTTGCATTTCCTTAGTGATTAGTGATGTTGAGCAGTTCTTGAGGTGTTTCTCAGACATCTCTAATTCCTCGCTTGTGAAGTCTCTGTTCAGTTCTTTGCTCCATCTATTGAGCGGGTCATTTGTTTTCTTCTTTCTTTGTTTTTTGAGTAGTTTATATATTCTGGAAATCAATGCTTTGTCAGATGTATCTGCGGTGAAGGTTTCCTCCCACTCTGTGGGATTTCTTAAAGCAAGGTTCATCCATCTATTCACTCATTTGTTCAGTACCTACAGTGCTGCTCAGTGCCGAGCTTCATGCCACTCACAAAGCACCTTTATATGCAGTATTCCTGCTTTAGTCATGCTCCAACACTCCAGTGAGGAGGAAACAGGCACCTTAATAACAATCTGTCACTATTAGAATAGTTCATAAAATTGGAGTGAAGTACACAGCCCATAAGAGAATGTGTGAGATTCTCCAGGTTTTATGAGTTCTATACTTAAGAAGGGCATTCCATTCCCCACTGACATGCCAGGACTCTGACACATCTACCCTAAGGCCAGAGCAAAGCAGATCAATAATCGTCAGGAAGCTCACAGAGCTGTTCCTGAAGGCCTCCCACCAGCACAGTGGGCTCTCTGATTCTTTTGAGAAACAGGTACTCAGAAAGCACAAGATCTCTAGGAATTGAAATGTGTGTGTATCCTTTAATCGATAAATGTAAATCATTATATTAAAAAGCTCTTCTCTATTATATATCTATATGGAAAGACAGAGATGCACCCAAGTTGTCACAATCTGCAGATGAATTATGCTCAAGATTGGTTTCGCCATTGAAACAACATTAGCCATGGCTTTTAAGACCTCAGGTTAGGCCGCCAAGGTGTACTTGACCCATAGACTCTGGCACTGACAGTGCTGTAGTTCCTGAACAGCATGTGAGATGGAGACTTCTATTTGAGTGCGAGAAGATGATGGAGCCTGAAGGAGAAGCACAGAGTTACAGTTCTAGAGTCATACTCACCAATAATCAGTATTAATGTGGCAACAGGAACATTGCACTCTTTTTTTTCAAATCAAATCTAGACTCGTGCCCCCCTCCCTGCCCCCACCCCACCAGAGCTCATGCATTCTGCCAAACATGTTTTTCATCTTTTTTCACAGTCTCTTTCAAAATTTTTGATGCAGAAGTTTACTGTTTACGAGCAGAAGTTCACCATTTCAGTCAGTTCTTTGACCCAGTCTTGTTGTTGTTGTTATTCCTTCCAATATGCATCACTCCAAAATATGCACATATGCATGGCACATATATCATAGGTTTTAGCATCTTCAGCTTATGATTCTTTTTCTTTATTAGGCTGAAAGATGTCATGTTTGAAGGCTCCTCCTTGGCCCAAACCACCATCAGTTCTGCCCTTGTGCTCCACACTGGGGTCTTCCCCTCCCATGGTCACCAATCGAGGTCCAGAAAGCACCGCGTCCTGTAGTGATCTTCCTGTACTGGTCTCCATGATACAGCCTGGGTAGTCCAACAATAGCAGTCTATACTCTGAAGAGGCTGAAACCCCAGTAGTAGCTCAGTCCACAAGCTGAATGTCTCAACAGTCCCCATTTGGCACTGAAGGTTTGAAGGATTCTTGGAGAGACATGAGTCTTCAGTCCATATTGGAGGGTTAAAAAGCTGTCTCATGTCTTTGAAGGATGGCAAAAGCAGTGGCAGCCACAGGGTAGCTGCGCTTACCAGTAAGACAGGAAAAACAACTGTGTTCTTTTTTTTTTTAATTTTTGTCTTTTTTACTAAGATCTCGG
This sequence comes from Rhizomys pruinosus, assembly GCA_009823505.1. Taxonomy (NCBI): domain Eukaryota; kingdom Metazoa; phylum Chordata; class Mammalia; order Rodentia; family Spalacidae; genus Rhizomys; species Rhizomys pruinosus. Next base: position 200,887 of record VZQC01009272.1, on the reverse strand, counting down.
GTTTTATACCTGAAGTACAATGGAGCATCCCCCTATTGCTCCATCCTGATACACTGGACTAGAGTGGTTCTGCGTGTTTATGTGTGTGTGTGTGTGTGTGTGTGTGTGTGTGTGTGTGTTCTGTGTGTTCATGTACACATATGTGCATTATGTGTTCACATTTATATTTGTACACCTGCCTATGGAAGCCAGAGGTTGATATTCAGTGTTTTCCTCAGTCCTTCTCTAAGGTTGTTCACTGAACCTGAGCTAAGCACTTTGGCTAGATTGGCAGACCAACAAACGCTAGGCCTCCTCCTGGCCCCACGCTCCTCACCTCAGCACAGGTCTGCAGATGCTCTCTGCCACGCCTGTTTTTTCTGTCCGGGTGCTGGAGAGCCCACTTAGATCCTTGTGCTTGCACAGCGAGCACTTTCCCTGCTGAGGCATCTCTCCAAGATTCAGAGCATTGATTCTACCTTGTCAGTAGCAGCGAAGAAAGCGACAGAAGAGTGGATTTCATAATTCCCAAACAGGAACTTAAAAATGCTTCTGTAATCACAAGCAGAAGTCTGGGAACTTAGCTGCCCACCATAGACCTAGTGGGAAATTGGAGTTTAGGGAGATGACATGGTGGACAGATGACAGGACACAAGCTAGCATGACAGACATTTAGAAAATCAAATATTAACATTAGGATGGCCAGTTTATTGGCCCAAAAATAGTAGTTCAGATTCCAAATTGTGTTCATTTTCACACAATGCTTTGTAGTGGAAAACTGACAGGTTCCATTCCTCCATCTGAGTCCACCGTTAACCTTGCAGGGCTGCAAGCACCTAAAGACCCCCGCAGCTCCAGCTCTGGATTTACCCCTGTGTGAAGGCCCAGGGAAAATTCCCGTGTACTTTACTGATGTACAAAAATCATGAATCGATCATCAAGCTGGTGGTGGTCACACCATCCCTACTAGAATCCTAGTAGCCTCCTGATTGGCTTCTCAGATTCCTTTCTTGTTCTCTTTTTATCTGTCATCCATGTTGCTGACAGGGAAATCCAGGCCAGTAAACTGCACACAACTCTTTCACCACCCTCCAAACCGACACAGCCTGTCTCTAGAACTCGGGCATTGATTGGATGGCTTTCAGGGTTTGGCCTTCTCTCTGTCACCTATGTCTTAATAATTTTCAAAATTAATTTAGTATCTTAAACACATTTAGGAAACTTTTTTAAATCACATTCATGAAAAAGGAGAACCACTGTGACGTGAACAGATGTAAACTACAAACAGATACACAATGAAAAGATGATTCTTGCCAGGTGTCCTTCCTGGGAGAGGTCTGAAATTGAGCCTCCTTTTAAATGGAACTTTCCGGGGCTGGAGAGATGGCCTAGTGGTTAAGAGCACCGACTGCTCTTGCAGAGGACCTGGGTTCGATCTCCAGCATCCACATGGCGGCTGAGAACCGTCTGTAACTCCAGTTCCAGGGGAATCCGACACCCTCTTCTGACCTCCGCGGCATTGCATGACATGGGTGCACAGACCTGCATGCAGACAGTACATTCATACACATGAAAAATAATAAATAAATAAAAGATTTTTTAAAAATTAAAAAAGTAAAAGGAACTTTCCAGGTGCTAGAGAAGTGTGACCTGTTCTGACAACCAAATGGAGACTTTCTCCTTGACTAAACAGCTGGGTTAAATGCTAATTGAAAAGGGATTAAGTTTCTCACTCTGTAATTCAGTGTTACTTAATGTCAAGTCCCCAAGCAACTGGAAATCATCCCCCAAACCAAACCCTAACCTAAGGATGAATTCTAAGCAGCTCTCTGTGCAACTCAAGACCCTTTGGCGCCTCCTCTGGGGCGATTCTGCTCATTTCTTGTTATCAATTCACTCTACAGTATGTGTTCCAGCTACGCCCACAAGTGCCATGTGGCTCCGTGCTGTCCCCAGCATGGGCTTGCTTCTTCCCGTAGGACTGCTGAAACTCCTGTGAGCCTTCCAACTTTTTCTCAGCCCTCATTTTTGTGCTGGGAGCCCTGCAAACCCTCCTTACTGCAGTGAATCACTTTCATTTGTAGGTGACTTTTCTACCTTTTAAATTATTTTGTTCTATATTGAATAGTAATGTAGTTATTTGTGAGCATGTGTGTCTGTCTCGTACACTAGACTAGACCCTAACTAACTATGCAAAGTGTGTGGCTCATACTAAAAATAAATGATTGGTGAATAGATGATCCATTATTGGTTCATTGGATCGATGGCCCCCCCTCTGCCACCTTAATGTGAAACTTAAGAATGTGTATTGTCTTACCAAAAAAGGGTCCTCACTGGTGGTAAATAGAGTTCAGGACCTCAGGAAATGTGTGAGATAATCGAACAAAGCTGGGAGAATATGGTGCTGGGGAAATAGATTTCACAGGAAATATAAAATGTGTTTCTCCCACCCACTCAAACTTTTCATACTGACTTCACTATCTACAAAGCATTTTTTAGCTTCCTTTACACCACAAGTGGGTTTTTTTTTGTCATGTCTTTCAGTTAATATTTTCCCAAACACTCATTCCTTCTTTCCAGCCACTTTCAATATATTATGTAGCCAAAGATTCCTGATTTTCAAAATTAGAGAAATTAAGAGTGGATTAAGAGCAGAAGTAGTGGAAATAATCATCAGCAGGAAGACAGAGCCTGGAACTGCATCAGACCTGTCACCTGCTGTCAATCAAAAGTACCAGGAAATCAGACAATTGTTTCAGATCTGGCTAAGATCAGCCAGCTCTGCTTCTAGCTTCCGACTCTACATACTGCCTGTCTGTCACTGTGCGTGATACCTACATGCGAGGTAGCCCTCAGCTCAAGAGTACATCCAGATAACTTAAATTACTGGGTCCAAGACTCAAAAATCTTCACCCCTGGAGGCAAAGCCTTAAAATCTATCTGTAAGACAAAGAGGCTCACCAGTGATTGTGTCATTGGGTGATTCTGAGCATTACCCTTTGGGACCACATTATCCTGAGTCTTATCTAATATGATTTGCAATATGTGCCTAGGAATCACCTGAAAGGAAACCACATTTGGTAGTTCTTTACATGTAGATTCTCAGCCTCACTGAATTCTATTAAACTCTGTGCTATGACCTCACACCTGCATTTCTAAAAGAAAATGCTCCTGGGTAAATTATGTGTGCCCAATACAGCTTGAGAACTAATGACCCAAGGCAGAGATCTCAAATTCAGGTGTATTTTAAGGGCCAGGAAGGTAATGGAAATGTGTAAAACACTCTGAGATCATATAGAAGGGAATACCAAAATTATACTAACAAAGAGAGTGCACCCTTTGTACAGTAGCCAGTCACCCCCCACCCGCTGCAAACAGCTGCTATTCACAGGGATCATCACCAAACATTCTAACTTCTTGAAAGAAGACAAGTTAAACTGCTTCTGTTAAAAAAAAAATTATCATTTAATGAGGGGGAGCTGGCTAGATGGTTAAGAGCACTGGCTGTTCTTGCAGAGGACCCAGGTTCAGTTCCCAGCACCCACACGGCAGCTAACAACCTTCCCTAATGCCAGTTCCAGGAGATCCAATGCCCCGTGAACAGCAGGGTATCTTTCAATGCCTGCAAAGATCAGAAGAAGGTGTAAGATCCCCTGAAACTGAAGTTATAGATGGTTGTTAGCTGCTGTGTGGGGGTTGGGAACCAAACCCTGGTCCTTCTTAAGAGTAGCCAGGGCTTTTAACCTCTGAGCCATCTCTCCAGCCCCATACTCACTTGTAATAAAATATTCTGTGTATCTGAATGAGCGTATTGCCTACATGTATATGAGTACACCCATGTCACGCAACGTGGTTGAGGTCAGAAGAGGGTGTCAGATTTCCATGGAACTGGAGTTAAGGATGGTCATTAGCTGCCATGTGTGTGCTGGGAATTGAATCCAGGTCCTCTGCAAGAGCAATCAGTGCTCTTCACCACTGAGCCATCTCTCTAGCCCCCATACTCACTATTTAAACAACTTTAGGTCTGTTGACCATGGCAGGTTAACAGCTCAATACTTAGGGTCTAAGAGATGTCAAAGTACATGTAGCATATTAGTATTACTGAGAAATGCCTCAGCGCCTAGCCAAAGATGGTATAGGCCTATAGCCACTATAACTAGAAAGAGCTAGAACTTTATATTGTGAAAGAGAGTTGGACATTTGGGAGCAAATAGGAGAAGGGTATGTAAAGATAATGAATGAAGGTAGGCCACTCTAAGTGTGCCCATAAGTGAATCTTAGAAATGCCACTCCCAAAGTACATAATGAGAAAACTTCTCATAGTGTTTGAAATACTGAACAAATGGTTCATTTCAAGTGAATTAATGACAACATCTCACACTATGGATTCAATTTTTCCTAATGATTGGTGTGAGGGTGTAGCTCAGAGGTAGAGTGTTTACCTGGCATGCTCAAGCTAACGCCCTCTCCAAATACACACACACACACACACACACACACACACACACACACATACTCACACACACACACACACTGCACACACTGCACACACGCACGCACCCTAATTCCTTTATTTTCCTTTTCCTTGAGCCTGTTTCCCAACAGGCAAGAAAGAATAGCAAGTTCACGTATAAAGCTGAAAAACCCCTTGATTGTCATTTTTTTTTTAATTCAACATTTTCTCCATGAGATAATTAACATTACAGCAATGCAAGCCTCCTTTTGAAATGTGATTTCAGACTACAAGAATGTCCTTGATACTCATCACTGGGTGTTTTCTCTCAGTTCAGTATTTTCAAATCCTAAGCCCAAACACAAAAACAAAAACAAAACTTAAATCTAGAATTCTTGCAGACATTCTGGAAAATCAAATAATATGCTAGGTCCTAATGGTCTGGGAAGACTGCCTCAACTTTATTATGTCTTATATTAAATTAAAAATAATTTTGAAAGGTGGTCATGGTGGCATGTGTCTTTAATCCCAGCACTTGGAAGACAAAGGCAGGAAGAGGCCAGCTTGGTCTACATCATGAGTTTAAGGTCAGACAGAGGTACATAGTAATTAATGATAATAATAATAATTTTAATATAAATATGATATAATGGTGATGTTTAGAAATATATTTAGGGCTACAGAAGGAGCTCAGTGGGTAAAGCACTTGCCCTGCAAACGTGAGGACCTGAGTTCAAATTCCAGAACCATCATGAAGCTGGGCATGGTAGCACACATCTGTAATGGCCTCGAAAAAGAGAGAGACCCCATTGCAAGGTGATTTCTAACACTGAGGCTGACCTCAGACATGCACACACGTACACACAGACACACTCACACAGACACACACACACACACACACACACACATCTTCCATATCAACATTTTTAACAGTATTTAAATTTTAAATAAATAATTTCACCATCTTAACATACATTTCTCCCACATTTTTGTTGTGTATCCTTGTTTTTAATGTCTGTGAAGTGGCCGCTTCTTGTTTTACTTAACCTTGTAATCTAAGAGCCTTTGAGAGTTCCTGTACATTATAGCCACTCAAATCTTCACTTCATGAATCAATAAATGAGTGAATGAATGAACTGCTGTTTTGCTCATGTCGTGATGTAACCTTTCTAAATATCCAAAGAATGCAAATCACACTTATTACCTACATTACTGATTGTCTCTGGTTATAAAATCAAATAGAAAAGTGCAAAAGCTTGGAGCTGGATCTCTGTGAGTTCAAAGGCAGCCTGGTCTACATAGCCAGCTGGGACTAAAGGGAGACCCCCGTCTCAAAAATACCAAAATAAATAAATAAATAAATAATAAAGTACTTTATAAAAATGTTAAAGCTTAATTCCTAATCCTACTAATCATAGAAAACAATTCTTAATTAGTTGAGATGTTTTCTCCTAAAGCTAAGGATTTTAGTTTTTTTAATCTTAAAACATTGAACAAAAGAGATTTTTGTTCAGAGTTTTGTGCATTTTGCAGATGATTTTCTTTGCATAGATTTCCACAATGAGAAAATAAATACAGGCTAATTGGAACATTTCCAAGGATCCTCTTCTTGGAGTGGGGTTTGATTGGAAGATTCCCAGCATCCTTGTGTGTCTCAGCATGTATTTGTTATTTTTCTTACAAATAAAAGACAGATTGACAGGGCATAAAAGTCTTTCCCAAATAAACTCGGTTAGATATCACTTTACCATCATTGGGCATTTAATGTAGCAGAAATGAGAAGGCCTTGCATTCATGTTTATCTTGGTAAAGGTTCCTTTTTTTAAATTTTTATTTATTTATTTATTTATTTATTTATTTATTTATTTATTTATTTATTTGTATGAGTGTACTGTCTGCATGTAGATCTGTGCACCCGTGTCATGCAATGCTGTGGAGGTCAGAAGAGGGTGTTGGATTCCCCTGGAACTGGACTTCTCCTGAAACTGGAGTTACAGACGGTTCTCAGCCGCCATGTGGGTGCTGGGGATGGATCCCAGGTCCTCTGCAAGAGCAGTCGGCACTCTTAACTGCTAGGCCATCTCTCCAGCCCTGGTTGCTTTTTTAAATATTCTTTCTTCCTGAATGCTTGACAGACTATTCTATTAAAACACTTGGCCATATATATCTAAGACTTGTTTGTTTTTATTGGGTTTTATTGTCCATCGCGTAGAGAATTTTTGGATTCTATTTTCTTTTTTCTTTACCTTAAACTTAAGTATGTGTTTTCCTAACTGCTACCACTGTTTTTTTCTCAGGCATACTATACTTCTTCAGGTAGTGCTTACCTGCTTCTTCACCCATACCTAGGAACCAGATAGTTTAGATCCAAACCAGGAAAATCTTTTTATTTTTTCAGTTCAAACTCATTTCCCATTTATTAAACTCCAAGTTATAACAAGGTTTGATACTCAGAGAAAAGAGGAGGTGTTAATAAAGTGACTATATGAAAGTACAGACATAAAAACGGAGACAGAGTACTGACTGGACAGAGCCATCCTTCCTGTACTTCCCTGGTTGTTCCAAGATGTTGAGCATTTTATTCTGTGTCCTGGAAGATTATCTTCATTGTGTCTTTCATTTCACTGATGTGTCATTTGTGCTTCCAAAGCATTGTCGAAATCTGTCATTAGGTTTCCACTTTCCCTGTCTCTTTCCTTGTACCACTGCTCGCTTTCATCCTACCATGGGAATGTCTATTGTAGCATACTGTCTTGTAAATTTTTAATGTTTCATGAAAGTCAAATTACTCTGCTTGGTTTTAAATGCCAGGCTTTATTCTTTTCCAATTTTCTTTTAGCTTCTGAAATAACTTATTTTCATAATACGACTATTCTTTTCTTCATGTTGCTCTTTATTAACTTGCCTATGCTATTTTGTTTGGCCTTTAATTAAGTGGGCTAGGGAGTTTGTTTTGTAGAACAATAAGAAATCTATCCGTGCCTTCTGTTTGTCAATAAATGGGCTACTTACGTTGCTTACTGCCCTATTTTGGGTTTACTAATATGCTGGCTGACTCTCCTTCTAACAAACCCAGGGGACCCCTAAGTTGCTGTACACATCACCTAAACCAAACCCGAATCTTGAGCAGTCGTCAGACATGTGGCTTGGCTCCTAGACCTGGTCAGCATCTGCTTCTGTGCGTCCGTTGTCAGCATCAGAGGTCCCAGTCAGCTTCCTAGAGTACATGCTCAGACCCTGTCCTAGACCTCTTAAGATACAGAGGCTTAAGTATCCAAAACAATCCCTCACATGTTTCTGAGGTGCCCTGTAGATTGGGAATCAGGGATCAAAATCAATGAAGTACATTTAAATAACAACTGTTGAACAGTTCTCCTGATGATTCTGTTACCTCCTGGGATAGCAGAAATTCCTATGGGAATTTCTCTCACACAATCTTCTTAGAGACGCAGCTTCTGCCTAGATTGAGGAATAAAATCGCTAATCAGAAGGGAAAGTGAGCAAATGTCATGGAAGCTTTTCACAAAAGCAGAACCCAGTTGATACAGGGGCCACAGTGACTCCTCCCATTGATAAACAGAAGGAAAAGGCTGCATTTATTGGAGGAATTAAGAGCCACAGGATCCAGACTACCTTGACTTGAACCCCATGTTTGCCAATTGCAAGATAAATGCAATGGGATAAGTTATTAAACCTTTGGTTATTTATGTGGATGATAAAAATATTAGGACCAATATCACTAAGGTTTAAGAAAGATTAAGTGAGATAGCTGATAGAAAGTATAAGAATTTCCTCTTTCGGGCTGGAGAGATGGCCTAGCGGTTAAGAGTGCCTACTGCTCTTGCAAAAGACCCGAGTTCGATCCCCAGCACCCACATGGCAGCCAAGAACCGTCTGAAACTCCAATTCCAGGAGAACTCCAGTTCCAGGGGAATCCGACACCATCTTCTGGCCTCCGTGGCATTGCACGACACGGGTGCACAAACCTGCATGCAGACAGTACATTCATAAACATACAGAAATAAAATTAAAAAAAAGAATTACCTGTTTCATATTGTGGCTAAGAAATATGAACTATTATTATTATTATATAATTGAGACAGGGTCTCCCTGTAGCCTCAGCTATCCTGAAACTCGCTTTGTAGACCAGGCTGGCCTTGAACTTCACAGAGATCTGCCTGCCTTTGCCTCTTGAGTGCTGGGATTAAAGGTGTGCACTATCATACCTGGATTATTATTATTATCATTTTTAATAATAATATTACTTGTTTTTTTTTTAGATAAGGGCTTGCTATAGCCCCGGTTCACGTGGAACTCACTATGTAGAACAGATTGGGCCTTGATCTCATAGAGATCCACCAGCTTCTGCCTCAAGAGGGCTAGGATTAAAGGAGTGTGGCACCATATCCAGCCTAGCATGTTATTATATTGAAAGACAATACCCACTTTACAATTTTCTTATTCTGATTTTACTGGTTTGTAAGTTTGTGCATCATCCTCCTGTGGTAGCAATACGGTGATTGCTAATAGTTGTTTTATGGTGCATCCAACTATTTTCTGCATTTTCTTAGACTCTTAGGACTGGTGATCTATCACTATGGTTGGGGGTTGAGCAGGAAGTCAGTTTCTTCATTTCCATTCATAGTTTCCAGCAGTTTCCTCCTGGCTTCCTTGTGTACCTCATTCCTTTGAAACAGCATGGAAACCTATAACCTGTATTGAAGCAGGCTAATATCAGATATGATAGAGATATCCAGGAAGAAAGTACTTCTCTGATGGTCAATAAAAGACAAAGTTAACTCAAAACCAGGCTGCCCAAGTGATTAAATAAACTGATAGTGTGTCATGATAGAAAGCATCAATTAACTATTTAAAGGAAAAAATTCAATGTAAAGAATTATTAACTGAGTACACTGTTGTTAATTAGGAAACTAGTAGAACAACAAGAACTCTGGTATCACAGAGAGCAAATTTTTAAACCAGTTACTACCCATGGAGTAGAGGAAAAAAGAAGAAATTAATTAGTAACAACTAGCAGCTGAAGGAAACATAGGGGTAGAAGAGTGAAATTCAGACACCTCAGAAAAAGAATGCTACTCCTCTGCTGAGCTGTTCAGGATACTGCTGAGATCCCAGGCAGGACCCCCAGGGATCTAGGATCAGACCTCCCAAACCAGCTGGATGCTGTTGGTAATCTCTGAAGGCCTAGGATAAAGTGATTCTGCAGGTACTAGGAAGCCACACTGGGTTCAGAGACTGCCCTGGAAAGAACTAAAGGGATGAGAACGGGGTGGGGAACATGCTTACAGACAGAAACCTCAAACAGATGGGAAACCCACAGGAAGCAGTCAGAAAACAGCAAGAGGCAAGCCTGGTGTGCTGGCCTAGCAGTCTCCCAGTAGAGGCTGCTATTGGCAGATCTTAGCAAGGCTCATCTTGCAAGGCAGAAATGTGGCTTGTAAATATAGCTTTGCAGCTCCAACTCAGAAAAGAAAAAGGTCACTTTGGTGCTCAGAGACAATAGCTATGTCTGGCACAGTGAGTCTCCCGAAGTATCAAGAAAATTGCAGATAACAGTTGCCAGCATTCTTTGTTCCTTTGGGAGGTGTGGGGCATCACGTATTCTCAAATTTATTCTCACTAAATCTTCTCAAGAAGTTATGATGTTCTGTCTCCGACACATTAGTATAAAGAGTAGAGATAGGAACCTTAGGTAGCTTAAGGTGATAAAACTCAATAAGAGTCACAGTTGGAATCCAACTGGTTTTGGAATTCCAACTTCTCTGCTCAGCTCTGTCCCACAGTGGGTGATATGGATGCCACAATATCACTTCTGACTCAGAGACACCTTTGTATGGCATTGGTCCATCTTTGTTCAAAATGGTTAGATCTTGTCTTATTCCTAATAAAATGATTATTTGGCAACAATGGATTCAGTATATTAGATGTGTAGCACAACTGCTTGGAGCTATTGAGATTCGGCAGTTTTCTTCTGGTTCATCTAAAATCAGGTGATTCAGACTTTAAAAGAAATATATTAATGTAAATTCTTTGCTTTGACCTTCTATTATATCTTTCAGATTGCCTGAAATCATGCCACTCGACTCGGTACCAAGAAATGCCTTCTTTATTTCTTGGCAAAAATCTCCTCTTTAGCAAAGGAATTACCAGAGGCTGAATCTCCTCTGGAGCCCCCTTTATTAGGAAAGCAATGGGAGAACTGATTGTACAACTTTGACTTAAATAGAAATTTCTGAGTTACAACTTGAATCTCTGGGGCGGACATGGGAAAGTACCAACCTGTTATGGATCTCTAGACAAGTACGGAATAAATGACTGTTTTTAATACAGACTTGGGGCATCAATTATCTAATCCATTGATGCCTGTAAATGATTACCAATATTTGCATATAGTTGGCATTCTCCAAACAGCAGTCAATAATGTTTCGGGTTAATTTGTATTTACATTTGAAATTCAATAATAATTAGAACTTTCTGAGATAGAAAAACTTATTAGAATACAAAAAGTTTATTGTCTGTCATTCAAGATGTTTTTGCTGTTTGAGACTTAGGGCCTTAATTTCCTTAGCTCCATGGTTTCCATTCACCTAAACAATTACTGTTCACCTATAAATAAATACCTGCTCAGCTTTTAAAGCCTGGACTAATGCTGCTGGCGTTTTGAATCTAATCTCTTTATATTTTCTTCTTTCAGACTTTTAAATTACTGGTGGTGATTTAGAGCTCTCCAAAGCCAAGGATTTCCATGAAAAACAATTTAGAATAAAAATAATAAAAGTGATTAATCACATATAGAAGAAGTTTATGCTTGAGATATTTAAATGAAACTTTTTTGAAAGGCCCATTATGCTATTATATTGATAGATCATAAAATACCATTTCTGTATCCCCTGAGGGAGGCTTCCATAACTAAAATGATGATGTAATGTGAAACTACAACAGTATCTCATTCCCTCGGTTGCTGGGACTTTGTTTACGGTGTAGCTTCAGTCACTCAATCTCACATTCCATCACAGCTACAATAACTCTAGGTGCAGCAGATCACTTCCTGTCCTAGTCCATTTTATGCTGCTATAAAAGAACATCCAAGAAAACTTTTTTTTTCCATATAGACAATCTAGCCATGAGGCAAAACCTGGATCATCTATATGGAAGAAAAAAAAAAAAGGTTTATTTTGCCTCATGGCCCTGGAGGTTGGGAAAGTCCCGATCAGGAATCTGCATTTGCTCAACTTCTGAAAAGAGCCCTATCTTGTATCAATTGATAGCACAAGGCAAAAGGGCAAACAAACATGTACAGAAGAGATAGCCGTGAGAGGCAGCCTTGCTCGATAGTAATCTCCTCTTGTGGTAACTGTACCAACCTTACGAGAGCAGGAGCTCGCTCCTGGGAGAAAGGCACTAATCTGTTCATGAGGGTTCTGTACCCATGATGAAACACCTACTAGGTCCCACCTTCCACACTGCCACATTAGAGAACAAGCCTCCATCTGTATGCCGATGAGGATAAACCATATTCAGCTAATTCTTCCAAAGAACAAACAAAGCAACAAAGCTTCCAGTGTTTATTTTAACAGCAAGAATTAAAAAGAAATTTTCTGTTGTGAAGTCTTAGTCCTCTCACCTCCAAATTACTACAGACTCAGAGCTTTTCCTTCTGAGATCTCAGATGGAATCTGTGCAAGCAGGCAAAGTGCCAACTTCAGAATTCAAAGGTCCTGTCACTAATTGCCAGGCTCCTCTCCTCAGCAAAGACTAAAATATTCTAACAAAGAACCTGCGAGACAGAGCTTTACTCTGTTTTAATTAATGGCACATTCTTTAAAGCTGACTTTAGATTACCTCTCAGTCTCTTAAACTGTGAGATGCAGAAGTCTTTTATCTTGTTTCTTAACTGAATTCTGAGACTTACTTGACCTTTAAGACATTAACATATTTACCATTCACTTGATGTGCTCATGTCCAGCTCTGGAAATATTAGCCAACCCATCTTCCCAGGAAAAAGAATCATTTAAAAAGAGAGAAGGAGGAAAAAAGAATAGGAATGCAGGTTATGACTAGGAAAATATGAGTGTACCATTAAAAAGAGGGAGCCCGCTGCCAAGGGTCATGGGAGGGTGTGAAATTGCCTATGTGTTATGGTCATTTCAAATCCTTTGCAGAGATTTTTAAACATTTGCAACAGTTAAAAATCCAATCTTGAGTTTTCTCCTATTATGTGAGATTCGTAAAATGTGTCCGATGACGTATTCATAGGTTAGAGATTTACTGCACAATTTTATGTGAGAATCTGCAAAGTTATTCAGAGGACTTTTAATAAACATCTGGGAGATGTTAGCATAGAGCACATAACATGAAAACTAGCTGCTTTTTCATCAGGTATAAAAATGTCAGGTTAGCCATAGCAAATTGTAAGATAAGTCACTGTTATTTATGAAGAGTTATACTTTTCAACAGAGATGATAAATTTAATTCTGGATCTCTAAGTTAAAATAACCATTATTAGCTATAATAGAGGTAGAACCTTATCACGGTAGGTTTATTTGCATGTGTTTAAGGAATCATTAGTGTCTACTAGGTTGAACTGGCTGAAAGGATTACACCAAAAGACCCCGTCTCTCTTCCTACACAGCTTTCTGTTCCATTGTAGCTGAGCAATAGTACCAAATACGCTTGATGCCAATGGAAGAAAGTGTGTTTTAATTGGCTTTATTTGTAAAAAACCATCACAAAATCATCTTACTTAAAAAGAAAAAAGAATTAAATGTGTGAGCCACACTCACTAACACTAAAAATCATTGCCCAGAATAATTATGAATCTTGAATCTATAAAATTCAATTCACTATTCAAGTATTAAACTCAGAATATATTACTCAGTGATCCATTAACATCAGTAGTCATTCACCAGGATGACCTCAGAATCCTTAAGAATGAAAAGTATTTCATTCTCAGCTGAGTCATGGGCTTCCTCCAAATGGCTATGTTGTTCTATTGCTCCTTTCATCTGCCTCTTTTATATTTACTATCTCTAAACTACACCCCCCCACACACACACAACCTTGGGATCATGGAACATCCGTTTTCCTCATGTGATAATCAACAAAGTAATTGGAGAAAAGCCTTGCTAAAGGGAGCTGGAGAGATGGCTCAGGGGGTAAGAGTGCTGGCTGCTCTTGCTGAGGATCCAGGTCTGAGCCCCAGCACCCACATAATGGTAACAACCATCCATAACTCCAGTTCCAGAGGATCCGATGACCTTTTCTGACATCCATGGGCATTGCATGACACAAGGTGAACTTACATACATGCAGACAATACTCTCATACATAACACAATACTACACTACTACTACTACTACTACTATTACTACTCTATATAATAATAAATTATCAAAAGAATTCCAGGCATGGTGGCACAGGCCTTTAATCCCAATGCTCAGGAGGTAGAGGCAGGAAGGTCTAGATCTCTATGAGATCGAGATCAGCCTGGTCTACATAGTGAGTTCCAGGTGGGCTGGGGCTAGAGAGATCCTGTCAAGAAAAAGAAAAGAATTATTGAAAGAAAAATGAACAACTTAACTTCATGCCCCTTTCCTCTGCCCACTCCAGCAGAAACATCAAACACAAGCACTGCAGAACAAAGCCTTTTTGCAGAGGCCCCCAAGAGTGAGTACAGTTCTGCCTTCATATCTGTGGATTCTGCATCTGTGAATTAAATGAACTGCAGATCAAAAAGAGTTTTTTAAAAAACAATATGTCTGTACAGATCAAGTACAAGCTTTTAAAATCCTTATTCCCTTAATACTGCTGTAAAACAACTATTTACATAGCATTTGCATAGTACTGGGCATTGTAAGTAATCAAGAGATGCCTTAAAGGATACGGAAGTATGCTATCGGGCTATAAACAAATATATTTTATGTAAGACTTGAGCATCCATTCTGAGATTTGGGGGCCCATGTGGGTTCTAGGAACCAATCCCCACAGAGACTGAAGGACAACTATATTCCAAGAAAGAAACAAAAAATATTATCCACTAATTCTGAATTCTTAAGATGAATTGTCTGTCTCCACAGGTCATGGTGAGAGCAATTGTCTTGATAGTTTCTTAAAATTATAGGCAGAGATGCAGAGTTAAAACTGTTTCTGTCGTTTCTGGAAGCAATTGCAAAACCTAGCACACAACAGAAACACTGCTTGTCCTCTAGATGTAAATCTATAAGACACAGTTTTCTCTTTTAAATACTAGGATTCCCATCTGTACTCATTTCCTGTTTCTGAGGTCAGAAGCATTTTAAAAGATACAGGAAGACAGCATCACCAGGTCAATCCAAAGGGAGGCTTTTCTTGACTGTGCCCAAGAAAAGCAGCCTCAGACAATAAGACAGCCACAGAGAAAAACAGCCCAGTATGGGTACAGAGGGACTGGTACCATTCAGCCTTATCAAAAATACAGAGCAATTGGTGATAATAAATTAAACTAGCTACTGTATCTCCAGTTTGGCTCATTACACAATTACCATGGATAAAGAAGCAAGGGCGTTTCTGCTGATGTAGCTACAAGCCTGGGGCTACTTACGGACCATTGTGTGCAGTACTCTACTCTAAAAGACAACGTATGCTGCCGGGAAATTTTGCACTACATTTTTAACCTGCCCGATTCCACAGTTGACATTTCAACATCACGACTGTTTACTCTCCTGGGAGACGCTGGCATCTTTTGCAAATCTTAGCTGCTGTTGAATAATTGCTGTTGGGATGTTTCTTGCTTCTCATTTGCTGATTTAGTCTCACCACCTCATTACAAGTCTGTGATTTCTTTTCTGAAATCTGTGAGCTTCATCTGCGAGTGAGAGGAAAGAAAAGGAGATCAATCTACTTGGACTTGAAACATAAAACTTGATCATTTGGCAACACATTCATTCTCTTTTTTTCTCTCCTGGTTTTCCTTGCATGCAACATTCTGCATTTTTGGATAGGCGCTAGGATAGAGAATGAAATCTGTATCCGAGGAACAAATTGAAGCTTCCTGGTGCATCTGGGAATTAAACAAGCTGCTACTTTGAAAGAACTGGTGGTGAGCTTCTCTGGCAGCACTTTCTAGTGCTCAGCCACATACATAGGGAGGAAGTTTAAAAGAAGAGTCACTGTTCCCCTGAAATGGTTTACTTCAGAAGTGTCATCACTTAAATGCAATCCTGTCAATCTTCTAGAGCCCCAACTACATAATCTGATTGTGATATTCTTAAACAAGTCTAATCTCTTTTCAAATGCTGTCTGTGTCTACAAGGGGCCAGAAGAAGTCACAAAAGAATCAAGATTAACATTGTTCACATTTTAGAGTTGCTGTTGAAGATGTCAGAAACTCATTCACCCTGAAGGCAGACAGTGGCCACCCACACAACTGTTCAAGTACATCTATGCCAGAGTCATCTGTTCTGACTTCACATTAAGTTGAGCAACAGTAAAGACTGATTATGTGGCAGGGAGTAGAAAGGTCAGAAATATACATCAATTACCAAGTTGTCAGTAAGGAACCTCTCCTTTGCTTTTGCAAAGCGGGTCTGAGTAGTATGAGATTGGGCAGACCAGGCTAGAGAGAATGGAATATAAATTCACTAAATCACTCCCCCTCTCAGTTTTAAGACCCAAGAACTCCTGATTTTCCAGCCTGGGTCATTTTGGAATATGCTCCCTTCATAAAAAATGCAGTGACTAGAAACATGGCCACTAGAGCCAGATTTTGAATCTCATCTTGATTTCTTCCTGTGTGCCTGCCTATTGCTTCTTCCTCTGTGAAATGAAACCATTAGTGGTTTCTAGGTTATAGAATTGTGACATGGATTAAATGAGTGAATCATTGTACAACATTCAGATCAGTGCCTGGGACACCATAAATGTACATCTAACATATGTCAGCTCTTGTTTGAACTTTATGGATGTATTATTTTATTACTGCCTGCCTCTCTGTTGACTCCCTAAGGGCAGAAGGACCCTTGTCTGTTTGATGATTTCAAACATTCCAATGCATGACGCATAGTAGGGATTCATTGGATGTTTACATAATAATAACTAAATCTAAAATTCTTTGCTTAGAATATGAGCTACTCTAAAAATGAATATGACTTCAAATAGTGGAGGATCAATTTGTGCCTCTGAATAACATGACATTAAGATATAGAAGGACTATCCCCATTTCACTGGGAAATTCCATGCAAGAAATTAGTAGGAAACATGATTGGATCCACAGGAGATTCAATTTTGCATAAAGAGCTGTGTCATAATGAGTTTTAAAACAAAAATAATAAACACTAAAGCATCTCATATTTTTAAGACATCAACAAAAGCAGCAAGCTGTTGTATATGATGATAAGAGTTTCTAATGCTTAGTAAATACAGTTGCCTGCCATTGTTATGCTCATTTCAAAGAAAACCTTTGCTTTATGTTTAAACAAGTGGCAAACAGAGTCACGGAGGGGGTAACTGTTCAGATAGAGAGGTTGGAAGACCTAGATAGAAAGCAAGAGCAAGAAAGAAAAATAGAAGGGGGTACAGGAGTGGAGACACAGGAGCTGCAGGTCAGGGCTGGGTAGAGGACAGAGTTCTACAGGCAAACCCACAATTTATTGCAAGCCTCAAAGTGGTAATAACAGTAAGGTCAAATAATTCCACTGGGATCATTTCTAAAAAGAGCTTTTCTTTTCTTTCAATCAAGACAGTTTTTGAAATTTACAGGAGAAAGACAAATGTTAATTTATGATACAAAAGCATCAATCCAGAGGCAGCCACCAAGTGATATGGGCATTATTGTAGGTGCCTACAGCTGTGTGAGGAACAGTGTTTGCACCTTCCACAATCTCACATTTTAATAGTGAATAGTCATTTACTGAGCACATATAGACCAGAGTAAGATAACCTCAGTTAGTGGCCAGTGTTCTGAAGGAGATAAAAGTAATGCCATATAAAGAACATAGTGGATTTGATGGTGAGAGGTGTGGTGGGAGGCAGCTCACATTAGGACGGGCAACTCTGAAATCTGAGAGAGACATTGAGAATATCAGCCATGCAGGGATCTGTGAGAACAAAGACCCAATATGAAGGAATAGCTCTGGAAGCTAGCTTGAGCGCCATAACTTTCAGACAGGGTCATTTTGCATGGAGGGTAAAAGGCATGTAGTGGGAAGCTGTAGGAAACTTTTATGTCAAATAACAATGTGAACTTAAATGTGGAGAGAGAGAGAGAGAGAGAGAGAGAGAGAAAGAGAGTATGCGTGTGCGTGGTATGTTTGGGAAGCAGACTCAGGGACTCTTGAATGCTAACCAAACGCTGTATTACTGAGGTACATCTCCAGGCTAAGACTTTTTTTTTTAATTTTTGTTTATTTCCATATGTGTATGAATATACTGTCTGCATGCAAGTTTGTGCACCCGTGTCGTGCAATGCCGCGGAGGTCAGAAGAGGGCGTCGGATTCCCCTGGAACTGGAGTTCTCCTGGAATCGGAGTTTCAGACGGTTCTTGAAGGCCAAGACTTTTAAGAAGACCATCGTACTTGTTATGTGCATGCTAAAAGCAGAGGCAGAATGACTAGCAAGTCTGTCCTGTTAGTCCAAGGGAGGGATCCCGAAGGCCTACTCTAGAAGCAGCGAAATGATGGCTGAAGTCAAGACATGCTTTGGAGTGGATGGGACTTACTGATGGATTTACGATAGTATGACGATAAAGAGGATTTAGTGCTGACCTCGTAGTTTTACCTGAGCCATTTGTGTGGCTAGAGAAGGCTTAATGAAGTGGATTTGGCAGTGGTATTTGGAATAGAGATAAAAAGATAAAAAGAAAAACAACCTATTTCACTGGACATGCTGGTTTCAGAGGCCTAACAGGAACCCAAATGGCAGCTGAATATTCAAGTTGTAGGCTGGAGAAAGGTGATGGTATGTAAATTTAACAAGTGAGAAGGCAAAGCCAGAATCCTTTACACAGGAGAGACTTGACAGACTGAAAAGTGTCCACTGGTCATATTAGAAAGAGCACGGCTATAGGATGGAGAAGGATAGAGGATGAAGGCTTAGGCGACCATAGAGAAACTGAAAACTGCCTTCTCTGCAAGATTTGATCATTTGGTTTCTTTAATAGAAGTTGTATTATGGTAAATCTGAAATCCTGATTAGAAAAGAAAAAAATAAATGGAAGCAGTAGAAATTATAGATTCATGAAGATAAATCTCAGATTTATGCATGAAGAAAATATGAGGGAATGATTTATGAAAGAGTAACTGAAGCGGGTAGTAGATGGTACTTAGTACGTTTGTTAGCTGATGGGAGATTGGAGAGAGAGTTACTGCGGATGCAGATTACAGAATGGGATCACTGGGCAGGTGGGGCCAAGGAAGGAATGTGACTAATATGTACCAAGCACTTCTGGAGGTAATTCAGCCCCAACTCATTTCCATCCATAGCAATATAAACATTGACTTCTTGTTAAAAAGTTAGCAACTTCACATCTCCAGGCAATGCAGCAAGGTGCAAACCAGACTAATCAGAGCCAGGAATGAGGAGAGCTTATCGTCAGACATAGCTGTCTTCAAACTAAAGGCAATAGAGACCTGATTCTGTATGAGTAATACACTGCTACTATTAATATACGTATTATTCCAACTCTTTCAGTCTTCATGACGCTTCTGACAATTTCCTTTACTTGTGCTTTTCCTTCTCTTTTGCGTGTGTTGTATGTATGAATACGTGCACCATATACGTGAGTGTGCACATGCAGGGGGTATGCATGCCTGTGGAAACTAGAGCTGGATGTTGTGTGTCCTTCCGAACCACTCTCCATCTTGTTTTTTGGAGACATGGAGCTCAGTGATTTAGCTAGATTGGCTAGCCAGTAAATTCCAGGTGTCCTCCTGTCTCTGCTCCCACAGGGCCAGGATTACAGGTGTGCCAGGCCATTTTGCACAGGTGCTAGGGCATGAAACTTAAGTCTTCATGTTTTCATGGCAAGCACTTTACCAACCCAGCCATCATCCATTCCCTCCTCCTTTTCATAGTGTTGTCTTCTTTATTTACTCTCATTTCAGTGGTTCTTTGTTGGTCTCTGAAATTTCAAAGCCATACCTCCAGCTCAAGTAACAACCTATTTTATTTAACAGCTAGATCATGGAAAGGTTGACTAAATAGTGAGACTTTTGTATATTCAGTCACATCTTGAACAGATCAGTACTGAGTGCCTAAACAGGTTCAATTATGAATAATTTATAAAGAATAATCAAATTTTCCCTACAACCATCTTGGATGCAAAGGCTATGACCGATGCACATTTTGTTTGTGTGTATCATGACTGACCTGTTTCTAACACACCTAAGACAAGTGTGTGCTTGAGCGTCTCTCTTAATCCTGCCCATTCAGATCCCTCCACATTTCTCATTGACCTCAGAGAAAATTTGGGCCATCAGAAAGTATACACTTTTATGGGAAATCAGATAGTAATTACTCTTGCTTCTTGAGAGAAACTGTATCAGTTAAATGGGAAGGAAAATGACTCATAAAAAATGCTCACACACCTCAGTCAAAGGTCAGCGCTCACTGTCTAAAAGTAAACACATTCTCCCCTATTCACTTACTTCTTGACCAACACCTCTTCACTGTGAGTCTGCTATTTTCTAAGCACTGTTACCCAGGATTTTATTATCAAGCTAAAAGTCATCTATGATCCCCAAATGAGAAAATAGGATGAGATGAGAAAACAACCATGATCAATGACATTACAAATATTATATGATATAACAACCATGATCAACGATATAACAAATATTATATGATATAACAACCATGATCATATGATAAAATAAATATTATATGATATAACAACCATGATCAATGATATAACAAATATTATGATATAACAACCATGATCATATGATAAAATAAATATTATATGATATAACAACCATGATCAATGATATAACAAATATTATGATATAACAACCATGATCATATGATAAAACAAATATTATATGATATAACAATCATGATCAATGATATAACAAATATTATATGATATAACAACCATGATCATATGATAAAACAAATATATTATATAACAACCATGATCAATGATATAACAAATATTATATGATATAACAACCATGATCATATGATATAACAAATATTATATGATATAAAAACCATGATCATATGATAAAACAAATATATGATATAACAACCATGATAATATGATAAAACAAATATTATATGATATAACAAACATGATCAATGATATAACAAATATTATATGATATAACAACCATGATCATATGATATAACAAATATTATATGATATAAGAACCATGATCATATGATATAACAACCATGATCATATGATAAAACAAATATTATATGATATAACAACCATGATCATATATAACAAATAATCAAGGGCGGGGTGCACAGACTGAAGAGGGGAGCAGATGAGACAGGCAAACATTACAATTTAGGAACAAGAGAGATCAAAGATGTTTTACTGGAAACAAGAAACTCGAGCATAACCTCCAAAACAGTGGAGGAGATCAAGAGCACCACAGAAAGAATATATGCTCCCCATGAAAGTAGAGGCAGGATAACACGGAGCACCTGAGGAATTCCAGATTCGCAGGCTTCTAAGGCCAGTAATGGATATTTATGCAATTGAATCAGCAGGACAAGGAGACACGAACTGTTGTGTTTCAAAGAGGCTAAGCCAAAGAGGGCTAGAATAGACAAAGAAGCCACTGCCTGCTAGGACTTATCCTGAATAAGCTGGAAAGGGAACCCAGTGATCTCAAGTACCATGCACCAATGTACCACCCAGGCAGAAACTTTTTTTTTTAATTTAATTTTTTTTTTGTATGTGTATGAATGTACTGTCTGCTTGTAGGTTTGTGCACCCATGTCGTGCAATGCCTCAGAGGTCAGAAGAGGGTCTCAGATTCCCCTGGAACTGGAGTTCTCCTGGAATCGGAGTTACAGACGGTTCTTAGCCGCCATGTGGGTGCTGGGGATCGAACCCGGGTCCTCCTCAAGAGCAGTCGGTGCTCTTAACTGCTAGGCTATCTCTCCAGCCCCATATTGTGTATGAATGTACTGTCTGCATGTACTGTCATTTGTGCACTCGTGTCGTGCAATGCTGCAGAAGTCAGAAGAGGGCGTTGGATTCCCCTGGAACTGGAGTAAAGACGGTTCTCAGCCATCATGTGGGTGCTGGGGATCAATCCCGGGTTCTCTGCAAGAGCATTTGGGGCTCTTAACTGCTAGGCCATCTCTCCAGCCCCACAGAAACAATTTTTACAAAGGTATAACACCATGAATTTAGCATTTTGAGGTGTGGATTGTTATATAAATATGATGCTAATTTATATTCTCTCTCTCTCTCTCTCTCTCTCTCTCTCTCTCTCTCTCTCTCTCTCTTTCTCTCTCTCTCTCCCCCTCTCCCTCTCTCTTTCTCTCTCTCCTGGAAGTAAGGTCCTTAAGGTCCTTGTTCTTGTGCCTCTCTGGACCAACCTGAGAATCATAATGGTGGTATCTTAAGAGGTTCTTCCCATTTTAAAGCCTAAAAGCTTTTAACATAACATGCAAAAATAAACCAACATGGTGGTAAGAGATGCTAAATAATAATGCTTAAAGATGACTTTATTGATGGTAAATAATTCCAGAGGAAATTTTGGAGTCCCCATAATAGAGACAGTAGAATATGCAAGCTCTAGGTGAGCTTGAATCTTTTCTTCAAAATTCAGGGGGAGGGAGGGTAGGAAATTAAACACACACACACACACACACACACACAAACACACACACACTCACATATCTATACAGAGATACACAACCATATCCAAAGAAGAGTATAATGAGGACAGGACTACCTGAATGAAACACATTATTAACCTCTGTAGCACAAGAAAAATGACTCTCCTCTCCCCTAACTGGGATAAGTGAATTTTGGAATAAGTGAAATTTGAAGTTCCCTTTAAAAACAAATGATTTTAGCAAGGCATGGTGGCTCGCACCTTTAATTCTAGCACTTGGGAGGCAGAGGCAGGAGGATCTCTACGGGTTTGAGTCTAGTCTGGTCTACATAATGAGTTCCAGACCAACTGGGGCTACAGGGAGACCCTGTGTCAACAACAACAGCAACAACAAACAACAAGACACAATCCTAACCACACTAAGTTGGTACGTCTTTCAAACCCAAGGTCTCCAATCTATTTGATTATATGGGGCTTGACTAGATACGGGCAATGACTGGACAAGTGAATAACGAAGGAAACACCAAGGAAGTAGCCACTCCTGCCTTTGCCATTGCATACACTGGAGGGTTTTCACATAGACCAACCCCCTGGCAAAACACATACAGTGGTTCAGACAGGACCTGTCATCCTGGATGTTGAGTCACCATACTGTCGAAAGACATGCCTCCGTGCCCAGACAGTCATTTGACCATTCCTACTGCTTCTTACTTTGAACAAGGATTTGAGAACTACAAAGAATTAATTCCACTAATGTTCTCTTAGTAATTCAAGTGAAATGAAGTGTCATTGCAGCAAGGCTTAATCATAATTAGTTTAAAAATAGGTGCTGAAATGGAAATGTACGGAGATCCTCTTTAAAGGCATGCTGATACTTTTTCCAGTGTTAAAGGGGTTAGTGTCAGGTAGCAAGCAATGGACAGAAGCAAATAACATTCTTTAACATTCCCAATAAAATGAAGATCTGTTACATAATTGGAGTAAATGAATATTAAAATTAATCAGTAGCGATGCCAGAACAAATAAAATGTAGTATTACACCACAACTAGGTGAGCCATACTTTGATTATACAAAACGTGTATCAATTATTTTTTTAAAAAAATGACAGAATTGAGGAAGAAAGCTTATGTCAACCATGATGGCTATACTATCGAGTATTTAAAATAGAAATAATCAACATTTAGCTGAGTTTTCATTCTTAGTGCAATAAAGCAAATTAGGGTGCAACATAAGCCATCTCTTAATAATAGTTTCAGGCTGCACTGACATAAAGTAATCAAATTTTGGTAGGAAATTTAACTTGCACACTAGACAGTTTAATTATATGGTACATATTTCAATGGTTCCTATTATAAGAAAATATGCCTGTTTGTCACTGAAGATGTTTGTAATAGCTTGAATAGTCGATAAATTTTAATTATATTATAAATCATATGCCTGTTGATACATATAAATATTTATGATCCCATCAATGTTGTTTGACCAAGATAGAAGAGATAAAATGGGAACCAAAAATCAATCTTAAACTAAAGTCTTCATTCCAAAAATTCTTAAAATTTAACAAATAATCTTGACTTTTGTGATATAACAATTAAAAAGTCAGCTGACAATTCGAAAATCATACTCAGCTTTAATGTCCTACTGCAGAGCTGCTTGCTTTACTCCTTCCTAGCAGATTGGTCCTGTATAGATATGTGAGTGTGTGTGTGTGTGTGTGTGTGTGTGTGTGTGTTTAATTTCCTACCCTCCCTCCCCCTGAATTTTGAAGAAAAGATTCAAGCTCACCTAGAGCTTGCATATTCTACTGTCTCTATTATGGGGACTCCAAAATTTCCTCTGGAATTATTTACCATCAATAAAGTCATCTTTTAAGCATGCTGTGTTCGTGATATTCCCCCACTTGATAAAGCTCCTTTGAATGCATATTATGTGCCCTTTACATGGTCCTTGGTTGACAGTATTGTTCTATTAGAGTAGTGAAGTCCGAAGTTCCCTGGCAGAGTCCTGATCTCCAACAAAATCCTCAGAATTCTCAGTGCTGTTAAGGCTGATCCATTTTTCTTACAGTTCCTTAGTGTACTTTACTCTTTCTTACATGAGACAAAAGTGTAGCATGTTAGCTATGTGGTTTTTTGTTTGTTTGTTTGTTTGTTTGTTTGTTTCTCCGAAAGCATATTACTGGGTACTGGAAGGAACTGGTAAAAATAAGCATGCTGAAAAAAAAAAAAAAGAACACTGTCAGGAAAGAGAGAAAATATATTTTCTAAGCCAGCCTCACTGTTATGTAAAGACAAAAGCTAACCAAGCACATATAACCTGTGCATGTCCTGCTAACACTATGTTGATGTCAGAATACTAGGAGTCTTTGAGAAAAGATTGACTATGGAAGCATAAGGAAGTGAGCTAATTGCTACTAACAATAAAGATAAGGCTAATAGTTACCAAGCACTTATTATGGATCAGGTATAATAAAATATCAGTATGTGTCAGATTCAGTCTTCCGGGCTTCTTTCTTTCCACTCATTTTCTATCCTTTGATGTCCCCTGGCCTATTCATTCAGAATCTGGTGACCAGGGAGAGTTCAAACGACACCTAGGAAAACTAACGACATCTGCCTCAAATGAAAATTCAAAAACATAGTCATTGCTCCTTTTAATCTGACCCAGACTCTGAGCCCTTCTTTCAGCCAACTATCTTATTCCTATTTTGGTTTCTGTCCTGGCACTGATAACATTACCCTCTAGGTTTTAAAATCCTAAAAGAGAAAAGCATATTGATACTATTTACTACTGTAGTTCCAACAGTCAGTACCCTAATGCCAGGTACAAAATAGGTGCCGAATGCATGTTAAATAAATGTACCATCACCCTAGCTAGGCCGTATACTGCAATTCTTAATGTAACATTCCTAATTTCATCAACATCGTATCTGTCATTATAGAGGGCCACTTGCTGGGATTTGCTATGTACTGGTGTGTATTAGTTACCTTTCTATTGCTGTGGGAAAAAATAGCATGACCAGAAGTAATCTGTAAAAGGGAGTTTATTCTTGCTTACAGTTCCAGAGGATTAGAACTCTAATGGCAAGGAAGGAGCGGCAGCAGTCAGCCTGGGGCAGGCAGAAAGCAGGAAGTAGGGTGATGCTATAACCTTTCAAAGCATGCCCTTCCATGATGTACTTCCTCCAGCAAAACTTTATTTTCTAAAAGCTTTGAAACCACCCCAAATAGTGCCACCAACTGGGGACCAAGTGTTCAAATACATGAGACTGTTGGGAGATTTGTCTCATTCAAACCATCACATGATGCTTTGTGTAAATGATGCTATTTAATCTTCACATCCTTGGTGAAGTAAAATAGTATCATTTTAATTGCAGAGGAAGTAAACTCTTAAGACCAAACTTCCAGGGGGAAAATTAAACTCTAAGATCAAATGATTTTTAAATTTGTCTCACATATAACTGATGTAATTCAGAGTTCGGAGTAGCTCCAAGTGAAGCTCCTATGTTTTCTCTCTCTTGATCCTCCTGAAAATTGTGGAGAATTCTGAACCTCTAAGCAATGTTTTGAATCTTCTAACTTACTGATAGTCTTTCCTGGTGTCCAATCCCCACATATCCCTGCATACATTTCTCTGTACTGAGATAGTTTATTTAAGGTGGCTATACTCCCCAGACACCACATGACTAAATACCTTCTCTAGATCCACTGTGTCCCCCCAAAGCATTCCTGTCTTCAAGTATACTTAATTCTACTCATAGGTCCAAGTGGCTGCATCTAGGTGGGGCATATCTTGTATGTATGGCCTTGGAAAATTAAGTCAAAGAATAAGTGACTGCCAAAAGCTTTCAAGATGAAGAAAGATCAGGTGATAGAAACAAACTACGATCATCCAGAACAAAAAGCAGAAGTGAGGTAGAATACAGATGAACAAATTTATTTGATACAATTAATATTAGAATGAGAAACAATGTATTAAAGCAAGCTTATGTGGTTCCCACAAAGGAACCTATGTACAGCATGCATGCTGTTGCTATTTCTTCTGCCCAAAACATGGCTGTCGTAACCGGGGCCTAGTATACACTGCACTTTCTGTTGGATGAATACACCAGCTGGTTGCCATGCTAATACTTCATCTTCACTGGACAAGGTGACTCCATGAGTGTCTGCTTGAATCCAAGAAGCAGATCCCATTCTGGGTACCCACCTCTCAGCCTTTTGTAACCCTTCCCACCCACCTGCTGTGAAATATATATCATTCAGCATTATGAGGGCAACTGCATCCAACAGGCATAGCTTTGAAGAATGCATTATATACATTATATCACTGATAAGTGGCATTTTATATAACAAGATACTAAGAAAATCCTGAAGTATATTTGTTGATATGTCTATACACAATAGTTAAATACCATTACAGACTAATTTAAGCAAAATATTAAACTTTCTTATTCTAACACACACAAAATTGGTCCCATTAATTATGCAACTCTCTTCTTTAAATGATTGCCATTTGTCAAGAGTTGCTACAGTGGAAGGGTGAGAGAAGAAAGTCACTGAAGTCTCTGTGTACCCTGGGTGGCAGACAGGGCCTACCCCCACCGCCACCCCTCAAAACAACACAGGGAACCTTGGTCAATCCGTACCATGACATGTCTTAAAACTGGCTATAGGGGCTGGAGAGATGGCCTAGCAGTTAAGAGCACCAACTGCTCTTGCAGAGGACCCGGGTTCGATCCCTAGCACCCCCATGGCAGCTGAGAACCATCTTTAACTCCAGTTCCAGGGGAATCCGATGCCCTCTTCTGACCTCTGCGGCATTGCATGACACGGGTGCACAGACCTACATGCAGACAGTACACTCATACACATAAAAAATAAATAAAATAAAAAAAAATCTGTCTATAGTCCATGGACTCTTAGAATGACCTGTAAATGGTTGGAACTGTAAATATTAATTTTACAAATGTCAGGAGTCACTGTCTGCAGTTCTTATCAAGTGGATGGAACAAGATAGCACATCTGTCAAAAACACAGGGTTTCAGTCCAACAAGGTATGGTTGTGCCTCCCAATAGCTATGCCACCTTGGGAAAATTATTCAGTCTTTCTGAGTCTTGACTCTGTTATTTGTGAAAGAAGGCTATTGATGTTATCTCATGGGGCCATTGTAGCAATAAGACAGTATGAATAATGAACTGGAGATATGAGTAGTTATTAGCTTCAAATTATATTTTCATAATTATTATCAATTTCCAGTTTCATGGCAAGGCACTATTCCTTGTGTTTGTCTGACTCCATAATACCACCATAAAGCAGTGAATTTATTTAAAAGCCTGGGCTTGTAAGGAATAAGCTGTAATTTTCAGAATAGAAAGACCTTCTGTATAACAGAGGTCACATGAGGTGTGTGATAATGAGGAACAGAAAACCTCCTCTGACTTCTTTGACTGAGGAAAGCAGCTCTAACATGGAAAGCCTGTGCTGAGCCCCTGGAACGTGTCTGATCATCAGCAGACTCGTGAAGGGGAGAGAATTTCATTCCTGTGAAAAAGAGTGGAAATACTGTGCTCGCTTGGGCTTTCTGAGCTTTGGCTGACCTCATTTGGATCCGCTGGCCCAGGAAGCAGCTTAAAGAGTGGCATTTTTCTTCATTCTTAAAGCTTCATCGCTCCTGTCAGAATATCTTGAAGTGCTGTGTCAAGCCTTTTACTGTAGGCAGTCGTGTTTTAGAAATGAGTTCTGATCTAGAAAAGAGCTAAATCTACTTCCTGGGAACTCCAGCAATTGGTGCCCTAAATTTCGTGTTTTGTGAATGGGCCCTGGTACTCATTACCAAAGGAAGTGTACCGAAGATGTAGGGGAGACTCCTGTGGACCTAACGCCTCCCTCATAAATAGCCTCTTGTAAGAGATAGAGCTTCTGCTTTCCTGCAAAGACGCTGATGCAATTGATACTTGCAAAAAAATGTCTATTATTGAGACCATGGTGCAAATACATGAAGTGTAGGAGAGAGGAGAATAGCAAAGAAAGCATCACTTTAACAAGTACTTCTAGCAGGAAGACCACCTTCTCCTTACCAGACCCTTCTCCTGTGCTAGATGCTTTCCATGCATTACCATTTTTTCACATTTGATTCTTGAGAACTCTTCAAGATAGGATGTGGTATTATACCTATTTTGTGGATAAAGCATCACTACTCAGAGATGTTAAATTACCTGCAGTGGCCCTGTGATGGAGACGTAGTTTCAGCATCGATACATCTCTGATTACTAAGCACTATTCACTATCTGCTTCTCAGAAGAGAAGAGAAGAACTGAACTAACTTAAGCCACTTAAGAAGGTGGTGGCCTTAGTAGGTGAGGTGGTGCACGCCTTTAATCCTAGCACTTGGGAGGCAGAGGCAGGCAGATCTTTGTGAGTTCAAGGCCAGCCTGGTCTACAATGTGAGTTCCAGGACAGCTGGGGTTACAGGGAGACCCTGTCTTGAAAAAACCAAAAAAAAAAAGGTGGTGTCCTCATCAGCAGGGAGAGTGTGGGACCCAAGTGGGATCCTGTAGACAATTATTGAAGAGGATACTGCAGAATCACTGCAGATGGGGAATCACCTCATTTATACAGAATCAGTAGAAGAATATGAGCAAAAGGAGACTTTGAGTTAAGTGAAGTTGTTCACTAGATGTTACATTTTATAGTAAATCCCTGCATATCTTTACCTCCATAGCGATTACCTATTCCTGTTTACTATCCTGGACTAGAAGACGCTCGAACACTCCATCTCTGCATCCTCACAGGTCTTCCAGCCCTTTTCTGGGCGCAGTTCTGCCCTCCTGCTCTTCCCTACATGCTGTCTGGTTCATTTGTTCTGACATCTAAGGTTCATAATTTTATGAAGTGCTCATTTGTCCTGTTACTTAACATGTTGTCCATATGGTACTCTCAGCATGAGAAGTGGGCAGAGCTCACAATAGGACGTGAAAATTGTTCTTCTGGATTGGATGAATGTCCAGCAAAGGATTCTGCCCCCTTTATTCCCCACAAATGTTCCTTATATCTGTGAACATGAATTCTTTTTCTACTGCGTTGAGTATTCCATGTTCCCATATTATATGTTTATAATAGATTTTGTTTTACAGTCTTTGTTTTATTTTTTGTTTTGTTTGAGACAAGGTATCACTATGTAGCCCTGACCCAGCTAGATGGGTTATGTAGACCAGGCTGGCCTGGGACTCACAGAGATTCTCCTACCTATGCTTTTGAGTGCTGGGACTCAAGGCGTATGATTTTTTTTTTAATTTCAGAAATAATTGATTATAGTGTTTAGTTTAATTGTGAAATCTGACATATTTACCTATTTGATATATATATATATATATANTGTTAAAAATATCCCTTGCGGAGTGGCCCTGTGATGGAGACGTAGTTCAGCATCATACATCTCTGATTACCTAAGCACTATTCACTATCGCTTCTCAGAAGAGAAGAAGAGAAGAGAACTGAACTAACTTAAGCCAACTTAAGAAGGTGGTGGCCTTAGTAGGGAGGTGGTGCCAACGCCTTTAAATCCTAGCACTTGGGAGGCAGAGGCGGCCGAATCTTTTGAGTTCAAGGGCCAGCCTGTCTACAATGGAGTTGGTCTACAGAGGAGCTGGGGTTCCAGGGAGACCCTTGTCTTAAAAAAACCAAAAAAAAAAAAAGGTGGTGTCCTCATCAGCAGGGAGAGTGTGGGACCCAAGTGGGATCCTGTAGACAATTATTGAAGAGGATACTGCAGAATCACTGCAGATGGGGCACATCACCTCATTTATACAGAATCAGTAGAAGAATATGAGCAAAAGGAGACTTTGAGTTAAGTGAAGTTGTTCACTGGATGTTACATTTTATAGTAAATCCCTGCATATCTTTACCTCCATAGCGATTACCTATTCCTGTTTACTATCCTGGACTAGAAGACGCTCGAACACTCCATCTCTGCATCCTCACAGGTCTTCCAGCCCTTTTCTGGGCGCAGTTCTGCCCTCCTGCTCTTCCCTACATGCTGTCTGGTTCATTTGTTCTGACATCTAAGGTTCATAATTTTATGAAGTGCTCATTTGTCCTGTTACTTAACATGTTGTCCATATGGTACTCTCAGCATGAGAAGTGGGCAGAGCTCACAATAGGACGTGAAAATTGTTCTTCTGGATTGGATGAATGTCCAGCAAAGGATTCTGCCCCCTTTATTCCCCACAAATGTTCCTTATATCTGTGAACATGAATTCTTTTTCTACTGCGTTGAGTATTCCATGTTCCCATATTATATTTTATAATAGATTTTGTTTCTAGTCTTTGTTTTATTTTTGTTGTTTGAGACGGAGTTCACTATGTAGCCCTGCACCCAGCTAGATGGGTATGTAGACCAGGCTGGGCCTGGGAATCACAGAATTCTCCTACCTATTTCTTTGAGTGCTGGGGCCAGAGGCGTTAGATTTCTTTTTTTTTTAATTTCAGAAATATGCATTATAGTGTTTTTAATTGTGAAATCTGACCATATTTACATTTGATCTATATATATATATTATATATATATATATATATTCTATATATTATATATGAAAGAGTACCTGTAGCCCCTGGCTGGAACTCACTTATGTACAGAGACTTGGATGGCATTTGAACTCCCACAGTCTGCCTGCCTCTTCCTCAAGTGCTGAGCATTAAAGGCATTGCATCACTATTTGCCGGCCTCTTTTGGTATATTTTTTAAATGACCTAGTATATATCTTCCTATTCGTAGATTAAAGTATTTTTTTTAATTTTATTTATTTCTGTATGTGTATGAATGTACTGTCTGCAAGCAGGTGTGTGCACCCGTGTTGTGCAATGCCGCGGAGGTCAGAAGAGGGTGTCGGATTCCCCTGGAACTGGAGTTCTCCTGGAATTGGAGTTACAGACGGTTCTCGGTCGCCATGTGGGTGCTGGGGATCGAACCCAGGTCCTCTGCAAGAGCGGTTGGCGCTCTTAACCGCTAAGCCATCTCTCCAGCCCATATAAATGTATTTTTAATATAGCAGAATTAGGAATTCTACATGACTTCTTTTCTCAACTCTTAGTATACTTTCTTGCACTTTTCTTTATGGTGAGCATAATATGTTAATACATTAAATTGATGCTCTTTCTATATATTAACTTCTATTTTCTTACCTCTATCCTTTTTTCATACTTCTCTATTTAAACCATTCTTGCCTTATACAAATCGCATTTCTCATGTTTTAATATACCCTAAGGCAAGACCCTTTTATTATTTTTTAACACTTTTCTTTCTCAAATTTTCTTAATTTGATTTAATAGGTCTTATTTAATTTTGATCCCAATTTTAACAAAAATTGCACTCTTGGGTGTTATAAGTTCTTAAATCTTTGTGTGGTGTGTGTGTGTGTGTGTGTGTGTGTGTGTGTAAGGGAGAGAGAAAGAGAGAGGAGGGAGACTTTAGCATTACATGGGGAAAACTGCAAAATGCTGTGTATGAGACTACTAGATAAGTAATAATATCACTTGATGCTTCTAAACTATTACTTAATAAATATTTATTTAAAGAAGTGTCTCCCTTAAGACTGTGAAAGGATTAACTTCAACATCTGGAATTTCTCAGTAGAATTGTTTGTAGGGATGAGGGTGATTATACAGATTAATCTATATCCATAGGGGATATAGAGTAATATATATTAATATCCATAGGGGAGGGAGAAGAGTGTTTATTTAAATCTCACATTGCTTTCTCATCTCAAATACATTTATGTCTCATCTAGTGCTAAATGTTCAGCTAGTTTTACTTTTTCTGTAGCAAGGGGCTAACGATCCCATTCTTGTCTCCACAGAAGCCTGTTACTCACACCAATTTAATGAATTTCTATATGGGAAATGTTTGGATAAGCCTTTGTTACAACTCATGGAAAAATATTGGGTCCTGAAACTATGCTGGAAATGGTTTTCTTCCCAGTCTTTCAATTTTCAGTCTTTAAGATTATGACCAAAATTCAGGACTTAGGGTGAATGTAAGAAAAAAAATCCAGCTGAAATGTACTGTATCTGGTTAAATGTGTTATACGAAGTGTTTAAGATACAATTCTAGTATATTATATGAAATAAACACTGAACAAGGAACCATAAGAAGTGTGTGGGATTCTGTAATGAAGGACGACCTACATGAGACATATATGAGACTTGCTTCTTGGTCAGCAGCCAGAAAAATAATCAAATAAAAACTGAACTCTCCAATGCATGAAGTCAACAGAGTAAAACATTGTAAGTGTGGAGAGAGAGAAAGAGAGAGAGAGAGAGAAAAGGAGAAGGAGAGGGAGAGGGAGAGGGAGAGGGAGAAGAGGGAGGGGGAGGGGGAGGGAGAACTTTACATGAAAAGAAATAAGAGATAGTTTATTCTGAGCCAAATATGAGTGCTCAAAGCCTAATACTATGAATTGTAGGAACTTTGAATTATATGGTCCACATGGAAGAAATTTACATAAATTTTTATATCCAGAAAACAAAGTCATAAACCAATCCATTCAACAAATTCTTTCATTGGGGCATTAGGTAGACAAGCTCCAACAAAGCCAGGAAATCTTTTCTATAGCTTTTTGATGTTCTCGCCTTGCCTTCATAGTTTCATTGTTGGTGGAGGCTAAGCTTAGCAACCCATTGTGACAATATCAGGACAAGTAGATAATTAAGACAACAGCTTGAAAGATAACCTAAGAATTTTGGTTCTTAATCTACCACATTATCTTTTCTCTTAAGCCATATTGTTCTAGTCAGCTAAGGTCAAACAGTCTATGCAATCTTTAATATGGATACAATTCCTCAGAGACCTTCAGCTGAAAACAACATAAAACAGCTTCTGAAAATCTGGATGGAAGTGCTAAGTTTGGAAAGATGTATAAATGCAGCCAAATCTATTTCCAGATGAAAAGACAGAGTAATCAAGTTGGCATATGTGTGAAAGAAAAACAAATTATCCAATATGGATTGGTATGTGTTGTAGGAAAAGAAAATTATTATTGACCAGAATGTTTGGTAAGCTCTCAGAAACAGTCCAATAGTCCCCAATTGGAAAATACTTAGTTCAGTCGGATCAATATTTACTGTGCTCTAAACCTTCTTAGAATATCATTGTTAAGAGGTAAATGTGTCAAGTGCCTACTGCTGAGAAGAATACAAGTGTATTAATATTGGAAGACTACACTTCTTTTACTGAGTTGGCAGTTTCCATGAGTAGATGAAATTGTGACTTCAGTTTCATAAATGTGCTTAATGACACAATTTTTATAACAAGAGCCCAAGATCAACACATAGAGAAATGTAATCGAGCTGTTAGCATTGGACTCTATGTTTAATCGTGATGTATGTGTCATAACATCTTTCATATGATTTAGAAGTGCCTTGCTTAAAGGTCTGGAAGTCTATGCATCTGTCCTGCTTTCTTGAACATGTACTGTGTTGAGATTTCTCTAACAGCAATTTCTACAACAATTTCAGAATAGTTTCTCTTAATTATTTCACCTGAGTATAAGTCTAACAAATGAGTTATTAACTGTAGTCTAAGAAATACAATGCAGTAAGGGACCAGACTGTAAGGAAGACAAACCAGATAAAAATATGAGACCAATTATATGGTTATGTCACCTCTCATTTACACTAACAGCCATCTGTTTTCTGGTTCTTTTAACAAAAAATCACCTGGAAATCAAGATAAAGCATAAGTTGTTCATTAGAAAAAGAGAATTTTTTTTTCCAAAGTATGGGAATTTTATCTCAGAATATCACAGTGAAAAGTAAACGCTTTTAGCCTCATAGAAAAATTACCCTGTTACCACCTTTGGGCACTACTTTCTAATTCTTCTTTTTCATTATCTTTAAATACAGAATCCCCTTCACCTACAACTGAGTTTAGAAAATTCATTAAGTTCTGATGCTGATGTCACTGTCTCAATCCTGACCATGAACAACTGGTACAATTTTAGTTTGATGTTATGCCAGGAAGACTGGAATATCACTGACTTCCTCCTCCTCACCGAGAATAATTCCAAGTTCCACCTCGGGGCTGTCATCAACATCACTGCTAACCTGTCCTCCACCAAGGACCTCTTAGGCTTCCTGCAGGTCCAACTGGAGAGTATTAAGAACAGCACATCCACCATGGTGATGTTTGGCTGCAACATGGAGAATATCCAACAGATTTTTGAAATTTCAGCCCAGTTTGGGATATCAGCCCCAGAGCTTCATTGGGTGCTGGGAGATTCCCAGAATGTGGAGGAGCTGAGGACAGACGGTTTGCCCTTGGGACTCATTGCTCATGGAAAAACAACACAGTCTGTCTTTGAGTACTATGTACAGGATGCCATGGAGCTGGTCGCAAGAGCTGTAGCCACCGCTACCATGATCCAACCAGAACTTGCTCTCATTCCCACCACGATGAACTGCATGGATGTGAAGACTACAAATCTCACTTCCGGACAATATTTATCAAGGTAGGATGGGAGTCCTGGATTATATTGTCGTTCAAGTGCTGGGACAGGAAGCAAAATTTTCCTAGCTGCTGTGCAGAAATCTTGATTTTGAGTAGCTTTGAAGGCCAGTCATTTTCCTAACAGGGTTTGGGACAAGGTCAGACTAGTATCTCCTTATCTGTAGTTTGATTTGTAGCTTCTGTGTGTGTGATGCAGAGATAGCACTTGGCCCTGGTTAATTAGTTCCTGCCTGTTGTGTTCTTGGCAAGTTATTTCGAAGCTTTTGTGGAGAGGGTGCTGGAGACATGGCTCCATGAAGAGCACTTGCTGTTCTTGCAGAGGACCCAGGTTTAGTTCCCAGCACCACATGGCAGCTCACAACCTCTTGTAACTCCAGTTCCAGGGGATCCAATGCCTCTGGTCTCTGGGGATAAGGGGCACACGACACACTGCACATTCACTCATGAAAGCATAAAACACATACACAAAATAAAAATAAATAAATCTTAATACCTTTGAGCCTTGGTTCTAGATTCATAGAAAGGGAAAAACGTATTCACAGGGAAATGGACAGTTCTCTCTCCCTCCTCCCAGGCCTTGATGCCTAAGACACTTCATTTATTTTTGTTTTTGTTTTTTGAGACAGAGCCTCCCTATGGCCAAAGCTGGCCTGGAACTCACTATATAGAGAAGCCAGCCTGGCTTAGATCTCATAGAAATCCACCTGCCTCTGGCTCCAGAGTCCTGAGATTGAAGGCATGTACCACTACGCCCAGCTTTAAGGAACTTTAAACTGTCCTTAAAGACATAGTATCCAGAGCCACATGTGATTCTTGTAACACTTGGTCAGTTACTTAATTTCTTACACTTCCTGTCTGTTTATATAAAATTGACATAAAATTTTAAAAATTAAATTTATGTAACTGTAGCTCCTGTTATGGAATTGGATAGATGATGATGATAGATAGATAGATGGATAGGTAGACTGATTGATAGATAAGCAGATAGATAGATACATAGTTAGAACTAAAAATCCCACAAGAGTATTTTTCTAATATATTATTATTTTGTATTTTGTATTTGATTAGATGCATAAATTCACTTAGGTACCTGTCAGTCTAGTAGCTCACTAGACTCAGAAGCTGGAATGGAAAAAGTCCATTTCAAATAAAGAATAAGCTCTCGAATTGAAATGATTTTTTATGGCAGTTAGGAAAAGGGAAACATCCTTAAATGATATTTTTTTTTATTTTATTTATTTACTCTTTTTTCTGTGTATGAGTGTACCGTCTGCTTGTAGGTTGGCGCACCTGTGTCGTGCAATGCTGCGGAGGTCAGAAGAGGGCGTCAGATTCCCCTGGAACTGGAATTAAAGATGGTTCTTAGCTGCCATGTGGGTGCTGGGAATCAAACCCGGGTCCTCTGCAAGAGCAGTCGGTGCTCTTAACCGCTGAGCCATCTCTCCAGCCCCCCTTAAATGATATCTTTAGGCACCCAGATTTTCATCTGGAGCCCCTGTGGTCAGAGAGACCAAGTCAGAGAATGAGTTGCTGCTTCAGAAGCGAATCACCTGAGTCTTATCTTTAAGCAATCTTTTAACAAATGGACATTTGAATATACTGAAGAATATAAGGTAATTTGTGATATTTTATCTTTAGAAACATAAATATTTTGTAAAATGTCAGGCACAAAATTACACACACACACACACACACACACACACACTCACACACACACATATAGTGAGCACTTACTGTGTGGAAGCCATCTGCTAAATGCCATATAGGGTAAAGTTGAAGACTCTGCACAGCCTATCAACTCTTTAAATAATGTTAACAAAAATATAAAGTAATTCAAATTTGAGCTGGAGAATTGCCTCAGCAGATAAGAGAACTAGCTATTCTCCT
Source organism: Rhizomys pruinosus (assembly GCA_009823505.1). Lineage (NCBI taxonomy): Eukaryota > Metazoa > Chordata > Mammalia > Rodentia > Spalacidae > Rhizomys > Rhizomys pruinosus. The sequence continues at coordinate 164,266 of VZQC01009272.1, read as the reverse complement.
TTTTTTGGTCTTTTTGAGACAGGGTCTCCCTGTAGCCCCAGCTGTCCTGGAACTCATTCTGTAGACCAGGCTGGCCTTGAACTCACAAAGATCCACCTGCCTCTGCCTCCCGAGTGTTAGGATTAAAGGCGTGCGCCACCATGCCCGGCTGAGAACTGGCTATTCTTGCAGAGGACCCAGGTTCGATTCCCAGCACTTACATGGCAGCTAACAATCATCTTAACTCCAGTTCCAGGGAAATCCAGTGCCCTCTTCTGACCTCCACAGGCATTGTATGACACAGGTACACATATGCAGGCAATACACTCACACACATAAAATTAAAATAATAAATAAAATGTTTAAAACTACATGAAGTAGGGGCAGGAGAGATGGCCTAGCTGTTAAGAGCACTGACTGCTCTTGCAGAGGACCTGGGTTCGATCCCCAGCATCCACATGGCGGCTGAGAACTGTCTGTAACTCCAATTCCAGGAGAACTCCAGTTCCAGGGGAATCCGAGACCCTTTTCTGACCTCTATGGCATTGCACAACACGGGTGCACAGACCTACATGCAGACAGTATACACATACACATACAAAAATAAATAAAATTTTTAAAAAATTAAAAAAAAACACATGAAGTAAATCAAATTTGTTTTTTAGAACTCTATTAATAATAAAATTAGAAGTTCTGTCATCATAAATTTGGATTCTCAGAAGAGCAAACTCCTTCTATAGTTCATTTTTCAGTATCTACCCAGAATTGATCTCTTTGTGCTCCAGCACACAACCAAGGCTCAGGATTTTATCTGAGAAAAATTCTTCACAACAAACATATAAGCAAAACTTTGATTTATAATTTCAAACTGTTATCATTTTTGAAAGACAATCATGAACAGCAGTCATGAAAATCCACTAGGGGAAACTCCAGTTCATCCTTTAGCATCTTTTTGTCACACGCAAAACAGAGAACACAAGAAAAGCCATTCTGTTTGCATTTTCAAGGTGTTTAGGAAAAACAGGGACCAACATTTTTTAACTCAGGTATATATACCTCAGGGGTCAAATTATCTTTCTAATTCTCCAAGATTTAATTTACATTAAAATCACACATCTCAGTCTGGCAAGATGGCTCACTGGGCAAAGACATTTGCCACCAAGCCTGATGACTTGAGTTTAACAACCCCCACCCTCAAGAGTCACATGGTAGAAGGAGAGAACTGACTTCTGCAAGTTGTCCTCTGACCTCCACACATGCACTGTGGCGCACACACACACACACACACACACACACACACACACGCACATGTCAGTGGAATAACTTTTGAATGACATATCTCTCTCCACGAGGTTCCCGTGGTGCTCTGTAAGTCGGATTCTAAGAAGGTATTCCCCTTCTACCATCCCCATCTATTTGCCTGACTTCTGAGCTAGAATATAAATTCCATTAAATAGCAACACTACTCCTTAATCGGCTCAGTCCAAAGCCTTACACTGTGCAAGTACTCAATAGATAGTTGTTGAAATTTATTTACAAAGAAAGCTTTACTTTTGTATCTTCCATTAACATTTGCTTCGGAAGAAGATGGGTAGTTGGTAGACAGAACACTATCTAAACTGAGTAGAAATCTTTCAACTTACAATATGGTTTTCTTCTTTTTTAAACTATTTTACTCTTTCTCGTCTGTGAAAGTCTCCACCCTCCTGCTTGTTTCCACATTTTTATTCCACAAAGTTTGAAAGTTGTAAGAAAAGATGGTAAGGTTTGGATCCCAGCGGCAATCCTCATTGTATAAGGGATCAGTGACAATATTTTGATCCCCATGGATGTGTTTGAGAAAGGCACTCAAAGAGGTTCAGAAAACATACCTAGGACTTCTTAAGGTCCCTGAGGGGTATAGTCAAAGAGAAAGTTTCAAAGTGTTCAGGACAGGGTCAGGGAACATGGGCAAATCCCTGGAAGAAGGCTTTATAATGAATAACTTAAAAGCTGCCTTAAGCCAGAAGACAGCTGTGGATTTTCCATCATCCTTATTTATTTTGTTTAATTCAGTCTTTTAGAAAGTTAGTTATTCACAGTCGACAAGTCACATCTGCATACAGTAATTTTCTTAATTGTCCCTAAATTTTGTGAGGCTGCCCCTACTCCCTCACTGCGTAATAAAAGGCGAGAGGGTAATGAGCTGTGTGGAGCGGGTGTCGGAGTTATGCAAGCTTTCATTTCTCACACAGTCATTTTCAGTTTGGGCTGACAGAATTGTTAACATTTTAAAATGTTAATGAAATCGCCAAAAACATGGCATTTGCAGTATAAGCTTTTAGACTAGGAAAATCATTTCTTGTGGCAGACGACACAGGCATGATTACAGGTATGAAGGATTTAATTATTCTCAGTTGCCTACATGCCAGGGAAAATGTCCATCATGCCTAAATGCAGACAAAAGCACTGAGGACCAAGGTCATCGTATGATCTTTAACAAGTTATCTGCAAGTTGTTTTACTAAATGTTAATTATTTGGAGCGACACATTATTGTGATAATACTTCCATGAATACATATGTCTGGGTGTTACCATCCAGCCAGTCAGTGACCTTTGTTGAACTGGGTTGAATATTTGAGTCTTGTCCTTTAAGAGTAGACACCTTAATGCATAAAGGTAAATAACAAAATGGTGGAAACTATGCTGTTTTGTTCCATTTTGTCTTCTTGAGAGAGGGTCTTGCTGTGGATTCCTGACTAGCCTGGAACTTGTGATCCTCCTCCGTCAGCTTCCCAGATTCTGGGGCTACAGGTCTGTGATACCATGCTCAATAAACTATGAGCTTTTACCAAACTAGATCTGTTCAAATACACAGAAAAGAAATTCATTAACGTTTCTTAGAAATATGGTGATGTCTTTTGATAAATGAAAAAAAAATCATGTTCGAAGCAAATTCACAAGCATAGAAAATGGAATATGCAAATTTATCAAGACCCAAAAAGGAAATTTAATACAACTGGAGTATTAATTGCAATTAAAAGGATCTGAAATGACTCTAGAAAAGTACTGGACAGCATGCCCCATATGGCTTTTATGCCAGGCTAAGGACTTTATGTTTTACATGCCTAATGAGTGTTAGCTGATAAATAGCACATTAACCACGGCATATTTATAAAATTACAGTCCTAGAGCAAGTTACCAATAAAGCAATACAGAATAAAAGCTTTGAAAGGAACTTAAAAAAACTGTTTAGATATAAAAAGTTATTGCATTTCCTCTCTCCCTATACTCTGAACACCAGATTCTGGTGAAAAGAGAGGCTGAGAATTCACCTGTGATTTGTGGGATTTGAATTCACCCATGCTTACCTGAATGCCACAGGTATGAATAAAGTATCCACTGTTCTGTCTGGAGAGATGGCTCAGTGGTTAAGAGCACCGACTGCTCTTGCAGAGGACCGGGGTTCAATTCCCAGCACCCACATAGTGGCATGGTGGTGCACGCCTTTAATCCTAGCACTTGGGAGGCAAAAGCAGGCGGGTCTCTGTGAGTTCAAGGCCAGCCTGATCTACAGGGTGAGTTCTAGGCCAGCTGGGACTATAGGTAGACTCTGTCTCCAAAGAAAAATAAAGAATCCACTGTTCTTGGAGCAAGACCTCCATGGGTTAATAATGGTCCAGCCAAAAGCAGTCATCCTTTGAGGATTCCAAGAGCCTGGACTCTGAGAGAAGCTTCTGACCTTTGAGTTAATAGCTCATGGTCCTCATGGCTATTCTAATGGTTTGTTGGTTTGTTTATCTGGGGATTGAACTTTGGACCCTGCTGATGTGTGTAAATATGTGTGAATATACTGACACTACTGAAGCCATACCTCCTGGCTTTTTTTTTTTAAAGACAAGGTCTTGTTGAATTGACCATTTGCCCTTAAGCTTGGTCTATAGTCATGGTGGCCTTCAAATTGTGATCCTCCTATTTCAGCTTCTGGGATTAGACTTGTGCCACCAGGCCCAGCTCTAATTTAGCTCCTTGCCTTCCTCCTCCTCCTCCTCCTTGTCCTCCTCCTTGTTCTCCTCATCCTCATCCTCCTCATCCTCTTCCTCATCCTTCTTCTTTCATAAAAGGAAGATTTTATTTGAGCTTACAGTTCCAGGAGAATTAGAGTTCATCATGGCAGGGAGGGATGGAGTTGGAGCAGGAACAGGAAGAGGCTGAATCCCTGTCTTTTTTGACTAGCTTGTGCATTTCTTTTCATATTCACAAGAATTCCATTAATAGGTAGTGTCGTTGGTTCATTCACACACTTGTCAAGGTTTACTAACAATGAGTCATGCATGTCCTTGGCTAGAGACACAAAGAATAAGAGACAGAGGACCCAGCTTTCAGGAAGCCTGTACACCTTTGCTTCTGTCTTCTTACCAACAGAGGACATCTCATCTAATCATCCAAATTTTTCCACTTTCATTGACCTGGCTATTTCATCATCACTGACCTTTGAACCAACATCCATTTGCTACCGAGTATTCTCTGGCACCAGCTGCCATTCCTGTGCCCATCTTTAGTTGGCATGGTCCAAGATGCTAAACACTCTTCCCTCCTAACTACATTAATCTTTATGTTTATATAGCCAGGCAATGCTAACATTCACTGACCTTACCTGGATAGTAATTCTTTAGTGATTGGTTCTGCACAAATTATGAAAAATCTTTTATAGGCCAGGTATTGTGAGTACTAGAAAACTTCAGGGAAAATGCTAGAGCATATATTCACTCTTTAACTCATAACTGATAATGGTTTACTGTTCATTCCTGAACAATAGAAGAATTCTAGAAGAACTTGAAGCTTCATGACATAGCTCTAATTTTGGATACTGTACCCTACCATCACCATAATAGAGTAGCATTATGACTTGTCGAAAGTATTTAAAAATGTATAACCTTTAACCTTTTACAGTAAAGATTCCTATCTCAAAATGTTAAGTAGTGTGCCTAGGATCATTCAGTTGGACCCTAGGTGTGGGGTTAACCCACTTTACCTAATCCACATTCTGGGATCTTTCAGAATTAATATAAATCTTCTTTAGTTAAGGTGAAGCTCTGTAAATCAAGAGGGAATATTACCCGTGCACCTGTGCATAAATATTCTCCTAAGTACTTCTACACAGATGACTACTCAGTGTGTAAGGGGTTTTTTTGTGTTTTGTTTTGGTTGTTTTTTTTTTTTTTTTTGGTCTTTTTGAGATAGGGTCTCCCTGTAGCCCCAGCTGGCCTGGAACTCACTCACTCTGTAGACCAGGCTGGCCTTGAACTCACAGAGATCTGCTTGCCTCTGCCTCCCAAGTGCTAGGATTAAAACCATGAGCCACCATGCCCGGCTGTGTATAGGTTTTAACATGAACACAAATATAGTTGCACTGAACCAGAAGCCAGAGGCCAGATGCTGCTGCTAACACACTAGTGCCCCAAGGAAAACACACTCCTTGTACATGACTTTCATGTTCCACTATGACCCCTCATAGAACTTCCTTCGTTGGAGCTTCTGGGGAGTTGATACTCCTAGAGAATTCCATAGGCTTCCTTAGGAACTCCTGTAACTGGATCAGTTGGCTGAAATCCTTTGAGCATTTTTCTCCTAGGTCATTTCAGCCACTTTATGAAGTAAGTCTCAAATTTGTACAAGTTATAAGGATGTCAGTTAAGGATGTTAGAAAATGTGCATTACCTCAGGCCCTTATTTCAATGGATATAAGATCCAGGATCTGGCAGATTTTAAACTGGAGAAATTTTCCACATTAAGGAAGCTTTCAGGCTTTTCTTTGCCTGAGAGAAAATGATAATCTTCATTCATATTATTTACTTTATATGCATCTGTTGTAAACTTTAAAGATAAGCCCAAATCTTCTGGATCTCTAGAGGGCGATGTTGAAACTGTGCTCCAAATTCTAGATCTGTGTCTCGGGACTGCTTGAGTCTTTACTCTGTAACCTTTCAAAGAGAATTCTAACTGGTAAATGCCATATAAAGTCTTATTGCCAGAGCTATGCCCAAGCAATACTAGAAGGGTACGCAGAACTAACCCAGTAGTGGGGCCAGATCTAAAGGACCAGCATAAAGTAATTAAGGACAATTCATATGGTAGCCAGGAACAGTTACGGAGTACTATCAGACCATAGTTATGAAGAGCAAAAAACTAAGGGATGGTCAGGCATGATGGCCCACTCCTTTAATCTCAGGACTTGAAAGGCAAGTCTTCATAGATAGTTTCTGGCTAGCTAGGGCTACAGGAGAAAACAGAAAAAGTACTGGCTTCTGGATTATAACACATGGAAAGAAGAAAGCGAGGGTACTACCACATATGATTTCCTGATGAAGCATCTCTTTGCCCGCTCCAATCACTCCACAACACAAAGCGTGCAATGTGTTATGAAACATTTTTAGTATTTTTCTCGTCTCAGGGGGAGAACTTCAATGCCAGGGCCTTTCTTTCCACTATAAATCATTTCGTGTAGTTGAATTTTGCAAATATTGGTAAAACATAGGCCCAAATGATTCATACATGTGTGCACATAGTCACTATATTATTAAACTTCTATTGCCCATTTATAGTAGAAGTATTTTTTTAAAGAACCTGTGTATTGTTTTAAAATATGATACAATCAATGATTACAATATAGAGAGCCCTGTGCTCTGAGGATCAAAATTTAGCAATTTTCTGTTCCTATTGAATTCTTTATCATCAGAGAGTTTTCCCATTTAACTAGTTTCTGTTTTTTTAAAAACAATCCATTATTCCGAAGAAAGATGTATTAGAATATTAATGCTTCAAACACTCTATAATCTGAAAATTCAAGTGCTTCTTGTCTGATTGAGCCCATTCTTTGGGAAAAGTAATGAATGCTTTGAGATACTTGTCTGATCTGAAAAGATGTATATATAATTGCATTTGACCTGCAGAAGCTACTGAGAAGTTGTCCCAGAGAGACATTGAGCCTAAGATTCAATGGTGATTCATGCAACAGTTGCTTAGACAAATGCTGAAGTCTTGTCAGCTTACCAGCCTATGGTGCTGCAGAGCAGAGGAGGAAAAGGAGGGTCCATTCATTTCTAACAGCAACCCTGTGAACCTGCTACTTTTTCAATGTGAAGTATGTCAAAACCCATGTTTTTATGGATCTTGCAGTCTGAAAAGTCAAAGATGAAGTTAATCAACTGCTAAATAATTTTATGTCTGGTTGCAAGGAGGACTAAGGGAACATAGTCATTTTATATGTTGGCTAAGAAAGCATGAGTAGATATAATATTTCATTTGGGGACTGACCCATAGATGGAAAACAAAAATCAAAGAAATATGTTTTGACAGCATTGGCAATAGGTAAATTCAGCTATAGATAAGTTCTATGACTAAAATGGTCTAACTTTTATTGTTGTGCAAGGAAACATGCCACAGGGGTGTTATCTATGAAACAAAGCACAAAATGAGGGCTGAGGTAGGAACAGCTGACATGGGAATAGAAAAAGTCCTCCAGGGCTGGTAGAGAAGAGTGGAATGATAAACAAGAGTTCAGGAAATAAATAGATGGACTTCATAGAATATCAGAGGGCAGCTGGAGAGGAAACAAAGACATAGTAAATCAGGTATGTTGGCACATACCTATAATCCCAGCACTTGAGAAGGGAGGCAGGGAGATAAGAAGTTCAAGACCAGCTGGAATTACATGGTAAATTCAAGGCCAGCCTGAGTTTCATGTGAAAAGAAATAAGAATAAGAAGGAAGGGAGAGAGGGGAGAGAGGGAGGGAGGGAGGAAAGAAGGAAGGAAGGAAGGAAGGAAGGAAGGAAGGAAGGAAGGAAGGAAGGAAGGAAGGAAGGAAAAGAGGGAAGAATTAAGTAGGAGTGACCGAGATCGGATTTAAGAAGGGAACCCAGGCTGGGCGTGGTGGCACACGCCTTTAATCCTAGCACTTGGGAGGCAGAGGCAGGCAGATCTCTGTGAGTTCAAGACCAGCCTGGTCTACAGAGTGAGTTCCAGGACAGCTAGGGCTATAGGGAGACCCTGTCTCAGAAACACATGCACAAAAAAAGGGATCCCTAACCAACAAGACAATATTAGCATCTCCTTTGCACAAAGCCTGCAGAAAGAAGGAAGAGAGGAGAGAAAAGAAGAAAGAATGATAGACCTTTAAACTAACTCTCAGGTCAGAAAGGTTGAACATAGTTTGTGTGTGGGGGCAGGCAACTTACTATTGCCAACTCTATTAGAGCATGCTGCTTTGGTTTTGTTCTCCATACAGGGGATGGGTCTCCAAGTTAAACATTAAGTGTGAGTCCTTGGACAGCACTCTTATACTAAGCTTCACTCACCCAAGGTTCAGGGACCATCACAGAAGAGGAGGCAGGAAGATTGTAAGAGGCACATGACCATATGGAAATAGAATCCTATACGCTCCTGGAACCTTGCTCACATGAACCTACAGCAGTAATATCAGCACACATAAGACCCATGCAAACTCAAGCAGACAAAAACCCAGCATGGAACTGGGGAAATGGGCAAAAGACCCTAATCTTAGCTGAAGTAATATTGGAAGCTGATTACTGTTCAGTGAGGAAGAGCTGATTTTCTTTTATTATTTTTTATTTGTTTCTGTATGTGTATGAATGTACTGTCTGCATGTAGGTCTGTGCACCCGTGTCGTGCAAGCCACGGAGGTCAGAAGAGGGTCTCGGTTTCCCCTGGAACTGGAGTTCTGGAATTGGAGTTTCAGACGGTTCTCAGCCGCCATGTGGGTGCTGGGGTTCGAACCCGGGTCCTCTGTAAGAGCAGTGGGCGCTCTTAACCGCTAGGCCATCTCTCCAGCCCCAGAACTTATTTTCAAGTGAGGGACTCTGGATAGGCTGACTAGACTTCAGTAGATGAACTTGCCCTGAGGAACAACTGGGGACACTAACTTGACACAATAGGCCTTAACACAAGAGTGTATGCATTCCAGTGGGGAGTGCTACGGGAGGGTGCCAATGAGGAAGGGGGAGTGTATAAAGGTGTTAAGATTGATTGAGATGTTCTGTATGAAATACACAAAAACTCAATTAAAAATGTAAAAATAAAATGTGGGTGATTCTTGACCTACAAATAATGTGACTTGAATGTCCTTCTAGCTTACCTTAGTAGCTTGAAATATAAGTACTTAGCAGTTGAACCTGATAAGAGATTAAGAACAGGAATAATTGAAAAAGTAGAAAGCCTTATGCATACATGAATTAGAATACAGGAAATGCAAATCATTAATAAACCAGATAATTAGAGGTCTTTAGAGACTGAAATATCAAATAAGGTCTAAAAGACCATCCAAAGATCAAATAATATGCAGCTCTTTGAGGAAAACAAATAAAAGCTATAAATAAGAGATTCTGAGAAATACAGAAGTATAGAACTTTGGAAGATATGGGGTTTTAAGATTAGTTGTTGATAATAATCAAATGAAGATGACATTTCTGAAGGCATGTGTACCTTTGCCCTGTTTCCCTTCCTGTTTCCCAGAGTAAGGAAAGGAAGCTGAAATAGCATCCATTTGTTTCCTATAAAAGAACTCCATTTACATAGGTTTTTCTACAACACCTCAAGAGTTGGTGACTCTAGAACGAGTGAAATGGCTCAGTGGGTGAAGGCACTTGCTGTCAAGCCTGATGACTTCGGTTACATCTCCAGAACTCACACAGAGAAGGGAGAGAACAGACTCCCCTAAGTTGTCCTCTGACTTACACATGTATGTTGTGCCATGTGCACAAACGTATACAAAATAAATAAATGCAAAACTAATTTACAAAACTAAAGCATTTTGTATACCTGGAGCTGAACAAAAAACAGAACAAGAAGCAAATATTTCGATTCAATTGCATAAAAGCAAATAAACCTGACAAGGGATCCCAGTGAACCTAACTAGAATTAAATGGTGCTGATGGGAGGGAAGTTTGACAGGATGACACTAGTAAAAATATCGTCAAAGATTTCTGATCAGTACTTTCCTATAAGCCCAGCTGTTAGAGGCAGATATAGGAGAATTGAGAGTTCAAAGTCATCCTCAACTGCATAGAGAAGTCAAGGATTGCTTGGACTACATGAAACTCTGATTCAAGAAATCAAACAAAAGAAGAAAGGAAAAAAGAAGGGAAGGGAAGGGGAGGGAAGGGGAGGGGAGGGAAAACGAAGAGAAGGGAAGGAAAAATGGAAGGAAAGGAAAAAGGAAAGGAAAGGAAGAACGAAAAAGCTATTTGTAATCAAGCAAAGAGAAAAGGTCAAAATTAGGTTCACAGAGGCAAGAAATATTAATAGAGCTTTGCAGAGGAAGAACAGATAGCCCATTTGTCAGAGGAAGAATATTAAATATAATGAGATGATCATGAGAAAAAATATAGCTCATTTTTCAAGATATGAGAGAATGAGGATACTGATTTTTTTAATGATGCCAAGAACTTTCCCAAAGGGAAAATGAATGTTAAGAAGGCTTTACAGAGAGAATAGATATTCCCATGTATAGGCATGATTAATGGATGACTACAGTAGGCAGGCGGTAAAGAGAATAGAGCAGTCTTGAAAGAAGCAGAAAACGAGTGAGAAAATTTCATATACAGAGATTTGATAAGTGAAAAAAGATCAAAGTTGAAATAAATATATGACCAGAGCTCAGACATGAAGGAGACACACAAGGAAAAGATGACGATGCTCTTAAACAGCACAAAATGGAGACGGGAAACAACTGGATTGGTAGAGAATGGTTTCCAAAGCAAAGAAATCTACAAATTTGTAATATGCATAGTAATCAAACTTCATATTGCAAATAAGACAAAAGAAAAATCAGGGGTCCACAGTTCTTAATATTTTTTTAAATTTTATTTTATTTTTATCATGAGTATGAGTGTACTGTCTGCATGTAGGTTTGTGCACCCATGTCGTGCAATGCCACAAAGGTCAGAGGAGGGTGTCAGTTTCCCCTGGAACTGGAGTTAAAGATGGTTCTCAGCCACCATGTGGGTGCTGGGATTGAACCCAAGTCCTCTGCAAGAGCAGTCAGTGCCCTTAACTGCTAGGTCATCTCTCCAGCCCACAGTTCTTAATATTAAGATCTTTAAGAAAATAAGCTTGTGGAAGTAAATATTTTATTTTTTAGCAAATTTTAGAGCAAGTTAAACTATATAAAATGAATAGTGTAAATTACTCAGATAACTTGATTTAAGAAGTAAATATCATGTAAAATATGAATAACGTAATTCATTGGAATAAAATAAAATAAAGAGTAGTTAATGGTCCATAGAGAATGCATACTCGCTTCACTTATTACATGGAATATTTACACAAAATGACAGTATTCTAATGCTCAAAGTAGGCTATTAAATTAGGAAGCAGATTTTTCATTTGCAAAAGTACGATAAAACAGAGCTCAAACCATCTCAGTAATATAATTATTAGTCATTTGAAAACAAAAGCTCAAAGTATCAAAGTCATTTACATGTGACCCAAGTAATAAGTATGGTTAAATGGGTAGATTTCAATGACTAAGCTTTAAAATGGTGGAATAAATGTGAGCAAAACAAAGAAAGAAATTTTATAATTAACCTAAGACACAAGACACAATGTAGGACTGGGACTTTGCCTGGCTGGAGGTAAGGAACTGCAGATTCTGCCCCAGCGCGCTTCTCCGCTTCTCAGTGAGGTCCAGGCAGGCAGTATTTCCTGCTTAGCCTATCTCTGCCAAGTGTCACACCTCTAGCTTACTGTTTACACAAGCAGTAGCTCTGCTGCCCCTGGTAGGAGCCAAGATGGCTCGCACTTCGCACTTCCCTTCCCCACATTTCACACCCTTCTGCCCCTGCTTCCTTGCCCAGAGCACAGTAGCTTTCAGGATATAAGCACATCGCTGGCATGAATAAAGTTGAGTCACTTTCCTCTTGGTTTTTTCTCTATGAGTCCGTTTCTTTATTATTCCACAGGTAACCTCCCAAAGTCCCCTTCCCTCTCCTTGCCAGGAGCTCAGCTTAGGAATTGTTAGCCCACTGGCAGGAAACATCTCCAAAAGCCTGCAGTCTTGTAGAACTGCCAAGCCTGGTTCTAGGAGAGAAGACTATCGTGTGGATTTCGGCCACGTGTGATATATAGAAAGACCGACAACACAAGTCACTGAAAATCTACTAAAACAATGGAATCAAATACATCCAACAGTTGCTTTGGTTATATCATTGTTGTTTGTTTGGTTTTATATTTGTTTTTTACAGTATTGAGGATTAAACTCAGGGCCTCCCACATGTGAAGCAAGCACTCGACCACTGAGCTGTATCCCCAGCCTTTTGAAATTGTTTATTTTGGGACAGATTCACAGGAAGTTGACCAGGCTGACCTTAAAATTACTTTTCTTTTTTGGGCTGGAGAGATGGCCTAGCGGTTAAGAGCGCCGACCGCTCTTGCAGAGGACCCGGGTTTGATCCCCAGCACCCACATGGCGGCTGAGAACCATCTGTAACTCCAATTCCAGGAGAACTCCAGTTCCAGGGGAATCCAACGCCCTCTTCTGACCTCCGCGACATTGCACGACACGGGTGCACAGACCTACACGCAAACAGTACATTCATACACATAAATAAATAAAATTAAAAAAAAAATTACTTTCTTTAATCCCAGTACGTGGGAGGCAGAAGCAGGTGGATCTCTGAGTTCAAGGCCAGCCTGGTCTACATAGCGAGCCCCAGGCCAGCTGTGACTAAAGAGACGCTGTCTCAAAAAGACCAAAAAAGAAAAAAAGTGCTCTGTTGTTTTGGTAGGCCTAGAGTTTGTGACCCTGATCCTGTGCTTTAGCTTCCTGAGTAGCTAGGACTGCTAACAGTCCCAGCCAAGCTTCTTCAAAGAAGAAGAAATAAAAAAGCCGGGCGTGGTGGTGCACGCCTTTAATCCTAGCACTTGGGAGGCAGAAGCAGGCGGATCTTTTTGAGTTCAAGGCCAGCCTGGTCTACAGAGTGAGTTCCAGGCCAGCTGGAGCTACAGGGAGACCCTGTCTCGAAAAGACCAAAAAAAAAAAAAGAAATAATGAAATCTTTTATGATCATAGTTTCAAAAACCCAAAGTGGCAAAAGGGAAATGAACAGAACATATGAAAATAGAGTATTCATTTATAAAACAAATAAGTTTAGCAAATTTAGAAATATCAATAAAGTGAACAATTTTCTGCCAAAACACAAAATACTAAAGCTGACTACTAGAAAATTTGAAATGACAAAAAAATTTAATAAACAGGATCAAATTGCTTACTACCGGAGCAATCTGGTGGCAGAGGCAGGTGGATCTCTGTGAGTTCAAGGCCAGTCTGGCCTATATAGCAAATTCCGGGCTTGGGGCACAGGGAGACCTTGTCCCAGAAAGACCCCACCCCCAAAAGACAGACAGTTTAGAGGATGCAGAGATGACTCAGCAGTTAATAGCACTGGGTGCCCTTACAGAGTATCTGGGTTTGATACCTAGCAACTAGATGGTGACTAACAACCATCCATAACTTCAGTTCCAGGGATCAGACACCCTCTTCTGACCTCCATGGGCATTGTATGATATGGATACACTTACATATGTGCAGGCAAGACACTCATACACGTAAAATAAAAAATAAAATATAAACATTTTAGGACCTAGGAATGTATATTAGTGGTATGCTCCTTATATTAACTTGCAAGAAGCCTCATAAAATAAGACCACTTTCTCTAATACATTAGAAAATAATCATGCTGTATTTGATGCTGTATTTATAGCTAAAAATCCCTCTGTTATAAAAAAAAAGAAATTGTGATTAAAAATGCATACTCATGCAGATAAACAAGAAAAGGAAAAGCCAGGAGAAGCCTGACTTTATGAATTGAATTTTCGTCATTTCAAATTTTATACTAGTCAATTTTACTGTTTTGTGTTTCAGTAGAAAAATGGTCCACTTTATTGATATTCGTAAATTTGCTAAATTTATTTGTATTATAAATTGATTAGAATAAGCAAAATAAAACCTAAAACAAATTAAGAATAAACTGAATTGGCACAGTGATCTTTTACATGGTTCTATTGCAACAAATTCTCAGAATAAAATCATTTGCCAAAGTTGACCCAAAAAACTGGAGAGCTTAACATATTTGGAAAGTAATTTAAAAAATTGCAAATTTTTCTGACCAAGAGTAACAGCAGCACAAATCTCTGAATATAGTCAAAAACATTTAGAGGGCAGTTTGGCAACCTGACCATTTAACAAAGCAGCATCAGTAGATTCCACCCTTGGGCCTCTGAGTTCCCTAGCCCTATTTTTTGCCATGTTTACAGTACCAGGCATGCATTCCCTCCTATGGAGCAGGCTTTGAATCCAATAAAAAAAGTCTTGCCACTATGGCACCAGTGGCCATGTCTTGCCTGATAGGTCAGTATTGTGGCCTATAGATTCACCTAGCTAAGATCATAGATGTACTTTCTTCCCCAACAGCCTGTGTAGCACTTTCTAGCACTGTGAAAGCTAGCCAGCAGGGAGTTTCCTGATCCATTCAAGATTGTTTCTCTGTGTCTTCAGCAATGGGGTCTTACCATCTAGTTATGTTGGCCAAGACCAATGGCAATACCTTGTGTTGTTTGTGGTGCCTTTGGAGCCTCCTGACCATAACTCATAAGGGGATAAGCCATACCTGGCCCTAAGAGTTCCACTTATAACCCATACCATCTGGGAGCAACACTGTTCACACGTGTTCATACCTCTGCTCAAACTCCTTTTTGTTGTTATATCTTTAATTAGCTCACAAACTAAAAGGTTTTAAAAGACCTCTTCATAAGTCTTAGTTTTGGTTAACTCACTCCTATCCCCTCCTCCATTCTCCCACCCCTCTGCCACGATCTCCACATAAACTTTTACCTCCAATTATCCCTCCTCTGTCCTTTCATATCATATGTTTTCTATGTTTTCTACTGTCCCCTCTTAACTAAATGTTTTACTTGGATTGCAAGACCATTGGTTCCCATGTAGCGTCTTCATTCACGGTTCATTTTGATTAACCTTTCCCTTGTGCCTTAGCTTCCTCGCCCCCATCACTCCACTGTCTGCTTGAACCTTTCTGTCCCCAGGATTCCTCCTTCCTACTTTCATTTCACTGATATTCTACCATCGCCACAGCCCTTCTCTTGGATTACACAGGTACTCCAGGTTAGCTTCCAATTGCGGTGCGTTCACAAAGAGACTCATAACTGTTGAAGTGCTGAGAGTAGGAACCTGTGTGCACCCAATAGTATATGGTACATCCATAACAAATAAATGTACACACACACACAGAGAGACACACGCAAAGCGAGAGAGAAAGAGATAGAGAGAGAGAGAGAGAGAGAGAGAGAGAGAGAGAGAGAGAGAGGAAGCATCATGGTAAAGGAAGCAGAAAGAATATAGTAGTGTAAGGAGTAATGTGAGATGCTGTCCTCTAGACATGCCATGGCTACTACATACATGAACTCAGTAGCAGTCATGGTTACCTGCCCATGATCTTCTCAAGATTGAGCCAGTCAAAAATTCCAGGATAAGAATTTTTGGAGAAATGGCTCAGTAGTTAAGAGCACTGGCTGCTCTTGCAGAGGACCCGGGTTCTGTTCATAACTACAGTTCCTCCAGGGGTGCTGCATAGCTTGGGTGCACTTCATACATGGAGGCATAACACTCATACACATAAAATAATAATAATAATCATGTTTTTAATTCCAGCATAGAGCAGGAGGGGCCCCCAAGGTCCTTCCTGTAGCTGAGGAGCTATAGGCAGTTGATGGCTGCTTGAGGTGAGATCGTCACTTTTCTTTTGGGGGATAAGCACTGACAAGTTACCTAAGCCCTTGTGGATAGCTCCAGACCAATGGACATTTAGGTAGTACTAACTGAACTCCATTGAACTAATATAACTCTTTGGTTAGTCATTTTAAAATTTAAAAGACTTGGGGGCTGGAGAGATGGCCTAGCGGTTAGGAGCGCCGACCGCTCTTGCAGAGGACCCGGGTTCGATCCCCAGCACCCACATGGTGGCCGAGAACCGTCCAAAACTCCAATTCCAGGAGAACTCCAGTTCCAGGGGAATCCGACGCCCTCTTCTGACCTCCGCGGCATTGCACGACACGGGTGCACAGACTTGCACGCAGACAGTACATTCACACATGCAGAAATAAATAAAATTAATAAAATTTAAAAGACTTGAAGCGTGGAAGAGAGATGTATTTGGGGGAACGCAGGGGGAGTTGGAAGGAGGTGCGCATTGCTTTCTTTTCTGTTGTGATAAATACCATGGCTGACATAGCTTATACACGGAAAAGCTTATTGGGCTAGCAGTTCCAGAAAGTTGTGATGGCGGGAGAGGCATAGAAGGAGGCAGTCAGAGCATAAGTCTGAGTTCCTACATCTTAAACCAGGCACAGGAATCGGAGAGGTAGAAACTGGAAATGAAACAGGGCTATGAACTCTCAAAGTCATCTCCAGGGATGTGCTTCTTTCAGAAAGGCTACACTGCTCCACCTCCCCACACGTGCCACCAGCTGACCAGGTATTCAAGTACATGGAGCCTATGGGAGACCTTTCCATCCAAACTACCACGGAAAGGAGTGGGGTTGGATATGATCAAGATATACTGAACATATGGATGACATTTTCAAAGACTTCTCTCTGTCCAGTCTCTTGTTATAGAGAAAAAACAAATCATCTCCATTTGTGCCTTAACACGCAGCGCTTTTTGTTTCCTCAAGAGCACTGTACTAGAAATGCTCTCAGATCTTTTGGATCTTTTCCTAAATGAACAAATCAGCAAACCACCAGTGCCTCTGCACCCCTGAGAACATATGCCCTGGTGGAGTGTGAGGATATTTACACCCACATTCAGATAGAGCTTTGTTTCGTTTTCAGCCTCCATCACTAGTTCACTTTTCTCACAAAAGAATTATGTCCAACTTCTCTCTCTGCCTGCTTCCTTGAAGCTAGCTGCTGCACTGAGGTATTAGACATCAATATTTTGCCAAAATACCACACGGAAGTCACCTACAAGCTGCACGTTTCTAAGCCCAATGGTCCGTTTTCTGTCTTCATGCTATTCATTCTGCTGGAAACATTTAAGACCTCTGCTCACCATGGTCACTGGAAACACCTTTTCGAGTGGCTTCTAGAGTCCATCACACCCCATTTCCCCAGGTCTGCTGACTTTTCTGTTCTCTTCTCTAGGTTTTCTCCCCTCCGACCTCCTCCAAATGTTGGAGGGACCTAGCACTTATTCCTTGAACTTCTCTTCTATAATACCTGCTGTGATTTAAATTGGTCTTCCTAACCACCATGTACTGGGTGATGCAGCCCAAACTTGTATCATCAATATCATCATTCTTTTTTTTTGGTCTTTTCGAGACAGGGTCTCCCTATAGTCCCAGCTGTCCTGGAACTCACTCTGTAGATCAGGCTGGCCTTGAACTCCCAAAGATCCACCTGCCTCTGCCTCACAAGTGCTAGGATTAAAGGCGTGCGCCACCACGCCTGGCTAGACTTCATTTCTTAACTCCATATAATCCAAGTATTATACTTGATGTCTGCATTTGGATGTTCACAAATCATCTCAAACTTAACATGTACAAAATTGAACTCTGCGTTGTTCTCCTCAACCTCAAACTCAATTCTTCTGTCATTTTCTTTTCTTTATTTTTTTTAATGAATGGTAACTCAGTCTTTCCAGTTGCTTAACACAACACTGCAGTGACATCCTTGACTTCCTTTTTGAAAGCACATTGTGTCTGAGGCATCAGCAAATACGTCCATTCCAGCCTCAAGACATGTCAAGATCTAACTAATTTTCCCTCTGCTACAATCGCTCCCTCAGTCAACACCACCGTCACCTTTTGTCTGTGTGAATGAAAACAGGGTCCTAACTGGTGGCTTTGCTTCTGTTCTTTTTTTTTTTTTTTTTTTAGTTCATTGTTAACATAGCAACATGACAGTCATGTTAGGATAAAAGGCAAGCATGTTGCTTGTCTATTCAAACTCCACCAATAATTGCCCATCTCATACTGGAAAAAAATAGCCCTTGGAATGACCTACAAAAGCCAAAGCTTTTTGCAAACCTACTTTACTGTAAATTTTCTCTGACTTCATCTTCCGGTACCCTGCCCTCATCTCTCCTCAAGGATGTCAGACACTTCCTACTTCAGTGATATGAGACTTGGTTTTCTCCACACATGAATACTCCTTTACCAAGGTGTCCTTACTCCTAGAGCCTGCCCTCCTCTCTTCAGCACTTTAATAAATTATCACTTTAAGAGAGAAGTCCTTCCAATCTTTATTTCTCCTCCTTTGTAACTGATTCTCCTTAATATCTCATGTGCACACCTATTCAGCATGCTTTCTCTGACTCCCTTTGTACAGCATAAGCAGAAGAAACTGTTGGCTTCACTGATTACTATGTAGCTAACGTCTAGAATAGTGTCTGGCAGAGAGCAATTATTATTGAATGAATAAATGATCAACTGAGTGATGTGTTGCTTTGTTAACATCTTTATCTGTTTTGGTGAATAAGAAAATCCTTTAATTACTATGTGAAGATTTTTTATGCAAATATGGTTTCTAAACTAAATCATAGATATATCAAATACTGACCTAGGGTCTCAAAAACATTTGAAAGTAATTTTCAAAGTGCAAATTTTATTTAAGGTGCTATATAAATCAATTCTTATTCTTAGCTAGTGACATAATTGGAAGCTATTAACAAAGTAAAATTAACCAATGAGCCTTGTTCTTTCTTGTTCCCTTTATTTTTTAAAGTTTTTTTATTTTTATTTATTTCTGTATGTGTATGAATGTACTGTCTGCATGTAGGTTTGTGCACCTGTGTCATGCAATGCCGTGGAGGTCAGAAGAGGGTGTTGGATTCCCCTGAACTGGAGTTCTCCTGGAATTGGAGTTTCGGATAGTTCTCAGCCGCCATGTGGGTGCTGGGGATCGAAACTAGGTCCTCTGTAAGAGCAGTCGGCGCTCTTAACCGCTAGGCCATCTCTCCAGCCCTTGTTCCCTTTAATTTTATATTACTGCAAAATGTGCATATATACACTTACACACGTACCAAATTTACAAAGTCTGAAAATAAACTATAAGTTCATTCCATGAGAATATTGTTCTTTTAAGTGAGTGGAGACTTGGGAACTGTGCTGAACTGCTTTCTTAAACATCACATGCAAGACACTGTGCTGAACTTCATCCTTGCTTCTAAAGTGATATTTAAGCCATATGTCTTTGCATACCCACAAATGTCAAATGTTTGTAATATTCTAAATAGTCTCAGAGTCTCTGTCTCTTCTTTCCTGTACACATTTTACTTGTTTCCATGTCAGTATTACTAATGCAAATCTCTAGATATATCACTACACTACTCATAAATTTTCTTTTTTTTCTTTTTTTAAAATTTATATATATATATATATGTACAAGATTATCATACAAATTGAATATAGACCCGTGTCCCCCTCCCAACCCCCCCACCCACCAGATTCACTGTTTCAGTTAGTTCTTTGATGCAGTCTTTTCTGTTGTTGGTGTTCTTTCCAATTTGCATCACTCCCAACAAAAAATATTTACAACTGAGTTATTGGAGCTAGCATCCACAGATGAGGGATACCATTCATCGTTTGTTTTTCTGGGACTGTGTTACTTCACTCAGCATGATATAGTCTAGCTCCAGCCATTTATCTGCAAACTTCATGATGTTGTCTATTTTTACTGCTGCCTAGAACTCCATTGTGTAGATGTACCACAATTTCTTTATCCACTCGTCAATTGAGGGGCATTTCGGTTGGTTCCAGATTTTTGCTATTGAGCACAGAGCTGCAATAAAAATAGCTGTGCATGTATCTATGCGGTAAAATGAGTCTTGTGGGTATATACCCAAGAGTGGTATGACTGGGTCAGGTGCTAAGCTCATTTTGAGTATTCCAAGCATTCTCCACACTGCTTTCCATAGTGGCTGTACAAGTTTACATTCCCACCAGCAATGGATGAGTGTTTCCCTTTCCCCACAACCTCTCCAGCACTTAGTATCATTTGTTTTCTTGATCCTAGCCAGTCTTATTGGAGTGAGATGATATCTTAAAGTGGTTTTAATATGCATTTCCCTAATTACTAGTGACCTTGAACATTTTAAGATGTTATTCAGCCATCTCTAATTCCTCACTTGTGAAGTCTCTGTTCAGCTCCTTGCTCCATCTTTTGCATGATTCATTTGTTTTCTTTCTTCTTTGTTCTTTGAGTAGTTTATATATTCTGGAAATCAATGCTTTCTCAGATGTTTCTGTGGTGAAGGTTTCCTCCCACTCTGTGGGTTTTCTCTTCGCTTCTTTGTTTCTTTTGATGCACAGAAGCTTTTGAGTTTAATGAGGTCCCATTTCTCAATTGTCGACCTTAATTCTTGTGCAGTTGCTGTCTGATTTAGGAAGTCTTTTCTTACGCCTATGTCTGTAGTCTGCTGCCAACTTTTTCTTCTATTGCCTTCAGAGTTTGGGGTTTCACGTTGAGGTCTTTAACCATCTGGAGTTGACTTTTGTACAGGGTGAGAGGTGGGGTTTAATTTCATTCTTCTACAAGTGGTGATCTAGTTTTGCCAACACCACTTGCTGAAGATGCTGTCTTTCCTCCATTGTGTCTTCTTGTCTCCCTTGTCAAATATGAGGTGGCTGAAATTTTATGTGCTCAAGTTTGGATCTTGAGTTTTGTTCCATTGGTCAACAGGTCTGTTTTTGTGTTCAGTACCAAGCTGTTTTTTTTTTCTTTTTTATTATTTATTATATTTTAAGGGATTCACATTATAGGAGCACAGTTGTTTTCAGATCACATTGATGTTGCTCAGTTTGCCATACAATTAGGTAATTGGTGCTAACATCCACAGATGAGGGATACCATCCATCGTTTGTTTTTCTGGGACTGTGTTATTTCACTCAGCATGATATCATCTAGCTCTAGCCATTTACCTGCAAAGCTCATGATGTCATCTTTCTTTACCACTGCATAGAACTCCATTGTGTAGATGTACCACATTTTTTCTATCCACTCATCAGTTGAGGGGCACTTGGGTTGGTTCCAGCTCTTTGCTATTGTGAAGAGAGCTGCAATAAACATGGCTGTGCATGTATCTCTGTGGTAAGATGAATCTTGTGGGTACGTGCCCAGGAGTGGTAAGGTTGGGTCAGGTGGCAAGTTCATTCCAAGTCTTCCAAGGGTTCTTCACACTGCTTTCCATAGTGGCTGTACAAGTTTACATTCCCACCAGCAGTGAATGAGTGTTCCCCTTTCCCCACAACCTCTCCAGCGCTTGGTATCATTTGTTTTCTTGATCCTAGCCAGACTTATTGGAGTAAGATGTATCTTAAAGTGGTTTTGATTTGCATTTCCTTAATGGTTAATGATGTTGAACACTTCTTAAGATGTTTCTCAGCCATCTCTAATTCCTCACTTGTGAAGTCTGTGTTCAGCTCTTTGCTCCATCTATTGAGTGGGTCATATGTTTTCTTTCTTCTTTGTTTTTTGAGTAGTTTATATATTCTGGAAATCAATGCTTTCTCAGATGTTTCTGTGGTGAAGGTTTCCTCCCACTCTGTGGGTTTTCTCTTCACTTCCTTGATTGTTTCTTTCAAAAAGCACAGAAGCTTTTGAGTTTAATGAGGTCCCATTTGTCAATTGTCAACCTTAATTCTTGCACAGCTGCTGTCTGATTTAGGAAGTCTTTTCCTACGCCTATGTCTTGTAGTCTGCTGCCAACTTTTTCTTCTATCGCCTCCAGAGTTTGGGGTTTCACGTTGAGGTCTTTGATCCATCTGGAGTTGACTTTTGCACAGGGCGAGAGGTAGGGGTTTAATTTTATTCTTCTACAAGTGGTGATCTAGTTTTGCCAACACCACTTACTGAAGATGCTGTCTTTTCTCCATTGTGTTCTTGTCCCCTTGTCAAATATGAGATGGCTGAAATTGTAAGTGCACAAGTTTCCATCTTCAGTTTTGTTGCATTGGTCAACAGGTCTGTTTTTGTGTCAGTACCAAGCTGTTTTTATGACTATAGCCCTGTAGTACAGTTTGAAGTCTGGTATAGAGACCCCCCCTGTACTGGTCTTTCACTCAGGGTTGCTTTGGCTATTCGGGGTTTTTTGTTTTTCCAAATGAAATAAATTAAGGACTTTTTTTTCCAAGTCTGTGAAGAAACTCTTGGGGATTTTTATTGGGATTGCATTAAATCTGTACAAGACTTTGGGTAGAATGAACATTTTTACTATATTAATTTTCCCAATCCATGAGCATGGGATGTTTTTCCATCTTCTGATGTCTTCTTCAATTTCCTTCTTCAGAGGTTTAAAATTTTTTGTTGTATAGATCTTTGGTGTCTTTGGTTAGGTTTATTCCTAGGTATTTTATTGTTTTTGAGGCTACCATGAGTGGGGAGATCTCCTTGTATTCCTTCTTCAGTTGCTTGTTGTTGGTGTAAAGAAAGGCTACTGATTTTTCTAAGTTAATTTTGTGTCCTGCCACTTTACTGAAGCTCTTAATCATTTCTAGGAGTTTTCTGGTGGAGCTTTTAGCATCCCTTAAGTAAACAGTCATATCATCAGCAAAAAGGGATAGTCTGACTTCCTCTTCCAATTAGAGCTCCTTTAATTTCCTTTTCTTGCCTTATTGCCCTAGCAAATGTTTCAAGCACTATATTGAAAAGGAGTGGTGACAGGGGCCAGCCTTGCTGAGTTCCTACCTTTAAAGGGAATGCTTCTGTCGTTTCTCCATTTAGGATGATATTGGCTGTGGGTTTCCTGTATATGGCCTTGATTACATTGAGAAATGATCCCTCCAATCCAATTCCCTCTAGGACTTTAAGCATGAAGGGATGTTGGATCTTGTCAAAGGCTTTTTCCGTGTCAATTGAGATGATGGTGTGGGTTTTGTCTTTTAGTCCATTTATATGTTTGATGATATTTATTGATTTTCATATGTTGAACCATCCCAGTATTTCTGGTATGAATCCAACTTGGTCATGATGGATGATCATCTTGATGTGTGTCTGTATGAGATTTGGAAGTATTTTGTCTAGAAGTTTTGCATCTGTGTTCATTAATAAGATGGTTCTAGGGCTGGAGAGATGGCCTAGCGGTTAAGAGTGCTGACCGCTCTTGCAGAGGAACCGGGTTCGATCCCCAGCACCCACATGGCGGCCAAGAACCATCTGAAACTCCAATTCCAGGAGAACTCCAGTTCCAGGGGAATCCAATACCCTCCTCTGACCTCCGTGGCATTGCATGACACGGGTGCACAGACTTGCATGCAGACAGTACATTCATACACATACAGAACTAAATAAAAAAAAAATAAGGTGGTTCTATAGTTCTCCTTTTTTTTTTTTTTTTTTTATCTTTGCCTGGTTTTGGTATTAGAGTGATGCTGGCTTCATAGAAGGAATTTGAGAGAATTCCCTCTGTATCCTTCTAAACAATTTGAGTAATAATGGTTGTAAGTCTTTTTGAAATGTTTTATAGAATTCTGCTGTGAAACCATCTAGACCTGGGCTTTTTTAGTTGGGAGGTTTCTTATTACATCTTCGATTTCTTCATATATTATGGGTCTCTTTAAGCTGTCGATCTATTCTTGATTGAGCTTTGGTGATTCCCAGGATTTCAAATATTCATCCATTTCTTCTAGGTTTTCCAAACTTAGTAGAGTATATGTTTTTGAAGTATTCCGGTATGATTGTCTGGATCTTTTCATTGTCTGTTGTGATATTTCCCCCTTCATCAACGGATTGTATTGATTTGGAGTTGTTCCTTCTTTCTTTTGGTTAACTGGGCTAGAGGTCTGTCTATCTTGTTTATTCTCTCAAAGAACCAACTTTTGGATTCATTGATTTTTTTGTATGGTTTTCTTGTTTCTATTTCAATGAGTTCTGCTCTGATTTTTGCTATTTCTTCCTGTCTGTTACATTTAGGGTTCATTTGTTGTTTTCTATCAACTGTTTTTAGCTGCAGTGTTAGATTATTCACTTGTGCTTTTTCTGGTTTTTTGATGTAGGCACTCAGGGCTAAAACTTCCCCCTTAGGACTGCTTTTAAATTGTCCCATAGGTTTTGTTGTGTTGTATTATCATTGTCATTCAGTTCCAGGAATGCTTTTATTTCTTTCTTTATTTCCTCCTTGACCCATTCATTATTCAGAAGAGTGTTGTTTAGTCTCCATGTATTCTTGTAGGTTGTAGGGCTTATCCTGGTGTTGATATTGAGCTTTATTGCACTGTGGTCTGATAGAATGCATAAAATTATTTCAATCTTTTTGTATTTGTTGAGTTTTTTTCTGTGTCCCAGTATGTGGTCGATTTTGGAGAATGTTCCATGGGGTGCTGAGTAGAAAGTGTATTCTCTCGTGTTTGGGTGGAATATTCGGTAGATGTCTGTGAGGTCCATTTAGTGTATTGTATCATTCAGTTCAGATGTCTCTCTGTTTATTCTTTGTCCTGTTGATCTGTCCAAAGGACTTAGTGGGGTATTGAAGTCCCCTACTATGAGGGTACTGTGCCTTGAGGTCCTGGAGAATTGTCTTTATAAAGTTTGGTGTACCCGAGTTTGGTGCATACATATTCATGATTGTGAAATCTTCTTGGTGATTTGTTCCTTTGATAAAGAGGTAATGGCCCTCTTTGTCTCTTTTGATTTCTTTTACTTTGAAGTCTATTTTGTCTTATATTAAAATAGCAACACCTGCTTTCTTTATGGTACCATTTGATTGGTGTTCTGATTTGTCTTCCATTGCTATGACAAAACACTCTGACTGACACCAACTTGGGGAGGAAAGGGTTTATTCAGCTTACATCTCCTTGGTCACAGTTCATCACTTAGGGAGCCCAAGGCAGGAACTCAGGGCAGGGACCTGGAGGCAGGAGCTGAAGCACAGGCCATGGAGGAATGCTGTTCACTGGCTTGCTCCTCTGGCTCATGCCCAGCCCGCCTTCTTATGCGGTACACAACAACCTGCCCAGGGTGGCACTACTCATTGTGGGTTGGGCCCTCCCACACTGCTCGACCATCAAGACAATACTCCACAGACGTGGCCACAGGCCAATCCAATGGAGCCAATTCTCCAATTGAGGCTCCTTCAACCCAGGTGTGTCAAGTTGACATCAAAGCTATCCAGAACAAATGGATTATTTTTTTCCATCCCTTCACCTTAAGTTAGTGCCTATCCTTGAGATCGAGATGGGTTTCTTGTAGACAGCATATAGATGGGTTTTGTTTCCTAATCCAATCTCCCAGTCTATGTCTTTTGATTGGGGAGTTTAGACCATTAATATTCAAGGTTATAATTGAAAGATCCATGTTGCTTCCTTTCACCTTATTATCCATTTGCATTTTTAGTCTCTGTTTCTACTTCTGGAGTTATGTTTTTATTAGTTTCTCTTTCTAGGTGTTTGGGGATAGTTGAACCTCTCTCTGTCCTTTGAATTGCTTCAAGTATTTTCTGAAGGGTTGGTTTTCCAGACATGTATTCTATCATCTTGTTCATGTCATGGAAGATTTTTCTCTCTCCATCAACTATAATCGACATTTTTGCTGGGTATAATAACCTGGGTTGGCATCCATAGTCCTTTAACACTGGGAATGCTTTGATCTATGTTCTTGCTTTCATGGTTTGCACGGAGAAGTCAGTTGTAATTCTGATAGGTTTCCCCTTATATGTGACTTGTTGTTTTTCTCCTGTGGCTTTCAGAATTTTGTCTTTGTTTTCATAGCATTTTAACTATGATATGTTGTGGGATGTTTCTTTTCTGATCTTGTCTATTTGGAGTCCTATGTGCTTCTTGTATTTGTATGGGTTTGTCTTTTTTTAGTTTGGGGAAATTTTTATCTATTATTCTGTTGAAGATCTGATCAATACTATTCTCTTGGGATTCTTCTCCTTCCTCTATTCCTATGATTCAGAGGTTTGATCTTTTCATAGTGTCCCATATTTCCTGGTTGTTCCACTTTTGTGTATTTTTAAATTTTTCATAATCTTTATTTGAGCTTTTCAGTTGCTCTATGTTATCTTCCAGGTCTGATATTCTTTGTTCTGCTTCCTCCATTCTATTTCTGAGACTTTTTCCATTCCTTTCCTCTTGATTGGATGAGTGTTCGATTTCCTTTTTCATTTCATCCTGTGGTTTCTTTAGTATTTCCATTTCTTTTTGGAGCTTCTAAATCTCTTTTTTTGGTGCTCCTTACTTCGCTGGTTGGCTTCCTTTTTAGGTGTTTCCACTTCCTTCTGGAGTTTGTCATTTTCCCCCTCTAGTTCTTTCTGGAGTTTGTCATTCTCTCCCTTTAGTTCTTTCTGAAGTTTGTCATTGTCTCCCTCTAGGTCCTTCTTGAGTTTTTCATTCTCTCTCCTTAGTTCTCTGACTTGTTCTTTATATTCTTTAATTTCTCTGAGTAGATCTTCAATTGTTCCCCTGAGATCTGTTTCTTGGGTCACCCCCAGGGGGATCCCACTGTAGGAATCTCCCACAGGGTTGGTAGAGCTTGAGTAGAATTATCCCGTACCTTTCCCATGTTGTCCCTTCGTCATGTTCCTGGCATGTGGGTTTCCCTTTTTTTGCCTGTATTCCAATGAGAATAACAAATGCCTTTTCACTGTTGAAGGCTTGCTTTACTTGCCTCCTTCAGATACCTTTTTTTTTTTTATTCCTGGTTTATAGAATGTTGACTTATGTAGGTTTCAGGCTTTCAATTTTGTTTATATGTTGGAAGTCTAATTCACTCTTCCCTTTCTGTTCTGAAGGTTCTCCAAAAAATCCACTTGGACACTCTCTCAGGAATTCCAGTTGGTGGGGGTGGGTGTGGGAGATATGCCTGACTTAGCCCTCACCCTGGTACTCTGTGCTTCAGGTGGTCCTGGCAAGTCCTTGATCTAACCACTGCACACTCAAGTCTCACAGTGGCAACAGGTCCACTTTTAATACCAGCTACAAGGGCAACTCTGCCCTGACAGCCACACTGGACAAGGATTTAACAGACCCACCTTTAATCCCAGCTAGCAGGGCGACTCCACACTGCCAGCCTCTCAAGACAAAGATTCAGCTAGCCAACAAACCATTGAATCAGTCATCCAATAACCCAGGAGTAGATCTACCCTAAAATCTGCCTGGCTGAAGTTCCCAGCCTCCTACCTGTGCTTCAGGTGGTCCTGGCAAGTCCCTGACCTAACCACTGCACACTCCCTCATAAATTTTCACTCTTAAAATAAAATCCAGCCTTATGAAACAGCTGTGTGACACCTCTGTAGTCTACATGCCACCTGTTTTCCTTACATTATGTTCTAATATTTTCTGCTCTGCTTTTCAGTTGGTCTGTCGTGCTTCATACTCTGTCATGTTTTCTACTTCTTTAACATCCCTGAATCTGGAAGATGTGTTTAGAATGCATATCCAGGTTGGGACAATTGACTAATCAGCACAGAAAATGGTGGTGTTATTTTATTACTACCTTGGAAGTGAATTCAATTCATACCAGTCAAAATGCTGTCTGTAATGCTCCCAATGGCCTTCATTGTGGCCTCAAATCTGAAAGAATTCATTTCTTGCCCTGTCTCCAGCCTTATTTTTACCATTTGTGGTCACATGATCACATTCTTACACCCCTGTCTCTGGGATTCTATATACCCGTCTTGCTGGGCTAAAAGCATCATTTCCCAATTTCTCCTCCTACAAAATTGTAGCTCATTCTTCAAGACCCAGTTCTACTGAGGCATCTCAAAGATGTCCTCTGTGGTGCCCTTGGTCAGGATGTCCAAGGGCCATGAGCACCCAGGAGTGTTCCTTACACTGGCTTGAATTGCTTGTTCACTTTCTTTACCTCCACAACCAGACTTTGAACTCCTTAAACCAATGAGTTTGGCTTTCATTGTAATAACACAAAGTGCTAAGCACAGTGCTGAGTATTCGTATCTATTTATCTTGCCAACAAAATTATTACTTTTTTTCCTCTTCGTTTAAGAAATGTCCAGGGGCTGGGTGTGGTGGTGCACGCCTTTAATCCTAGCACTTGGGAGGCAGAGGCAGGCAGATCTTTGTGAGTTCAAGGCCAGCCTGGTCAACAATGGTGAGTTCCAGGACAGCAGGAGCTACAGGGAGACCCTGTCTCAAAAGGACAAAAAAAAAAAAAAAAGAAAGAAAGAAAGAAAGAAAGAAAGAAAGAAAGAAAGAAATGTCCAGGACAAGACACAAAAGACCATGGTAGAATTCAATTTAAGCAAAAGTAGGATCTCAACCTCTTAATCTTGTAGTTAATAGATTAAACATTCATCCTTGGCTGCCCAGTTTCACTCTATTACAAAGAGTGTATGGGGGTGGGGGGATGCCTATAACTAAAAGCCACCAATGACATAGTTTTCATTTATCCTCTCTATAAAGCTTAAAATAAAGTAGACACAATGATCTGCCCTAAGTTAGGATTCTCTGGAACAGCATTTATATTGCCAATTGCACAGTAAAATGTATGGTTTTCTGGGATAGCGTGGTTGGAGACACTAGAATCCAGATTAATTTGCTCTTTTTGACAAATGCCTGCCTCAGAGACATTGGCCACTGTCTTTCCACCAGAGCCATGTTAAATGTTCACACTGACAGTGAGGAACAGGCTTTCGTGTGATCTAGGAAAGATTTCCGCAGACTTTTCATGCTTTTTTCTGAGATGGCTCAAATATATATATTTAATCAGAGGTAATGTCTCTGGGACTCATGCAATTAAAAATCTATTGTCATTGAACACCAAATATTCTTAAAATAATAAAGGGGGCTCTTTCTACAACTTTCACTTTATGTTTCTGTTCACGAAATTAAACAAATTAAACTGACTATTTGCTACCAGCCCTTTTCTTCCCTAGATAATGCCAGCAATTTGTATGTGTATATGTCCTAAGAAATCTAAAAGTAGATTTCTTATTAGAAACACAATCATAGCTGCTCTTCTTTAAGAGCACCTAGGGAGTTATCAATTGATTAATCTATATATGATTGTAATCATGTGGGTCCCCGTTACTCTGAAGTAGAAAACTGAAAGTCTAAGATAGCTGAGACTTCATTACTTTGCAAAACAAAATTTATTTAAGTGGTAGAGTCCCACTGGGGCCTCCTAACATGAGTGATTGCTGTTACATGCAATCTACCAAAACGGATAGTTTCATTGCCTTTAATAACAGCGGCTTCTTCAAATGTGATTTACACTTATCTCTAATGAAAATTAGGGCATAGTTTACACTTCCTGATTTCTCTAGATCCCTTCTGTGGCAACATAACTTCTTATAATATTTCCTTTACATTTGTAAATTATAGAATAATGTTTGTGACAGGCAGTTGGTGAATGTTTTTCTGAACACTTAGACTTACGCTACTGGGTTTCTCAACATACACTGTATTATATCCTATATTTTAATTTACTTCCTTTTCATCTTTTATGTGTCTGAAGTCACTGTTAAGGGTTTAACCTGATACAGTGGTTTTGATCTCCAACAGCACCATAGCTAGACTGTTAGTTCTATATCAGAAGATGTGCTGTGTGTTTACATGTGTTGTTTGAAAGCCTTATAATGAACCAAAGATTAGTTTCTCCATTTTGCCAAGGATGAAACTGAATCTTAGAGTCTAAGCAAGTTTTTCAAGGTTGATACTGTTGGGTAATTGAGCCTAGATTCAAATGCACATGTGTATCTGATGCCAAAGCCTGAGATTTTATTCTGATCTGAGGTCATAATTAAGTGTGTTAATATGTGTTACCTTTTATTTTCTTGTCTTCCTAGGCTATGACCAATAATTTTCCTAAATAATCCATATCAGAACATGTACTGAAAGTGCCCTGGTTCATAGAGCTAGAAGTTGGTGTATTATTTAGTGAGTTTCCTTTCTTTGACTTCTGGGAGAAGCTCTCTTTAGAGTCAGGGCCAATTGTTTTCCTCTAATGATGAGGGAGGGTAGCCTGAGGCTATCCTGGGAACTGCAAGTTTATTTATCACCTTTTTTTTGCTCTATGGATAATATCCAGTGTGAAGCTCTGAATGGCCCCATGAGGAGAGATATGCTAATTTTTTCCACTCTACAAGGAGAAACATTGTACAATATTCATCTATTCCCTAATGTTATGAATGCAATTTTTAAGCAATTATAAAAGAATATGCATATTTATTAAAACTCATTCCTACACCAAAAAAACACCCGCATTGAACAGATTTCATTGCAATTAAATACAGTGAGCAGCAGAAATGAGATCTATTAAAAATGTTCAGAAGCTTCATAAGTTGGAAACCTGTGGAAAAATATAATAGTTTACAACAGAAAACAATGACTGCACCACTTAAGAGTAAAATTTAAATATTTATGTAAAACCAAATTGTCAAGCACCTTGACAGGCTATTAGAAACTGAAGTTGAGATCTCTTCAATGAGACAGGAGTTTTTCAGAAAGAGTCCAGATTATTTCTGAATAAATATAGGTAGTAGCTATATTTTTAAAATAACAAAGAAGCAAGAATCGGCGGTGCTTCCTGCCTTTGGCTTTCCTTGCTTTCTTACTGTCTCCCCTTGGTCTTTTTACCAGGTTTCTTGCCAACACCACTTTCAGAGGTGTCAGTGGTTCCATCAATGTCAAAGGTTCCACCATCATCAGCTCAGAAAACAACTTTTTCATCTGGAACTTGCAGCATGACCCTATGGGAAAGCCAATGTGGACTCGCTTGGGTAGCTGGCAAGGGGGAAAAATTGTCATGGACTATGCAATATGGCCGGAGCAGGCCCAGAGGCACAAAACCCACTTCCAGCATGCAAGCAAGCTACACTTGAGAGTGGTCACCTTGATAGAGCACCCATTCGTCTTCACAAGAGAAGTAGATGAAGAAGGCCTATGTCCTGCTGGCCAACTCTGTCTGGACCCTATGACTAATGACTCTTCCATTTTGGACAGCCTGTTTAGTAGTCTCCATAGCAATAATGATACAGTACCAATCAAATTCAAGAAGTGCTGCTATGGGTATTGCATTGATCTACTGGAACAGCTAGCGGAAGACATGAACTTTGACTTTGACCTGTATATTGTGGGGGATGGAAAGTATGGAGCCTGGAAAAATGGCCACTGGACTGGGTTGGTGGGCGATCTCCTGAGTGGGACTGCCCACATGGCCATCACTTCTTTCAGCATCAATACCGCACGGAGCCAGGTGATAGACTTCACCAGCCCCTTCTTTTCGACCAGTTTGGGCATCCTAGTGAGGACTCGAGATACAGCAGCTCCTATTGGAGCCTTCATGTGGCCCCTCCACTGGACCATGTGGCTGGGGATTTTCGTGGCTCTGCATATCACTGCCGTCTTTCTCACTCTGTACGAATGGAAGAGCCCCTTTGGTATGACTCCTAAGGGGCGGAACAGAAGCAAAGTCTTCTCTTTCTCTTCAGCCTTGAATGTCTGTTATGCCCTTTTGTTTGGCAGAACGGCAGCCATCAAACCCCCAAAATGCTGGACTGGAAGATTTCTAATGAACCTTTGGGCCATTTTCTGTATGTTTTGCCTTTCTACCTATACGGCAAACTTAGCTGCTGTCATGGTAGGTGAGAAGATCTATGAAGAGCTTTCTGGAATTCATGACCCTAAGGTAAGTATTTCCTTTTACTTCGGCTTTCTTTATTGGCTATTATAACTCCATGTGTTGGGTCGAATGCTGTGGTATGCTTATTTTTATCATATAATCTCAAAAACGGTCCCTAAGTCAGCCTGGGGAGATAATTCACTCAGTAATGTCCTTACAGCACGAGGACCTGAGTTTCGTCCACAAAACTCACATTAAAAGTGGGAGGTTGGGGTGGGGAGTGCTTGTGCTCCCAGTGTGGAAGAGGTAGAGACATGTGAATCCTCGTGCCCTGAAGGCCAGTGAAAAACCTTGTATCAGAAAACAAGGCCAGGTGTGGTGGTGCATGCCTTTAATTCCAGCAGTTGGAAGGCAGAGGCAGGCTGATCTCTGTGAGTTGAAGCCAGCCTGATCTACATAGTGAGTTACAGACTAGCTGGCGCTATGCAATAAGACCCTGTCTCAGAAACTAAATGAAAGCAAAAAAATTAAAAAGGTACATTGGATACCAAGGAGTGACATTCAAGGTTGACCACTAGCTTCCATATGTACATGAGCATGGGTGTACAATCACACACACTCACACATATTCTCACACACACATTCGAATATTCTCACCTTTAGAGAGCAGTCTAAAAGATTAGACCTGGTTGAGCCAAACAGGTTTTGTTGTTGTTGTTGTTGCTTTGTTAAATGAAGCAAGAGTGAAGGGCTTTCAGGGCATTTGTTACAGAGATAGTATTCTTTGTACAAACATCCATTAGTGTAGCTGTTCTTAGTTGTTTAACCATCTGACAGGACAGCTATCAGGGAATAGTTTTGTAGTATAGAAATAGGTTTAGAAAAGGGGCACAGGTGGATGTGCCCCTTTTCTAAGCCTAGAGAACAATCTGTGGAAGAGGGGGCGTGGTAGAATGTAAGGGCTGCGATTGGGGTGAATGGTGAAACTACAGCAATATAATCTGGACACTCATTTGATCAACCTGATTGAACATACAAGCCTCCCCTCCCCCTGCTGGATGGTGGGGCTGTGGGGGTTTGGGCACAACAGCCTGCAAATTGGTTTTACATGAGGGATGCTTGTAGTCATAAATTATCACTTATTGCTAAAAAATGAAAAAATAACTGAGAGAAAGATACAGGACAGTTATGGCAGAATGCATGATCTGGGATGGGGTGGGGTGGGATGGGGGGGAAGGGAAAGGGAAATATGCCTGAACTGAATTGGAAAATGATGTATGAAATACACAAAGCATCAATAAAAATAAAAATAAATAAATAAATAAAGAAATAGGTTATAGCATTTCTAGCCATAGAAATCCTTTTAAAACTGATCAATTATGTATCAGGAAGTAATGTAAATAAATAAGAGAATTAATATTTAAATAGTAAAGTATGTTTTAACATTAAAAAAAACCAGTAAAATAGAAAGAACTGGCATGCTATTCTAGGCATGCCCAAGGGAGCTGTTGGGAACCTCCAGAGGAAGTGAGCCAGGAGTTCTGAACAGAGGGGAAGATTAACTATGGAGAGAGTGGCCATACAGAGCAAGGAAAGCTGTACAGGTAGCCACCTTGGGTTAAAGGAAGGGTGCCTACAGTTTCATTAGAATGCGCAAGAGCATTCAAGAAAAATTATGTCCTAGATGTCTTCCACACTCTACCAAAGGGGTGGAAGGAAGCAGGGAGTGCATGCACGTAGGCAAAGCATGGTGTGATGATTAGTCTTCTATCTTGGCTTGACTAGGTTTCAAATCACCTGGGACATCATTGGGAAGGTTTTGCCAGAGAGGTTTAACTGAAAGTGCCTATCCTGACTATAGGGAGCACCATATCAGGGACTGGGGGTTCAGAGTGAATAAACATGGGACAAATAGGCCATATGATGAGCACTGGCATTCATGCCTCCCTGCTTCCTGACTGTGTGCACAGTGTGACCAGCTGCCACATAGTCTTTTCACTGTGGCTTCCTCAACCACGACTGGCTGTATCCCCTCAAACCTCAAATGAGACAAAATGAACCCTGCCATCATTTGCTTATGTTGGCTATTTGGTCAAAGCAATGAAGAAAGCAACTAATATACTTTGTGACACAGGAGGGAGGCTAGCCATATTTATGTTCTTTCTGGCTGAAAACGTGGGCCCTTTTTAGTGGTAGAGTAAATAGAGAATCTGGTCTACTTATGAGGAATAAATGGAGGAAGGGGATTATCAAGGTTAGAAGCCATTAAAATAGAGCTCAAACATATACTGAAGCCCCGATTGGGACCAAGATGAAAACTTTAAGCACTGTGCATTCAAATGTGTAGGAAATTACTAGTAGAAATGGGAGACAACTCTTGGTCAGTTGTCACACCCAGAACACCATGATCAAAGGAACATCTGTTATGTTGATGCTTTCTTTTTTTTTTATTTATTTATTTATTTTTGTATGTGTATGAATGTACTGTCTGCATGCAGGTCTGTGCACCCGTGTCGTGCAATGCCGCGGAGGTCAGAAGAGGGTCTCGGATTCCCCTGGAACTGGAGTTCTCCCGGAATTGGAGTTACAGACGGTTCTTAGCCACCATGTGGGTGCTGGGGATCGAACCCGGGTCCTCTGTAAGAGCGTCGGTGCTCTTAACCACTAGGCTATCTCTCCAGCCCATACTTTCAAATCAACATGCTTTTTCTGTGCCATTGTCACTCCATTCACTATGGAGTGATCCATTCACTATGGTTTGTTGTTTTTGTTGATAAAAATCTCTAAATTCACTACATAAAGCATAATAAATTGGAGCATTTGCCAACTGTTCTTAGCAACTCTGATAGAGGGGCTCAGAGGACTAGTGGCAGAATCAGAGATTCTCATGGACAGTTGTCCGAATGTGACTGCAGACCTCCTGATGACTGACAGGAGCCACACAAAAGGATTCAGCTAACAATGCCTCACCAACTAGGCAAGGAACCCTGTTACTTTTTAATGAACACTCAGGGCTTTGTGATGAGCTGGAATTCAGTGAATGTAAATAAGTTCCTGGAATAAATAAATGCATCATCTCAAGGAGAGATGTTGGTGAGACACCAGCATTCACACTCCCGAGGCAAGTATTA
The DNA here is from genome assembly GCA_009823505.1 of Rhizomys pruinosus. Classification (NCBI taxonomy): domain Eukaryota; kingdom Metazoa; phylum Chordata; class Mammalia; order Rodentia; family Spalacidae; genus Rhizomys; species Rhizomys pruinosus. The sequence goes on along the minus strand of VZQC01009272.1, from coordinate 129,569 downwards.
GCATCTTCCATTTATCCTTTTCCCAGTAGCCCCGTCCATCTCTTGAAGATTCACAGTCTTGATGATAGACTTATGGAGATTTCATGCAAGAATCTTGGTGATGTGACTTCCAAATTACAAATTGGAATGGAAACTATTCAGCACAATCTATTACAAAAACAACTTCATGCATGCCTGTTGTATAGATTCCAGACTTTATTTTATGTAAAAGGCTCAACACAAGACTGACTAATGTTTCATTCAGCAGAAGTAGATGGCAAAATTAAGTCTTGGATGCTGTGCATGAAAAATCTGAAGCAATGGCTATTCAGAAGATTAAAAAGGAAATTAGAGATGTAAACCATGCACAGAAGAACAATTTTTAAAAAGAAGTTGTTGTGGGGCTGGGGAGATGGCTCAGTCTGTAAAGTACTTCCTGTGAAAGCATAATACCTGAGTTTGAATCTCCAGCACCCACATAAAAAGCCAGGCATGGCCGCATATATGTGTAATCCCAAGCCTCATTGGCCAGCCAGTCTAACCAAACAGTGTGCTTCAAGTTCAAAAAAATAGGATGCAGAGCAACTGAGGTATATACCTGATGTGGCCCCCTGGCCTCCACATGTGTGCATGTGTGTGCACTCATACGCACACAAACACACACACACACACACACACATATATTACACACACATAGACACCCACACATAAAAATATTCAAAGAATAGTTTCATCCCAAATACCACCAAAATAAGGTTTTTAGAAAACTAACCCACAGGAAAAAAAGCCTCCTAAACTGTACAGAATCCAATTAAAGCAGCTGAGTTCTCAATGGCACAGACCAAGCCTAACACAAAACATGATCAGTCTGAGGTAATGAATGCATTTCCAATGAAGGCTCATAAAAATGTATCAGTACTAAAGTTGTTTCTGTGTCTAAAATCTCTCATAGGAATTTTCATACATATAGATACTCAGATTGTTTGTCCTGACCAAATATTTGGTGTCCATACTTGGCACTTAGACTTTTGGAGAATAGTATTGGTAACGGAATTTTTCATGTTTCATTCAAACACATGGTATAATGTAAATTGCATTATTTGTCCACGGAAAGGTAACATATAAAAATAGTTTCCAAGCCCCTTGGTCACTTAGCATTCATTCCTAATCATAACAATTATTCATTCTCTCCTGTCAATGAGGAATTTCTTAAGGAGAGCACTACCTGATTCTTAAACTAAGAAAATTCTTGGCTGGAAATGATAGTTCATGCCCGAAAGCTCAGCATTCAGAGACCATTGCAGGAAGCATGACACTTGTTCTAGACCAGCCTGGGTTATTATAGTTAGCTTCTTGCCAGTGGTTATGAGAGAGGACAGAGGTGAGTCAGTACCCAGCCCAAGCAAGCCAGGAAGACTAGGAAGTGTGTGTGTGTGTGTGTGTGTGTGTGTGTGTGTGTGTGTGTGTTTTAAATTCTGGTGAATCTAACTGTATTAGTCACTTTTCTGTTGCTGTGATAAAACACCATGACCAAAGGAACTTATAAAAGGAAGAGTTTATTTGAGCTTACAATTGACGGTTCCAGGGAATTAGAGTCCATTGTGGCGGAGGCATGGCGGCTGGAGCTGGAACAGCAAGCCAAGGGTCACATCTCACAATGAGCACAGGAAGCAGAGAGGGAGTGACTGGAGACCGCAAAGCTTGTTAAACTCACTAAGCCTGCCCCCAGTGACATACTTCCTCTAGCACTGCCACACCTTCTAAGACCTCCAAGAACAGTGCCACCAACTGGAGACAAAATGTCTGAATACTTAAAGCCTATGGGGGACACTCATTCAAACCACCACATTCCACTCCCTGGCCCCCATAGGCTCCTGACCATATAAAATGCAAAATGCATTTAGTCCAACCTTAAAAGTCCCCATAGTCTTTACCAGTTTCAATGCCATTCAAAAGTCTACAGTCCAAAGTCTCTTCTGAGACACAGGCCAATCTCTTAACTGTAAGCTCCTGTAAAATCAAAAGGCAAATTACATACTCCCAACATACAGTGGAACTGAATACACATTCCCATTCCAAAAGGGAGGAATAGAGGCATAGTGAGGAAATACTGGACCAAAACAAGACCGAAAACCAGCAGGGCAAACACCAAGTCCAGTAGCTCCATGTGCAACTTCTGGGACTTGACTTCCAAAGGGCTTAGATGGCTCAGCTCTTCCAGCTTTGCTTGCAACATACATCTCTTTCTTAGGCTGGTACCACTCCCTGTATGCAGCTCTCCTTGGCAAATATCTCACAGGTCTGGCATCTCGAATGTCTTCTTGGGGTCTCTGCTGCCAACCAGGCTTCACATTCACAGCTTCACGCAATGGCCTATCAGGGCCTTCTTTATTCAGGGACGCCCCTGCTGCACTCTGCCTGGCCTCTGTGGCTCTCTGAAACCGTGGAGGAAGAACTGATGACCCCTTCACTCTTGCAAACTTCATGCCTCTAAAGCCAGCACCACGTGAATGAAATTGCCGAATCTGGCTGCAAGTTCGGGATGGACTCTCTCCTACTTTAACCACATTTGCAATTTTTCTCTGCCCTGGACTTGCTGGAGGATTAGCTGGGTGTGGTCTTGCCCTGAAGGTATTGATTCTGTTGTTTACTTGTAAATCTCGAGGCCTCTCCTTAATCACTTTAATCTCACCTTTCCCATTGTTTACTTGTAAATCTCGAGGCCTCTCCTTAGTCACTTTAATCTCACCTTTCCCATTGTTTACTTGTGAATCTCCAGGCCTCTCCTTAATCACTTCAGTCTCCTTATGAAAGGGAGCCTCTCCTTCACATGCCTTGGCCACACCTTTAATCTTCCTAGTGTACTTTTCAGATCCAAACTGAACATTCTGCATTTCTTTCTGCCCCATTTGCTCTTTTTCACTGTAGATCTGTATAATATTCTCCATTAAAAGCCACACTACCATTTCTAAATTAGGCTGTCTTGAAATATCCTCTGCCAAAGACATTAGTCCATTGCTTTTCAACTTAGTATCAGGCAAGCATTTGGGCTGTGGGCAAACTGCTGCCAGACTCTTTATCAAAATATCCCAGTTGCTGCCTAAGTCTTTATTTTCCTCTAGAACCACATTTTTTGCAGCAATGCTTTCTTCCAGGCTTCTACTAGAATGGCCTGTTAAGCTCTGCTTACAGTAGTCAACAGCTTTTCTAGCCCAAAGTTCCAAAGTCTTCCACATTTCTCCAAACATCCATATGGTCAGGTTCTTCACAGCCAACACCCCACTTCTGGTACCAAGTAACTGTATTAGCCACTTTTCTGTTGCTGTGATAAAACACCATGACCAAAGGAACTTGTAAAAGGAAGAGTTTATTTGAGCTTACTATTGACGGTTCCAGGGAATTAGAGTCCATTTTGGCAGAGGCATGGCGGCTGGAGCTGGAGCAGCAAGCCGAGGGTCACTTGCAATGAGCACAACAGGGAGGGAGCGACTGGAGACTGCAAAGCTTGTTAAACTCACTAAGCCTGCCCCCAGTGACATACTTCCTCTAGCATGGCCACACCTTCTAAGACCTCCAAGAACAGTGCCACCAACTGGAGACAAAATGTCTGAATACTGGGGGCTGGAGAGATGGCCTAGCGGTTAAGAGCACTGACCACTCTTACAGAGGACCTGGGTTCAATCCCCAGCACCCACATGGTGGCCGAGAGCCATCTGAAACTCCAATTCCAGGAGAACTCCAGCTCCAGGGGAATCCGAGACCCTCTTCTGACCTCCGTGCCATTGCATGACATGGGTGCACAGACCTGCATGCAGACAGTACATTGATACACATACAGAAATAAAAAAAAAATGTCTGAATACTTAAAGCCTATGGGGGACACTCATTCAAACCACCACACTAACTAAACTAAGTTGCAGGCTGGCCAAATGGCTCAGCAGTAAAGTTCTTATGGTGCAAAAATGGAGATGATAGTTCCTTCTTGGAGCCCACATAAAGGTAGAAGTTGTCCTCTGACCCTACCCATTCTTACATATATATCATAGGCAAACTCACACACATATGCATAAAGCACACTAATAATAAAATTTTTAAAAGAATTTTGAAAAGAAATTAAGCTTATATGATGTGATTATTTTTCAGTATTTTAAAATTTCATTTCATTTTTCAAATTTACTTTATACCATTTTAGTTCTGATGAAGGAGAACTTATTCCTCTGTTCATACAAAAGTCACAGACCTGACAGTTTTTTTTTTGAGACATTTGTTTTTCTTCTATAAGGTAATAATTCTGAAATCTGAATTAGAGGTGACACATTATACAGAATATCAGTCACACCCAGAGGATTTCCCCTCTGACTCCATCTCATTTCTTGTCATATCCCTTCATGCTCCTCCAAGGAATGGTTCTCCTGGCCACCTAAGCACCCTAAATTTAAACACACGACTCCCAAGAGTTCCACAGACTCTTTCTTTAAGCTGCTTTTCTATTGAAAACAGTATTTTGAAACATAATAATGGCTTTTCATATTTTTATACAAAGAGTTTGTATGTCTAGCACAATTTTTTTGCTATAGTGTGTGTATGTGTGTGTATGTGCCATATATATACACATGCAGGTGCACTTGCTATAGTGATATATATATATATATATATAGATATAGATATAGATATAGATATAGATATAGATATATATAGATATATAGATATATATAGATAGATAGATAGATAGATTGCATTTTTCTGTTCTTTTCTTTTTCAATTTTTATTTATTTTTAAGGGATTCACAATATAAGAGCACAGTTGCTTTCAGATCACATTAATGTTGCTCAGTTTGCCATATAATTAGGTAATTGGTGCTAGCATCCACAGATGAGGGATGCCATCTGTCATATGTTTTTCTGGGACTGTGTTACTTCACTTAGCATGATATCTTCTAGCTCCATCCATTTACCTGCAAAGTTCCTGATGTCATCTTTTTTTACCACTGCATAGAACTCCATTGTGTAGATGTACCACATTTTCTCTATCCACTCAACAGTTGAGGGGCACTTGGGTTGGTTCCAGCTCTTCGCTATTGTGAAGAGAGCTGCAATAAACATGGATATGCATCATACATGCATTTCAAAATAGGAGCTCACTGGCTACACTGGCTGGCCAGCAAGACTCCAGGATTTTCCTTTTTCTGCCACCATCTCCTTGGGGCTATAGCATTCACACCACCACTACCACCACCACCACCACCACCACCACCACCACCACCACCATCACCACCACCACCACCCCTAGTTTTTATGTGCTACAGATCTAAACTCAGGACTTTCTTCATGCTTGCACGCCAAGCACTACTACTGAGCCATCCCCCCAGCCCCTGGTTATATATTTCATTTAATATAGTTTACTTTTTAGAATATGAGCCCTAGAATTATAAAAATCTTTCTTTGAAGTAATATACTTGAACAACAACCAAAAAATATGGACTTAAAAAGTAAGATTTATGATGAGTTGTGTTCCCAGGGGGTCTATCCACAAATGGAGTCCTAGCAGCAAAAGTATCTGTAACTCTGGTAGCAGACAACTTATAATGAATGAAATAGCTCCATTTTTCTTCTTGATCAAATTTGTTTAGCATGAAAGCTATACATTCCCATAATTAATAAGACTGTTAAGAATTAAGAGGGTGGATATTTTATCACAACTTCAGAGTAAAGATTTGTCCTGCATCTTTCTCTCAGACTTTTTTTTATGCTTAGGAATTCACATTTTCCTCCATTAATTTTATATTACTCTAAAATATGGATACATGCTCTCCATTCATATATAGTAATTACAGAGTCTGAAAATAAGTGGTGGGTAAATTCTACAGCCCATTGAGAGATTTAAATTATAACAACATACTTGCTTTCAGATAAACAGAAATATAACAATAATGTTGTTCAGCTTGCCTTTCATCTGGGGGATTTGGTGTTAGCATCCACAAATGAGAGAAACCATTCTCCATTTGTTTTTCTGGGACTGTCTTACTTCACTTAGCATAAAGGCTTTCGGCTCCATCCATTTACCTGCAAACTTCATAACGTCATCTTTCTTTACCATTGAATAGTACTCCATTGTGTAGATGTACCACGTTTTTGTCATCCACTGGTCTGTTAAGGGGCATTTGGATTGGTCCCAGCTCTTCGCTATTGTGAAGAGAGATGAAGTAAAAATGGATGTGCATATATTTTTGCAGTAGGATGAGTCTTTTGGGTATATACCCAGGAGTGGTATGGCTGGGTCAGGTGGTAGGCTCATTTTGAGACTTTTAAGGGTTCTCCACACTGCCTTCCATAATGGTTGTACAAGTTTACATTCCCACCAGCAGTGGATCAGTGTTCCCCTTTCCCCACAACCTCTCCAGCATTTGGTGTCTTTTGTGTTCTTGATCTTAGTTAGTCGTATTGGAGTGAGATGATATCTGAGGGTGGTTTTAATTTGCATTTCCTTAATTATTAATGATGTTGAACACTTTTTAAGATGTTTCTCAGCCATCTTTAATTCCTCACTGGTGAAGTCTCTGTTCAGCTCTTTACTCCATCTTTTGAGTAGGTCATTTGTTTTCCTCTTTGTTTTTTAGTAGCTTATATATTCTTGACATTAATGCCTTGTCAGATGTATCACTGGTGAAGATTTCCTCCCTCTCTGTGGGTTTTCTCTTCACTTCTTTGATTGTTTTTTCACTGTACAGAATTTTTTTAGTTTGATGAGGTCCCATTTGTTGACTGTTGACCTTATTTCCTGTGCAGCTGATATCTGATTTAGAAAGTCTTTTCCTAAACCTATGTCTTGTAGGTTGTTGCTAACTTTTTCTTCGATGACCTTCAGGGTTTCAGGCTTCACATTGTGATCTTTGATCCACTTGGAGTTTATATTTGTACAGGGTGAGAGGTAGGGGTTTAATTTTGTTCTTCTGCAAATGGTGATCCAATTTTTCCAGCACCATTTGCTGAAGATGATATCCTTCCTCCATTGAGATTTTTTTGCCCGTTTGTCAAATATGAGGTAGCTGAATTTGTATGAGCTCAGGTTTGGATCTTCAGTTTTTTTCCATTGGTCATTGGGGTGGGGTGGAGGGAAGGAAAAAGAGAATATGCCTAAACTGAATCAAAAAATGATGTCTGAAATATACAAAATATCAATAAAGGCATAACAAATAAAAAAATAAAAAATAAAATATTTGAACCAAAAGACTGTGTGAAACAGGCTAATTTACAATTCACTGAAGGTTGTGGCAGCCAATGGAGGTTGAAACTCATCCTTGACCCTTCTCTTCCCCACTCTGCCACCAGTGGAAGTCAGAGGAAAGAAATAATCTTGTTCCTGGCTGCTCCTACAGATAACCCCAAGGAAGAGGGGTTGGCCTGTTTTTTACAAATGAAACTCAAGAGGATGGTTCTATCTTCACCTATTTTTGCCATAGCCTTTTGCATTATGTATAAGTAATGTACATGCTTCTTACAGAGATTCTTTTTTTTTTTTTTTTTTAGTCTTTTTGAAACAGGGTCTCCCTATACCTCCTGCTGTCCTGGAACTCACTATGTAGACCAGACTGGCCTTGAACTCACAAAGACCCACCTGCCTCTGCCTCCCAAATGCTAGGATTAAAGAAAGGCATGCTCCATGCCCTGCCAACTTCTCATGGATTCTTACCACCCTTCCTGGAAGTAAACACCAAATTGGTGTACTCTTGAATTGTGAAACTATGAAAACAGGATTTACAAGTGGTGTATTTAATAATATGCATGTGGGTATTCATTCCCCAGCACTAAACTGGCACTGATTGTAAATGCAGAAAATGTAGCAGACAGATGGGTAGCAAGCAACCATTGCTGCCTCATCCAAAGTCATTTTCTCCTAGAATTTTGGACTGATTGATACCTGGATACTTTGATTTAACCAGTAGGATCTTATTTGGGTTTTTAGCCTAAGCTGTGGATCAGAACATTCTTAGGAGCTTCTGGCATTGACGTGTACTGTCGTGGGATATAAGACACAATAAGAAACAGATGTCACAAATCATAAAGCACAATGAAAAATGAAAGTTCCACCCACTTCCTAGAGCTGAGCAAGCCCAGCTAAATCACAAGAGGATTCAAAATGAGCTAGTTGCTGATTTTACAGACTTTCTGTTGCTTCTTTCCCAGCTTCTTGCATAAAATGTTCCTAAAGGGAGTCTCTAACATTGAAAAAGGAAAGGAAAATAAAATGCCAGCTGCATAGAGAAGTAGGAAGCTGCTAATGTCATTGTTCAGGCACACGGTGATGGTTCTGCATTAGAAAAACGATCCAGAGGAATGTCTATGTAAATGTTAAAAATTAACTGGACTTGCCTTGAGACTAAGAGCAAAGTTGAGCAGCAGCGCCCTTGCAAAGGACACTAGCATAACCCTGTATGAAATAAGGAACACCTCCCAAAATAAGTTTTAAAAACCACCTTGGGCTGGAGAGATGGCCTAGCGGTTAAGAGCGCCGACCGCTCTTACAGAGGACCCGGGTTCGATCCCCAGCACCCACATGGTGGCTGAGAACCGTCTGAAGCTCCAATTCCAGGAGAACTCCAGTTCCAGGGGAATTTGACGCCCTCTTCTGACCTCCGCGGCATTGCATGACACGGGTGCACAGACCTACATGCAGACAGTACACTCATACACAAAGAAAAATAAATAAAAATTAAAAAAAAAAACACCTTGATTGATCTTCGTATTACAGCATATGGCTGCCCAATAAAACATATGAATTCATATAATAAAAGCTGACCACGAGGTAGGAAAGGGTTATCATAACTCTAGGGCAAAAAGACAATGAAAGGGGAGGTTGAGGAAGGTTTAAAAGAAAACCACATCATGCCATTCCTTCATTCTTTACTACATTCTAAGGCAGCAGCAAATTTTGTTTCAGGCACCTTGCTTCATGACTGATAATGTAGTACTAAGCCAAATAAACACTGCTCTTGCAAAATTGGATTTACTGGAAAAGGAAAACTTTCATCAAGGGAGTACATGCATCATCTAAATGGTTTAAATGGCAGTAAGTTCTTATGAAGGAAAACACAATATAACCTAAGAGCCCCACAAAATAACTGATCCAAATGGAAAAATCAGAGGCCCCAAGGGAGGCCAAAGAGCTACAGGAGAGGTCAGTGGGGGTTAGAGAAGAACACTGTAAGGTGATGGGGCAGGATATGGAGAAGTAGCACTATTTTTGAAGGCTGTAGAGCTGTAAAGTGGGGCTGGCAGAGGTAGGTCATGAGGGGTGAGCCTTTGAATGTCACTCAGCATCCAGTTATGACCTGCACTATGTCTCCTCTTCCTCTGCCATGTAAACAGCTCTCCCTCATATTCCTGGAGCCTTTGCCACAGGGTCCAACTGCATTGCCTTCCCTGGACTGAAATCTATCCCAATCTGTGAGCCAAAACAAATCTTTTCTTGCATAAGATGGTTCTTTCAAGTACTCTGTTGCAATGATTCAAAAGCAACCAATACAGCAGTCACATATTAATGTATAATATTTATATAATTATATATACTCATAATATATAATTAAATATTGACGACTTACCATATATCATAATCTTTTTTTATTATTAATTTTATTTATTTCTGTATGTGTAGGCCATCTCTCCAGCCCCAATATATATCGTAATCTTTTAAAAGGAATCAGGGGACCTGCTCTTTTTGTGTTGAAATCTTTAACAGTATCAATGATAATAAAAGAAAAGCTAATGTTCACTGACCACTCTTCATTAGTCAGGTGTTGTTGCAAATAAAATGATGGAGAAATGGCTCAGTGGTTAAGAGCACTGGCTGCACTTGCAGAAGACCTAGGTTTGAATCCTATCACCCACATGGTAGCTAACAACTTTCCATAACTCCAGTGCCAGGGGAGTCTGACACCCTTTTCTGACCTCCATGGGCACTGCATGACATGGGTGCAGTTACACACATGCAGACAATACGGTCATAAACATAAAATAGAAACATAACAAAGAAAATTAATATTAAGTTAATATAAAATTTGCCAACCCTCACAAATAGTTATGAGAACTAAAAAATCATCCAAATGTATTAGCTACTGTTACTTCAGATAAACAACTTAAGAAAAAGAAAGATTGAGGGCTGGAGAGATAGAGGTTAACAGCACTGACTGTTCTTGCAGAGGACCAGGGTTCGATCCCCAGCACCCACGTGGTGGCTGAGAACCGTCTGTAACTCCAATTCCAGGAGAATTCCAGTTCCAGGGGAATCTGACGCCCTCTTCTGACCTCCATAGCATTGCACGACACAGGTGCACAAACCTACATGCAGAGAGTACATTCATACACATTAAAAAAAAAAAAAGAAAAAGAAAAAGAAAGATTGATTTTGGCAGTTTCAGGGGATTAGTCCACGGCAACTCGATGCCATCTCTTTGGGCCTCTGGTAAGCCAGAGCACCATAATATGGAACAGCATTTAGTGGGAAAGAGCTGCTTACCTTGTACCCACAGGGAAGCAAGGAAAGAGATAGAAAGTCCAGGGTTCCAGAATTCCCTTCAAGGTCACACCCACAGTGACCTCACTGCCTTCCACTAAGCCCCAAGTCTTAGAGATTTCACCCCCCCCAGCAGTTCCATCAACTGGGATAAGCCCTCAACATGAAGCCCTTGATTTAAAATCTACGCCATTGGGTTGGGTGGTGCACACCTTTAGTCCCAGCACTCGGGAGGCAGAGGCAGGCAGATCTCTGTGAGCTACGGGCCAGCTGGGACTAAAGGGAGACCTTGTCTCAAAAAAAGACAAAATAAATAAATAAAAAATCTAAGCCACAAGACCAATTATATACCTTAAATAATTACAAATAATAATAATAGTTCAAAGTCTTATGTTGTTTTTCCTCGGGGTTTATGAGACCTATATTCACTCCAGATAGGGCACTGACAAGCAAAAAAAAAAAAAAAAAATTCTACTCACCTCTTGCCTGATGCAACAATGAGCTTCTCACAGATATTGCTGGGGCATGAATGGCTACAAGATACCTACATCGCTGACAGCCATCCCAGCATGGTTGATAGCTTGTGTAAGCTGTGTGACTGAGTTCTCTGAGGAGCCTACAGGGACCTCCACTAAAGTCTGTTCTACCGCACACTTGCTGCTTATATAACTTTTGTGGGGGACAGGGAGCTAAAGAATGAATCTTATAAGTTTCATAAGCTTTCTGAGTCTTCCAACAGGAGGGAAAGTCTACGTCTAGATTTTAATGCTAATATGAATTATATTTACTTTTAGATTTCATTTTTCCCATTTTGTATAATTTTTATTGAATTTTTGTGTATATCACATAAAACATCTTGATCATCATTTTACTCCCTCCCCAACTGGCACCCTCCCTTAGCCCCCCACTGGATTTCATACGTTCTGTCATTTATGTGAAGGTTCATCAAGTCAAGTTAGTGAATCCAGATGTTTCTCAATACAACTTCATCCACTGGGATGTAGTCACTCTATTTAGAGTCATTCCCTTAAAGAATGTTGGGTATTTGTCTGCTTGAGTTTTGTATGGTCGTATGAAAGCTGTCGCTTTGCTAGAGATTTATATAAGCAAGGTCCCAGGAGACTGAAAGAATTTATCTTCCATGTGTTCATGTACTTCCTTCCCTGGCTTTTACACTCTTTCTGCCCCCTCTTCTGCAATGGTCCCTGAGCCCTGTGTGTGTGTGGGGGGGGGTAACGTTTAATATAGGAGTCCTGTCCAAGGGCCCACACTCTACAGACTCTTATTCTCTATGCTTTAGCCATTTGTGCCCATTTGTTTTTTTTGTTTTTTTGTTTTTTTTTTTTTTTGTAATACACCGGTTTGGATTTTATTTATTTTTTTATTTTATTTTTTTTAATTAGTTGTTTTATTGCTGGCTTGTGTAGCAGTTCCATACATTTTTTTCCATTCAATTCAGGTTTATTTCACCTTTTCCTCCCCCCCCCCCACCACCCCACCCCATCCCAGATCATGGCATTCTGCCATAAACTGTCCTGCATCTTTCTCTCAGTTTTTTTTTTTTTTCATTTTTTAGCTATAAGGATATCCATGAAGTACAAGCATCCTTCATTGCAAACCATCTGCAAGGCTGCTGTGCCCAAAGCAACCACAGCCCCAACCAATCCCGTGGGGGGTGACAGGTTTGGTGTGTTCATTCAGTTATCTCCCCAACAGAGTGCTCCAGACATGACTTGTTGTAGTTTCACCATTCACCCCATCGAGCCCGTTACATTCTAAAACGCCCCTTCTGCGCGGTGTTTTTTCCCTAGGCCTTAGAGAAAAAGGGGCACAGGTGGATGAGAGAGTAAAAACATCCACGCTCTCTGGGAGCTGTTGAAACTTGGGACTTCTGGTCAATTCTGGCTGGTTTCTTTCATGGTCTGACAGCTTGNCTAACCTGTAGAGGATGTAAGCTTGTGGCATCAGCCATGGGTTATTTCTCCAAGGGGAGAGCCAATAGCCAATTAGATTTGGGATATACAGGCACATGGCTGCCTCTGCTGCACAGTATTTCCAGGCAGGTGAGGTGTAGCTGGTGCTGACGGTGGAGTCTTGCTTGACTCAGGGAGACCCATATTTGCTTTATTGGTTTAGTGGCCTTTGGTAACACTCTCTGGCATTCCAGAGGCCATCTGTACACTTGCATGTGTGGTCTCAATACATCCCTCCCATGTTAACATCAGGTCTTCGGCAGCAGGGTCTTATTGCCTCTCCTCCTGTAGGTATCCCAACATTTGTAGTCATTGCTTTCTATTTCATTGATGAGAGTTGAGAGATGCATTAGGATTCCCTCTACTCCTTGTTCCACTGTGTTCCATGAACCTTAGGTCAGGAGGTTCCATTCTGGACGTGTTACTTATGGTTGGGCATCTCAGGTACTTATTCTCTGTCTAGTACCAGTTGTGGAACTCTGTAGTAGTCTCCTTCTGTTGCAAAAGAAGGTTCTTTAATGAGTAGTGGCTGGCATACTTGTCTGTAAATATAAGAATCCATATTTAGAGTATAATAAGAAATTACCTTTGTCTGGGGATCTGACAGCCTTAGGGTTTTCTCTAAGATCTATGAAATTTCCAGCCATGTGTATCTGGCTGTTTACAGTACCACAAGTGAGTTCCTTCCCATTGAGTGGACTTTAAGTCCAATTAGGTAAATGTCTATTAACACCAAGGTAAAAGCACCACTACTACACCAGTACCATTTGCTGTGCTAGTCATTGTTGTACTAATTAGGCCTTAAAGCTGGAGTTAGACCATTGATTGATGTTCTCCTTTATCAGTTTGCATTTATAAATGTTATAAATGTTATGAGTCTCAAGTATATTGAGCCATCCCTATATCTCTGGAATAGAGTCACTCTTAATGGTGTGTGCTTTTTTTATGTATGTCTGTATCTAGTTTGCAAGTGTTTTGTTAAGAATCTTTTCATCTATGTTCATGAGGGTTATGCATCTATAGTTTTCTTTTTTAATTGTGTATTTATCTGGTTTGGTGTTGAGTCATGCTGGCTTTACAGACAGAGTTTGGGAGTTCTCCCTCTGTTTCTATCTTTTTGAATAATTTAAGTAGTGTTGGTTGTAGATCTTTAAATATCTGATAGAGTTCTGCTGTGAGTTCATCAGGGCCTGGGATATTTTTAGTTGGGAGGCTTTGTATTACTGTTTCAATTTCCTTATTTGTTATGGGTCTGTTTAAACTGTTGGTTTCTTCTTGTGTTATTTCTTTTAAAAAAAACTTTATTATTTTTTTTATTGATGCTTTGTGTATTTCATACATCATTTTCCAATTCAGTTCAGGCATATATCTCTTTCCTTTCAATTCCCCCCCACCCCTACCCATCCCAGTCATGCATTCTGCCGTAACTTTTCTTCATCTTTCTCTGTTTTTTGTTTGTTTTGTTTTCATTTTTTTAACAATAAGTGATCATTTGTGCGTTACAAGCATCCTTCATGTAAACCCCAATTTGCAAGCAGTTGTGCCCAAACCCACCACAGCTCATGGGTCCCACACCATCCAGCAGGAGGGGGCTTGTATGTTCAATCAAGTTGATCAAATGAGGTCAGTCTAATTTGTTGTAGTTTCACTATTCACCCCAATCGCAAGCCCTTACATTATACCACGCCCCCTCTCCGCAGCTTGTTCCTAGGCTTAGAAAAGGGGCCACCGGTGGATGAGAAGTAAACAGTTATTTCTCTGGAGCTGCTTGTCTTGGTCTCTAGTCAATTCTGGCGTTTTCTTTCATAGGCTGACAGCTTGCTCAGGATAACCTTTCGATCCTAATAATGAAGCACATGCAATTAGTAGTAGGTATTTAAAAAACAGTATAATATATAGCCTTTCGATCCTACTAATGAAGCACACGCAATTAAGCTATATAGGTATTTAAACAGTACTAACTGCTATGGTAGGTAACTTTGTTATAGACACAAGAGTTTGGATTGTATGTTAATCCATGAATTTTATTTTCTTCTGTTAAGTATGCAGGGTCTTCCTGTGGTTTATAACATCTCCTAACCATTAGAGGATGTCTCTTGTGGCTCAAGCTGTGGGTTATTCCTCCCAGGAGCGAGCCAATAGCCAATTAGATTGGGATATACAAGCATATGGCCTTGCCTCTGTGCACATATTTTCCAGTGCAGGCAGGTGAGGTGTGTCTGGTGCTGACGGAGGAGTTTGCTTGACTCAAGGAGACCACATTTGCCTATTGGTTTAGTGGCCTTTGGTAAAACACTCTCTGGTATTCAGAGACCCTCTGTACACTTGCATGGTGTGTCTCAATACATCTTTCCTAAGTGAGATGAGTTTCTTGCAGACAACCAAAAAGATGGATTTCGTCTTTTAAATTTTTATTATTTTTGTATTCGTATGAATGTACTGTCGATGTAGGTCTGGGCACCATGTCGTGCAATGCCTGACATCAGAAGAGGGTCTCAGGTTCCCCTGGAAACTGGAGTTCTCTGGAATTGGGAGTTGCAGATGGTTCTCAGCTGTTTTATGTGGGTGCTGGATCGAACCCGGGTCCTCTGCAAGAGCAGTCGGTGCTCTTAACAGCTATGCTATCTCTCCAGCTCCAGCCCCGTATTTTGCTTCTTATTCCATTCAACTAGCCTGTGTATTTCAACTAGGGAGTTTGGGTAATTGATATTTTTTAGAGTACAATAAATTTTTTATTATACTTAAACTTTTTCCATACATCATACATCATATCTCAATTCAATTTAGAATCATTTCCCTTTCCATGCCCCCGACCCACCTGAGTTCATGCAGTCTGCCATACATGTTTTGCATCTTCTTCTGAGTCTTTCCAGAGGTTTTTTTTTTCAAAGCAGAGGCTTGTTGTTTTGGGGAGAACTTCAGTGTTTCAGTCTTTTTTTTTTTTCTAGTTCTATTGTTGTTGTTGTTCTTTCCAACGTGTATTTCATATATATATTTGTATGCACACACACACACACACACACACACACACATAAGTATATACATACATACACATATCACCTGAATTGGAGGATTTTCTTTTTTCTTTTTCTTTTTTTTTGGCTAAAAGATGTCATGTTTTCCTTAAGGAAGTGTTTGAAGGCTCCTTCTTGGCAAGCCCAAGCAATCATAAATCTTGGCCTTGTGCTCCACACTGGGGTCTTTCCTTCCCATGGTCACCCAAATGAGGTCCAGTAAGCACCACATCCTGTTTTGATCTTCCTGTACTGGCCTCCATGATACAACCTGGGTAGTCCAACAATGGCAGTCTATACTATGAAGACACTGAAACCCCAGTAGCTGCTCAGTCCATATGCTGGATATCTCAGAAGTCCCCATCTGGCACTGAAGTTTTGGAGTATTCTTGGAGAGACATGAGTCT
This sequence comes from Rhizomys pruinosus, assembly GCA_009823505.1. Classification (NCBI taxonomy): domain Eukaryota; kingdom Metazoa; phylum Chordata; class Mammalia; order Rodentia; family Spalacidae; genus Rhizomys; species Rhizomys pruinosus. The sequence continues at coordinate 113,687 of VZQC01009272.1, read as the reverse complement.
TCAGTTCATGTTGGAGGGTTAAAAAGCTGTGTCTCATGTCTTTGAAGAATGGCAAAAGCAGTGGCAGCCACAGAGTAGATGCACTTGCCAATAAGAATTGAAGACAGGCCAGACAACAGTGCTCTCTCTATTTTTTTTCTTTTTGTCATTTTACTAAGATCTCAAGTTTTATATCTCAAATACAATTTCTCAGGCCTTAACATTATTTATTTATGGTTATACTTCACTTTTGGATGCTTAAGTCCACACAGTTAGCCCAGATTAACCAGGGTTTTATTTTCTCAAGGTTGGTTGAAGATTTGGCTCTCAGGGGTCACTTGGGGTTTTTCTTGGGGGAGGTGAGTCCCTGGCTCCATTCAGCTTTTCATTTACCAGTTCCATCCACTTGAGGACAAAATCAGGTCTTGCTAGACCAGGCATCCTTTTTGAAGCATGAGCAGACTTTCCTCTTTATAGACTGGACACTGTCTGAAGTCCCATTAGTGGGTCTCCAAGACCTCCCTACACAGGAAGACTGTTGACCCACATTTGCAGGACATTTCAGTAGATGCCCCCATGCGTAGTCCCCTGGGACTTAGTTGACCTCTGAGGGCAAGGAACCAAGTTATCTCTTAGGTCCCTCAGCCAAACTGGTATGGGCATTAAGTATGGTCCTTAAGCACCCAGAAAGGGTAAGTTATACCAGCCTGATACATCACACCTATACTAAAATTATGTCATCTGAAAAATACTGTCTGTTATTTCTATATCATATTTCTTGATGTGCATTTTTCCATTTTAATTTTATATTAGTTTAAAAGATGCATACATAACCACCATCATATATCAAAAATCCAAAGTCTGAAAATAAAAGGTAGGTTAATTCTAGAACCTGTCTAGGGATTCACAGTATAAGAGCACAGTTGTTTTCAGATCATGAGGAATATAACATTAATGTTTCTCAGTTTGCCTTACAACTACATACTTGGTGCCAGTATCCACAGATGAGGAATACAATTCACCATTCGTCTTTTATTTTTCTGGGACCATGTTATTTCACTTAACATAATATCTTCTAGTTCCAGCCATTTACCTGCAAATTTCATGATGTCATCTTTCTTTACCACTGCATAGAACTCTGCATAGAATTGTAGATGTACCACATTTTCTCTTTTAATTTAGTTATATATATATTTTTTTTTTTTTAATAAAATCTAGACTGGTGTCCCCCCATCCCCCCACCCCACTAGAGCTCATGCATTCTGTGAAACACGTTTTTCATCTCTTTCTCAGTCTTTCTCAATCTTCTCCATGTGGAAGTTGACTGTTTTGAGCAGAAGGTCACTGTTTCAGTCAGTTCTTTGATGCAGTCCTTTCCAATTGTTGTTGTTTCCAATATGCATCACTCCCAACTGCTTTGGACAAAAGCTCAAGGGGCCATGCACAGGAAATACTAACAACTAGGTAATTGGCACTAGCATCCACAGATGAGGGATACCATTCGTCATTTGTTATTCTGGGACTATGTTACTTCACTCATCATGATGTCCTTTAGCTCCAGCCATTTTCCTGCAAAGCTCATGATGTCATCTTTCTTTACTGCTGCATAGAACTCCATTGTGTAGATGTACCACATTTTCTCTATCCACTCATCAGTTGAGGGGCATTTGGGTTGGTTCCAGCTCCTTGCTATTGTGAAGAGAGCTGAAATAAA